>JAWWLV010000121.1:112497751-112516932 GCA_035041135.1 Platyrinchus mystaceus | reverse complement strand
CCCCCAGCTCTCCCAGCCTGGCTCCAGAGCAGAGGGGCTCCAGCCCTCGGAGCATCTCCGTGGCCTCCTCTGGACTCTCTCCAGCAGCTCCACATCCTTCCTGTGCTGAGAACCCCAGGAAAAACTGTCACAGAGACCAAGATTATTCAGTCCAGAAAAGGGACAGCTGATGTGATACAAGATAAAAAGCTGTAAATTCCTGAGTGCCCTGCAATGAAAGATTTCCTAGCAAGAGCTCAGAACACCATGGAATGGTTGGGTGACAGTTCAAACCTAGCAAAAGGAAGGTTCCTTTTTTTCCATAAAGCACAGTTAAGCTGGGCAACTCCTTCTAATACTGCTAAGAATTCAGAAAAAAAAACAACAAACAAACAAAAAACCCCAACAAAACAAAAAACAGACTAATTCCATCAATGAGGAAAATTCTGTTATTAAATTGACAGCACCACATTTAGCTCAGGAAGGCTCTTCAGGAGCATCCTGGTATGCAGCACTGTGTGCTTGCCTTGTTCTTACACCATCCTGCCATTATTCAACCTGCTCTTTGTGGAATTTAAAGCTGGCTGGCCCAGCAAAACTGGTTTTTTTCAGTGCCAAACATGGGGTTTTTTTTCAAGTTTCTCAGCAAATTCCACCCAAAAGTTGAGTTATCATCTGCAGGGCAGCTTGTGATTGCAGCAAAGGTACTCAATGCCCTGAAACCTTGGACAGGGATGGCTTTGCCCTGGCTTTCCCAGGGCTCCCTCAAAATCTGCCCCAGCTGAAGCACTTGTAGCCCCAGAGATGGTCAGGGAGAAACTGTGTGGGGTGATCCCACCTCCTGCTTGCAAATGGCATCACACAATTTGGGACAACATCATGGGAGGAAGGTGGTCAGGGACATCAAAGCCATTTACTGCCATCTCTTCATCAGGGACTGGTGCAGCCAGTCCAAGATCTTATAAACAACCTACAGCTCTTCCCACTTTCCTGACCTTTGCTCCCTGCCTTGCACTCTGGCTGCTGAATGGATTGGGGAATCTTTATAGGAGGCTGATGGCTTTCTAGGGATCATATTCATTGGGATTAGAAATCTGCTGGCTTGGGAAGAAAGAAGGAGGGAAAAGAGCAAGCTCTGGAGGAGCACACTGAGGGTGCTGCTGCTCTTCAGTTGCCAGACAAAATAAACACTGTGAAATCTCCACAGGTTGGTGGAAGTGCTGCTGGTGCCAAATCTGCCTGTGAAGTGGGCAAAGTGAGAGTGACAATTAGGTACTTAATAAATGACTGTTTGGGGGTTTATTTGTTTTTTCAGGGATGCACAGAGTGGGAGGTGTTGTAACAGGTCAGTAATGAGCTGTGGAGTGATTTCCCTCAGCACTTGGGGTAGGGAATTTCACCGGAGAAAAATCAGATCCTGAGCCATCAGATCCTTGGTTTTGGTTTCCACAAAGCTATCCAGGTTTGACTTACCCACACAAATAATGGAGAAAAAAAATAACCACGGTCCCTGTTGGTGATTTGTTCCCATTCCAACCTACCCACGCTGCTCAAAGATGTGGAACTTGTTCCAAGCTGGAATCTGAGTGACATCACTCTCCAAACACGGGAGCTCACTGGGCGATTTTATCTCCTACAGCAGATTTTGCCTTTCTGAGGGTGAGTAACTATTGGTGCCCATTCCAGGAGTGACTGTGCTTTTAGAAATCAAAAGTTCACCCACTGGGTCTGTTCTGACTCGGGAGACAGGAGCCATGGGAACCATTGTTAGCATTTCACAGGAGAGTGGGTTGATATTTTTTAATCAACATTTGCATGCTTTAACTTCACTTCTATTTTATTTTTATCCACCTCCTTTCTCCTTGTACTTTTTTCAGCGCACAAAAGGAAAGAAAGAAAGAAAGAGAACTTTTTAATTAAACTTCTGAAGAAAACTATAGTACAAAACTCCCCTTTATATTACAGGAGATAAAACACTGCAAACATTTTGAAGAGCCCTGACTATCCTACTCTCTTTAGAGAGTTGTGCCAGTGAAATCACATGTCAGAAATGATCTGGGGTCCAAGTTTGGCTCCAGATTGAAGGGGCCACCAGATGAATTCAGCTGTCACTGCCTGCTCCTCAGGCTAAGGAACCAAGCCAAGGCAATATGATGCTGGACACATCCTGGCCAGGTTGGATGGGGCTTGGAGCAACCTGGTCTAGTGGAAGATGTCCCTGCCCTAGGCAGAAATGATCTTTAAGGTCCCTTTACTGCAAGGCACCTTTATTTAGGCAAAATGCTAAAGCTGAAGAAGCAGTGAGTCATGAATAAAGCAACAAGCTGAACTGAACCTTACGTGAGTAAAATATGGGCCTACTTTGGAGTTACTTCCCAGGTCCTTTCTGTAACCAATTGAGAGAAATGCATTTGTGCTACTTAAGACACGTTTTCCTTCCATTAATTGTAAAGGGGGTCAAAGTAACAGCTCAGAAATGTGTCTCCAGTGTGGAGGTTTTCTTCTGCTTAGATGACTCTTCTCTTGTTTTTCTTCGAGTCCAACCATCAACTCAGCACTGCCACGTTCACCACTAAACCTTGTCCCCAGGTGACACATCCACACATTTCCTGAACACTTCCAGGGATGGTATTTCCACCACTTCCCTGGGAAGCCTGTTCCAACACCTCACCACTGTCACTACAGCATGTCACAGTGGAGCTTCTGCTGTTTTTGCCCTGCTGTCAGTGCTGGACCAGCTCTATGTAGGCTGAATCAACACAAATCCATTGGGATGGGGAGTTATAGAGACCTCAAAGGGGACTTTTTTCAGGAGAAAGCACTCAAAAAAAAAGGAAACCCTCTAGACTAACAATAGACTAATGATAAGGCTTCTTCAAGCCCTCCTCAGCTGGCTCATTAAACACACTGAACACAATGAGCTGACAAAACACTTCCTCACTGGTGCCAACGAGGGTCTTGTTGTGCTTCCATGGGCTTTGGAGAAGCATTTTGGTTGTCAGACCCAATTCTGAGCAGTTTGGCAGAGGTAGTGTAGACAGCACTCAGTCCAGCTCCCAGGCAAGACAGGGAGGGATTGCTCCCCTTCCACACCTTGGCAAGGAAGATCCTTGGATCTCATGGCTCATATCCCGGCCTTCTGCCCCTCGTGCAGGAGCATTTGCCTGTCAGATTAATAAAGCAGTCAGAGCAGGTTGTCACCACGCATAAGGTGAGCTGTGATAAGCCCAGCACCTGATAAAGCTGTCCCCAACACTGACAAGCCACTGTCATTTCCCACACTGTCAGCAGCAAAGGAATGGGAAGAAATGCAATGGGATTTTTCCAAAGTATTTCCTGGGCTGGTTGATCCTTCTGGAAAGCAGGAAGGGGAAGGCCAGGATCAGGAACAGGGTGCCTGAGATCCCCCACAACAAAATCCTCCCATCTGTCTTCACTCAGACACCAGGTTTGGTTGACAAGGGGAGCTGCAAAGGGCTCCTGTCACGTGCTTGGCTTTGTGTCATGCAGGGTTCAGGTGAAAAAGCAGCCCAGCAGATCTGCTGTGTGGTTGAGGTTGAAGAGAATCAGAGCAGCATTGGGTGGAAGAGAAATCTGGAGGTTTCTGTCTGACCATCTGCTCAAACCAGGACTGTGTCCAACACTCGATAGGGCAGCCCATGGCATGGGCTAAGCAGGTCTTGACAACCTCTGTGATTCATGAAGTTCCAAGGAAGAAGTTCCTCCAAGCTGGAGACTCCCTCACTTCACTGAGTAGCTTTTCCAGTGCTGCACAATCTCCTGTGAAAAAGCTTTATCTAATGTTCAGTGTGAACATCTTGGAGAAACAGTCATGGAATCACAGAATGGTTTGGGCTGGAAGGGACCTTAAAGATCCTCTCATTCTAACACCCCTGGGAAGGGACACTTTCCACTATCCCAGGTTGCTTCAAGCCCTGTCCAACCTGGTCTTGAGCAATTCCAGGGATGAGGCAGCCACAGCTTCTCCGGGCAATCTGTGCCAGCCCCTCCCCACCCTTACAGCCAAGAATTCCTTCCCAATATCCCATCTAAACTCCTCCTCTTTCAGTATCCAACAACAGCTAACTGAAAAAGTGGCTTAACTGAAAAAAGGGAATCCATGTGTGAATTTGGGTATCAGTTTGGCATTAGAAATAAAATGGCATCAAAGAAAGTGCAGGAAAGTATAAGAATTTTAGACTGACATTTTAAAAATCAAGTGTTTCAATCTCCCATGTCAGCAGTCAGCTCAAAAGAAAATGGAAAAAATCACTCTGAAACAAAGGAAGTTTTTTTTTTTTCTTGATATCGAAAAGCAGAGGGTGGGGAGGGTCTGTCTGTTGAACATGGAGAGGGCAGGAGTATTTAAAATCACGTAGTAAAATCAGGGCCAGATCCCCCTTTCCTCCTGAATTTCCTTCCCTGCTTTAATTCACCCCGAAGCACGAAGTGGGTTTCCCTCCCTCCTCTGCAACCCAGGAGTTCAGAGCCCACACCAGGCATTATGTCATCCTGCGAGGAGGAGCTGGGCAATCCTGCAACCACTTCGTTCCCAGCCCTTTCATCCAATCCCTCCTCTAACAGCGCTGCTGAAGAGCTGGAAAAAAGGAGCTTGGCCCCAGGGGAAGGGAGATCCCACGCCAGGATGTCCTGACAAGCATCCCAAAATTCCAAGAGCCGCGGGGCAGGCTTGAGAGTGCTGAAAGTGCCTCCTTGGCTGCTGCTCACCCGCAGCACCAACAGCCAGTTCTCTCCTGCTTGCAAGAAAACCTGCGTGCAGCAAAAGGTGATGTCATCCTTTCCCTGCTCCTGAAATCCACCTCCTTGCTGAGTGTGGCTCAGGGCTGGTGTTATTAACAGTCCCTTTTGACACATCCCGTGCTCTGATGGTTTCTTTCTTCCCTTTTTTTTTATTATTTTTTTATTTCCTATTTTATTTTATTTTTTTTTATTTTCCACTCCTCTCCCCTCTTTTTGCTGCACAGTGACCGGGCTCCCAAGACTCAGGTTGATTAAATTCCTGTGCCGAGCAGCTTCCCTGGAGTCCACATAATTTATGTAAATACAAGAGATAAGGAACGGAGGGGAATCACAAGAAAAATGGAGCATTAAGCCGCCAAGATCCATTAAATTCTCCATCACCCTTTTCAGAATCTCAATGTTCAGCCGCACCGCCCCCATGTTTTCCCCCTGCCACGGCAGCGTGGATCAAATTAACACTCATCGGGCTGAGGAAATCCGCGGGATCAGTCCCACCTCCTGCCTAACACTTGGATTTAGCCCTGCCTGCAGTGAATCAGAGCACAAAACGAGCCCTGTTTGAAAAACAGGTGGTGCAGCTGGTTGCAGCCTCCTTGCCCGGCTGGATCGCGGCGCAGTGCCGAGCAGCTGGAGCTCCCTCCGGGCAGGAATGACGCAGGGCACATCCCAAAGGACATGGGTGGTCATGGGGAAAGCAAGGGGAGCAGGGCTGCTCCGTTTTAGGACCCTCTGCACTCCTTTGGGGTGTATCCACACTGCCAGCTAATGGAGGGTTAGTCTGAGCCCACCGGACTTAGCAATCCCTGAGCTTTGTCCCAAACCAGCCTTTCAACCCCAAATCCTGGGAAGTTGTGCTGAGAACGGGTAGGAATAAGGTCAGCAGCCTCTGCACTTCCCAAGCCCTTCCTAAGCAGCTTGATGAGTGCAAACCCCTTCTCCAGTGTGTCCATCGTTTAGGCTTTAGGCATGTGGGTTGGTCTCCAGAGCCAGCAAACATCTCCATGGAATATTGCCAAGATATTGGCACTACAGTTTGGTGGTCTGGCTTGTTAAACTGTTCACAGAATCATGGAATGGTTTGGGATGGAAGAGACCTTAAAGATCATCCAGTTCCACCCCCTGCCATGGGCAGGGACACCTTCCACTATCCCAGGTTGCTCCAAGCCCTGTCCAACCTGGCCTTGAACACTTCTAGGAATGGGGCAACCACAGCTTCTCTGGGCAACCGGTTCATAGCAGGAAAAGAAACATCTGGAAATCTGTTCCTAAGGTGCAAAACCACTGGGCAAACACCACCCCAGGCACGGGGCAGCCACCTACAAGTGCACACACACACATCCACAATCTCTGCCTGGTCCCAAACTGGGCTGAGCTCAGTCAGAGGAGAATCACCACAGTCACAATGTCACCATTGACAGCGGTGCTCAAAGGGCACCTGCTGCCACAAACGGCAGCTGAGACCACTTGTGACAGCACCAGGAGCCTCGGGGCAGGCTGTGAGTCTGCAATTCATTCAGACCCAGAAAGCTCCTCTTACACACAGCATCTCCCTTCCCTGGGGTTTTCAGTCCTGCCCAGGAAACACAGCTAACCCCAGCTTCTCAGAAACCTTTCCCTCTCCAAGTGGATGGCATTAGTAATGACGCCACAGACTTTTTATTTCAGTTTTGAGCTCATGGGCTCTACTTGAATTGCTTTTCTTAACAAGTGTGACAGACAGAAACACCTCATTAATGGAAGTGAAGACTCTCCAACAACACTACGATTTTAGGATGTTGCAGCTTGAGGGAAAACTGCAAATCAGGAGCAGAAGTCACCAGCTCTCCCTCAGCCCTGTCCCCAACCTGGAGGCTGCAGCAGTACTGTGGGTGTTTCTCCTTACAGCTCTTACTCTTCAGAGTCAGTCCTTGGTGCCTGTGCCCAGGGCACAATTAACTACTCCAATAATCTAATATCAACTTATAGATCTTTCAATAGTCATCCTGGATCAAGATCTAATTAAGACTACAAATGAGTTAATCATGTGTGATGAAGCCTTCTAAGAAAATTACACCCAAGACCTACATCCTGTCTGAGCTGCAGATACTCCTGACAGAGCCCCAAAGCAGAGACCGAAACAGGGACGATTAAACGGAATGATGGGCATGAAAAAACAAAGCTTCACAATTTTCAGAAAAGAAGGCCACCTGTAATCTGCAGCTTGGAGTGTTGAATTATTTGAGACAGATTTGATCTGACAGATTCTCTTGAAATATCTGATAATTTTGCAAAGCACTCAGTGACCAGCAATCGAAAGAGATCTATTGAGTCTGCCCCTTTGCCTGAGTGAAATATCTACTTTTGAGGAGTGGGCAAATGAAACAAACCACCAAGACCACCCTTGATCACAGCCAAAAAGGGCCATGGAAAAGTGACAGTCCTTTTGAACTTCCAAACCAACAACGGGAACGACAGAGTCCTGTAAATAATCCATGTGCCTGACATTTCCTAGGATTTGAAAGGTCTGTTCCTTGGCTTCATCCCGTGCCATGGATGCATCATTTGCTGTGCTATCATGCTAAAAATGACCACGGTCATTAGGAACAATTTATGCTTAGGAAAATAATTATGGTCATTAATGGGGCTGAAAGCAGACACCATTAGGAAGCAGGAGTGGAGTTGTGGCAGCCGACCGTGCGTGCGGCGTGATTGACGTCCACGGCAATTATGGTGCTCCCATGATCCCAACCAACTCCAGTGGAGGCTCAGAAGGGAACCAGTAAGTGATATGGCCAAGGGGTGTCTGAGAAAGGCCAACAGGATCCCGACAAGACAAGCCACAGCAGAATCTGGGAGAGGTGGCAGCCACCTGGTCACCTCTGGACACAGCAAAGTGTGCCTGCAGTTTTGAGTCTACTGATAATACTCAGTGAGTGATGTCAGTGGCTCATAAATGGGGTCATGTCTGCCTCTTGCACCATCACATCATAGAAATGTCTGCAAGGAGATGCCTAAGCCAGATATCGAAATCTTTGAGCCAGTTGATGGCTTAGGTAGGACTAAGCATGGGCAGCTGCATGGAAGAGACAGTTTATCCTCTGATGTAGCTCTCCCAGTGGAAAACAGTGAAGTTTTCCTGATGAATGAAGTTGGCCTGAAGTTGTGGCAGGGGAGGTTTAGGTTGGATATTAGAAAAAATATCATCAAGAGGGTGGTTGAGCACTGAACAGGCTCCCCAGGGCAGTGGTCACAGCCCCAAGCCTGACAGAGCTCAAGGAGCACTTGAGTGATACTCTCAGGCACAGGGTGTGACTCTTGGGGCTGGTCCTGTGCAGGTCTAAAGGCTGGACTTGATGATCCTTGTGGGTCTCTTCCAACTCAGCATATTCTGGGAGTCTGTGATGGTTCAATGAAATCTTTAAGCATCCAATTGGAATGACATTTTCAGGTCAACTCACATGCTGTGACCCAGGAAACACTGGTCTGAGAAACTCAATGAGAATGGGAAGAGTTGGACTCAGTGATCCTTGGGGGTCCCTTCCAACTCAGAATTTTCTGTGATTCTGTGTGTGATTTCCAGGAAAGTCCTGCCTGGATTTCCTCTTTCTCTGAAAAGCACGGGATTATTGGCAGTTAGTTAATAAAGCTCATCTGGGTTGTCTGGACAGTCTGCTGAAGATTTAATATATTACTTAACAAAAGAGTGGATTTGGAAAGGATACTGGTCAGTGAAATTGGCCAATGGTTGATTGATATCTACACTATATGTGTTATTTTCTCTGAGACCAAGCAGGAAGGGAAGGGAAGGGAAGTTAAACTCCACACACACTGTTCATATCTGAGGCAAATCTTTTCCATCCCCTAAACAGTAATCTGAAATCAGTCTTGCTGGGTACCCTGGCCACAGGTGTGAGTTTCAGGACAAGGATGGCCACAGTTTTGCTCCATGGAGGACACCAGTGGTGTCCCAAGGGTGGATCAGACCATTGTGCAAAGCCCCAAAGCCTTTTACTGCAATATCCAGGAACAGTCACACTTATCCAGGTGCCTTCCACTTTGTTCCTACTCCCTGGTTCAAAACATCTCTCTCTCTTCATTAACTCCAAATCCACCGACCATCTACACCTCTCAGTGACCAACTCACACCCTTGGGGACCAAATTTTCATCTGCCTTTAGAGGCAGACTAAAAAATATCTTGTCCCATCAGCAGAGAAATGACTGATTATGTTTGTGCTCCCTCCTCTAACAGTGCTGCTTGCAAGTCTCTGGTCTTGCATTGACTTCCAGGCTGAATTTTGCCAATTCAGCAGCTGGGATCTTGTTGTGATTGAACTTGATAAATTGAGGAGCCTTTTAGGACAGGGGATGTCCCTGGTGTTTATTTAGTGAGCCAGACTAAATCAATCCACAGCATTGTACACAGATGGGGAATTTTGCTGTCCCTGCCTGCCTTGGGATTCCCCCAGGTGAGAGGAAAGGTGTGACCAGAGAGGGAGGCACATGACCAGGGGAAAGAATGGATTAAACCATCCCAAATGATGCAGTTCTGTCAATCTTCCTGTGTGGTCGAATTAAGAAAAATGGATTAACTATTTAGAAAAAGAGAATGTGCTGCAGCCATTTGTCTGCAAGGTCATCCCTGGGGTTGGGAAGGTGCAACATTATCCCACCTTCAGTAAGTCCCTGAGTATCAGGAGGATGAATAAAAACGTGCTCAGATGTTACCAAAATGTGCCTGGTGGTGTTTGGGCTGCAGCATGACCAGAGAGGAGGGGAATTATCACGGCTTTGTAAAGCAGGACACAAAGGTTAAGTGGATACCCAGGCTTTGGTGCTGCCTCCCAGGCTTCAGCATTTCTACAAATAGTTCATTTAATAAATAGGCCCTTTAGTTTTAGAGTCCCTTCATGCTGTATTCCAGCAGGTATTACATGGAACACGGTGGCAGGAGGCAGCACGGACAGACTTTCAGCATGGGAAGGACTAATTAACAGGCAAACATCCCAGCAGCCAGGAAGTGAATCTGAAAAGGCAGCATGGAGAGATTAAGACAGCTAGGAGTGCAAGACTGCCAGGAGAAGAGCCCCCATACAGGCATGGGAAGAAGAACTGAGGCCAACTGCAGAGAGGAACATGGATGGTAACGATCACAGAATCACAGAGTGGTTACAGTTGGAAGGAGCTTTAAAGATCATCTAATTCCACCCCCTCTGCCATGAATAGGGAACCTTCCACCAGATCACATGTAAGAAAACATGTATATTTTTTATCACTGCATTGTTGGGGACAAAAATTATACAAGAATTGAATAAAAGTGGTACCAGTGATAACTTCCCAAAACACACCTCTTTGATGATTTTAAGACCGAAAGGAAAAATGGGGGAGTTACCTAAACAGTCTCCCAAGGGCCTTTACAACCTCAAATGATCTGTGAAATGTCTGTGGTGGAGAAAATTGTGTCCACGGACTGCAGCCCAAGCCATGCAGTCCAAAGCCAAAGGGGAACATGGATTCAAAGAATCCCTTGCAAAGCAAAGGAAAAGCAGCCCTGCTTTGGAAGATGGTCAAAAGTTTGACAGCAAAGACAAAATGCAGGGAAATTCCACAAACTTGCCTTGCACAGCTCAGCAGCAAGGCCAAGAAACAAGGACCCTCCTTCCTGTCAAGGTTGGTTCCTTGTAACGTGGCCACAGAGCGTGGACAGTCACAGGGGCAGGTAAGAGAAAACCAAACCAGCCAGGTTTGCATTAGCAACCTCTGACCCCTCCAACCCAGCAATAATTTGCAAATGAAGGGATAAAAATACAAAAACTATGAAAAGGGAAGGTGTACCAGCCCATATGGAGCAGAGGAGGCCGAGCTGCAGAAGGAGGAGGTGTCCTCAGGCTGTTTGCCTGCCCGAGGCGGCAGAGTTGTGTTCACTCCTGCCTGCCCCGAAAAGGGACGTGTTTAGGGATGAAATTGTTGCATTTTAGAAGCATTAAGCCTTTTGCCAGGCTTTGCTCAGAGCAGGACAGGCAGTGGCCTTTGGTCTGCTCACACAAGCAAGGCCAGGTGGAAGCGGCATCTCCACGAGCCTCGCGGGCAGGAGAAGGTGGATGAGTCCTTCCCTCTCCTCTCTGATCCTGCCACGATGCAAAGAGTGGGAGGCAGAATGACCTACTTGTGTCATGGCCTGAATGCCTCTTTTTGCTCCAGCCGAGGCATCTCCACACACCAGTCCTTCCCAGGCTCCTGCTCTGCCTGTTTGCACTGTCTAAAAGCATTTGTTACTCCCTTCTTCCATCTCCTCTTGTCCCCCACCCATTCCTTTGGCTCCCCTGCAGCTGGGAAGGCTGCACAGGCACTTTGAGAGATCCAACAGGAACAGAAAGCAGCAGCTGGACCATTCATAGACCCTGGCTGTGCTGTGGGAGGTGGAGATGTGGTGGAGAAGCATCCCCTGACATTATACTTCCCACCAGCTCCCTGTGAAACAGGGATCCAGGTGCTCTCCTTGATGACAGATGTAAATCCATTGGTATGATTAGTGTTCCTCCAGGTTTAGAGCAGGATTACTGAAATCATCCTCTCCTCTCTCCCCACAAGGAAGGGTGAGAGGAGATGGGCTTTTGGGGATACAAAAAAATGTACATGGCAGGGGAGTGGAATGAGATGAGCTTTAAGGTCCCTTCCCACCCAAAGCGTTCTATGATTCCATGATTCCCTGCTGTTGAGTTTTCCCTGGACAGAAACTGTTGGACAGACTGCATTCCTGCCACTTCTTCTGTTTTAGGATGGTCAAAATGGAGCTGCTGCTCAAGTTTTGTCCACTAATTGTCCATCAAGCCAATGCCCTGTGAAGCCAAATGTGGTGCCCTTAAGGACACACACTGACAGAGGGGCCACAGCATCAGCCTCCCCAGCCACCAGCTGCACCACAGCTTCTCCTCCACACTGACACCACCAGCCTGAAGCTTGGCCAGTCCCACACCAGCTCCTGGGACAGCAGAATTCCTGTGGTTACGGGCTGCAGGGGTGGAAGGAGCGGGACTTCAATGCAGAGGGAGAACTATGGGAGAGCAACATATTCAGCTCTGCTTGTAGGAGCTCACATGAGGAGATGCTAAAATGGATGGTTTCTGTCCAAAGCTTGATCCAAAGCAACTTTGTAAGGGTCGTTCACCATCTCTGTGATTTAACCCTTCTTCTCTTCAACACACAGCTCAAATCTCCGAATCATCTGAGCAAGAAAATCAAGTGAAAATCACTGAATGAAAGGATGGGTCAGGTTGGAAGGGAGTACATTGGGTCATCTGGTCCAACCTCCCTGCACAAGCAGGGTCATCCCAGAGCACATTACTCAGGATTGTGTCCAAACAGCTTTTAAATGTGTCCAGTGAAGGAGACTCCACAATGAAAAACACAAGGAAAAAGCAGTGTGTTGCAGTGTGAGTGGGATCATAGCCATATCATCCCTCCTGTCCACAAGCACCTTGTGCTGTGAAACGCCTTGAGGTCTCCAAGGAAGAGCAACTGTGAGAGGTGGGTTCCCATCACAGCAAGGTAAATTTGCAGCTTGGCTTTTGGGAGAAAAGCTGTGGCCTCCCCACCACCTCAGCATGGCCCACCCACCACCACCCCTTCCCCCAGTGAGCAGGAGAGGGTTCCTCTCCTTGCTGCAGACCTGGCTGAGAAAGCCTGGCTGGTTTCTGCACATTAACGTCATCCCCATAATCATTCCCCCCCCGGGGATCACATCGAGAGGAAGCTAATGTGAAGAGATGGGCCTCCCCATCATCTGCTCCAAAAGTGACAATGATCTCTGGTCATCCCAGTCTCTGAGGGGTTGGGTCCCACAGCCAAAGGGCAGCTCTGCAGAAGGTCTGACCCCGCTGCACTCGAGGAGTTCACCCGAGGCCCTGTCAGCGCCAGCCTCCCTGGGGACCTGAGCTGTCTCGGCTGATCACATCACAGGGGCAGGAGACAGATGATTTACAGAGAGCTTCCCCTCCCTAACTTCATATATTTTCTATTTCACTAATCCTGGTGCCTTCCTGGCTGCCCTGGGAACTGCAGCTCCTGCCCTTTGTTCAGGGCAAATCCTGGATGGGGCTTCCAACCATGAAGAAGCACTTTCCTCTTTGGTCTTCCATCTTTAAGTACTCCTGTCCTGTGCTAATTCCAAAACTGCTCCTAGAAAACACTTCAGCCAGTGTTATCAGCCTCACATCCCACCCTGGCACTGCCTAATTCATCCATCCAGCTGTACTCTGCAGGTGGTTCAAGGAAATGATGGAGCAGTTGGTATCTCAAGCCACTTTCAGGCACTTTTAATACTTTCACCTCTCCCTTTTTCATCCTCCTTTTTTTTTTCCCCCAAAAGCAGAGTGGTTTTCTCTGTGCTGCTCTGGAACTGGAAAGCTCTGAGGTAGAGCAGGGGGTTCTGTGCTCAAGCACTCCAGATTAATCACTGATGGGACCTCTTCTTTCTCCATGAATAAATCAAGACTCTGCTTGCAGTCTCCTTTGGGAATGTTCAAAAAGCCCCTTCCTGCACTCAGGCAGGAATTTGTTTAATTCATGCCAGTGGGGACTTTTCCCAACAAACAAAATCACAATCCCATCAAGCTGAAGAAATCAACATGAAAGGGAAGACCCACTTCCCACGGGGGTCTGGAACACTCCTGCAGGAGATGATGGAGAGGACAAGGTCTCTCTGCCCGGGTTCAAACTGTCACTTCACTCATCAACACATCCGATGCAGGATCAGAGAAAAGTGGGGTTCAGCATTGACATTTCTGGTCCTGCAACCTAAATATTCCCAAGAAAATATCCAGTTACCCTTCAGATATGCAACCTGTGCACTCCATGCTTTGGTTCCTGGGACGATGCCTAAAAACAGCAGGTGAATTAGCACTGACCCAAACCAGTCCCCAAATATGGACAATCCTCAATAGAGCTTAAATACCCTGTGTCCTTAAGTCAGGTAGGTGAAACAAGAAAGACATGGACCTGTTGGAAGGGGTCCAGAGGAGGCCACGGAGATGCTCTGAGGGCTGGAGCCCCTCTGCTCTGGAGCCAGGCTGGGAGAGCTGGGGGTTTTTACCTGGAGAGGAGAAGGATCCAGCAAAACCTTAGAGGCCCTTCCAGTGCCTAAAGGGGCTCCAGGAGAGCTGGAGAGGGACTTGGGACAAGGGATGGAGGGACAGAACAAGGGGGAATGGCTTCCCACTGCCAGAGGGCAGGGTTTGATGGGATACTGGGAAGGAATTCTTGGCTGGGAGGGTGGTGAGGGCCTGGCACAGGTTGCTCGGAGAAGCTGTGGCTGCCCCTGGATCCCTGGAAGTGTCCAAGGCCAGGTTGGACAGGGCTTGGAGCAACCTGGGATAGTGGAAGGTGTCCCTGCCCATGGCAGGGGGTTGTAATTAGGTTTTAAGTTGCCTTCCAATGCAAACCAATCTATGATTCCATGATTCTATAATTCTACCCATCACAAAACATTATTACTATTTCTTGTGTTTTTTGTGTGTTTTGGTTTTTGCTGTTTGGGGCATTTTTAGTGTTTGGTTTTGCATTTTTCATCTCTACTGGATCTTAGAATAAGTGGATGAGTTCAAGATACCTCAGATGAAGTTTCATGCTTGTTTAAAATTTAAAAGTTCTTCAGCTATAGAAAAAAAATCAGTAAAAATCAGTAAAAATGCTAATTTAGTGATTTGTTAACTTGTACATCGAGTTGTGAAAACATTGATAAACCATCAGCACTATGCCCAGAACGGAGCTCCCCCAACTCCTTCTCCTAGTCAGGCTTTCCATCCATGACATTTTCTCTGCAGATTTATTTTCAGGGGGGAAAAAAATCACTCTGATTACAGCAGGAAGAGAGTTTAGAGTAGAAGAGCCATTTCCCAGTGGTGCTGGGGGCTCTCACACTATATCACATCTCTGCAACTTCAAATACTACCGTACATCAGCCGAAACTTGGTTATTACACCATTACATGTGTGTTTTTCACTCAAAGACAGGTACTGTTACATGATTATTTTTTTTCCTCCTCTCTGATATGTAAAATTAAGCTGAATTCCTTTGCATTTACCATGGATCCCGTTGGTTCCCAAAACTCAGCTGATTTGTGCTAATTTCTTAACCTGGTTTTATGTTGGGGTCCCGGGTGGATTGAACTAATTTGAAACAAGGCATGTCTGATTCTGAAACAGGAGCATCAACACAGGGAATTAATTATGAACCACTAATGTCAAGTGCCTAGTCCAGAATAAGTCCTTGGAAAGATGAAGCTTAAGGCCATCTCTAATTTTTCTCAAGAGCAAATTGGTTTTTCCTGGGCTGTCTCTTGATCTGTCTTGGGTTCCCCGCCCATGGCAGGGGGTTGGAACCAGAGGGTCTTTAAGGTCCCTTCCAACCCAAACCATTCTGTGATTTTCTGATACTATGAAATAGTACACACATATTTTGTCTTCACCTCGTTCCAAGCCCTGATCACTCCAGACCAGCTCTGTGGATGGAAAGCTCAGTGTGTGAAGTCCTTCCTACAGTTAGGGCTTGATCTTGCCCTTGAAGTCACCAGGCTTATTTGTCTAAAAAACTTACTCAGATCATTGTCCCCACCTAATCAGAGTGGAGCCAAAGAAATACAGATGATAGAATCAAAAAACATTTTGAGTTGGAAGGGACCTTAAAGCTCATCTTGTTCCAACCCCCCTGCCATGAGCAGGGACACCTTCCACTATCCCAGGTTGCTCCAAGCCCCATCCAGGCTGGTCTTGGACATTTCCAGGGATGGGGCAGCCACAGCTTCTCTGGGCAACCTCTGTTGGGGCCTCACCACCTTCCCAGCCAAGAATTCCTTCCCAATATCCCATCTAACCCTGCCCTCTGGCCATTTAAAGCCATTCCTCCTTGTCCCATTAATTATAACCCTTGCTCAGCTCTGGGTGAAAACCCTGCCCTGTTACAGCACCTTAAGCAGGTGAAATTTAAACCCCAGAAGCTTTATTTGCAGGAGGACCTTCCATTGTGGGTATGCTGGATTACAGAAACTACCCTTTTATCCTGGGAAGTTTCAGCAACCTTCATAGAGACCATAACAGAGACAGGGTAACTCTGTCCAGTTAGTCATTTATGTGCTCAAATGGTTTTCAGCAGGAGACAAAGTGCACAGACAGCTCCTAATTGCAATATATTCACAACAAAGTGAGGAGAAATACTAAACTTTGACTGGAGTGATTTTTAAAGCCACCAAGAATAATGATGTAACATAAATATGGAAAAGGAGTCCTTATAAAAATCCAGGTGGACATTGGATAAAGTAAGGGGACCATGCTGGGCAGGTGTTAGGAGATGTCCCAGAGGTGAGGTGAGGATTTTGGCATCTGTCCAACTGTGAAGTCTCTGGTAGAGTCAACAGAATGAATGATTGCTTTGATTTCAGCAATAAGAAAGGACAACTCTGTGTGTTGATTGCTGCTTGGGTAAACCTGTGACTCCCTTCATTGCTTCTGGTGTGATTAGTCATAAATAAACCTGAAAAAATGAGCAGTTAATTGGGCCTTAATGGGATCTGAGGCCAACCTCTACCCCACAGGTGCAGTAGGGCAGGACACAGAGGTTGCTGTGCCTGGGTGGCTCTTGCTTTCCACTCCCTTCTCCTTCCAGAGGTTTAACAGCCCCCAGACATGACAGACACGTCACGAGATGGGGGTGCTGAGGGAGATTCTCTGATTTTGCAGCAGTGGGGTGCCAGTAGCAGTGCTCCCCTCCCAAGATGTCCTATCCACTCCTATCCTTGTTCTTGTCCTTGCTCAAGAAATACATCCACTCCTAAGGTGGGAAGAGCTGTAAGACGGGGAAGAGTTTGGGTGGATGAACATGTCTGGAGAAGGACAACTGAAAACATCTGGCCAATATCAACCAGAGCTTTGTTCCAAAACGAGTGGGGATGGGATGACTCTTCACTGGCTTACTGGTGGAGCTTGGAGCTCCTGGCACCTAAAGGCAACGAGACTTGGTGGTGGTCACTCTTTAGGAGAAGGGACTAAGGAGAAGGTCTCCAGGAGCCACCATTTCTGCAAGGAGATGGATGTGGATGCACCTCATCCACAGCCCTGCTGCCAAATATGTGTCCTCACCTACTAGAGCCTTTGGGATTCACCCTGGGGATTGTGCACATCCCTGTGGGAGCCCAGCTCCTGCTCCCAGGATCCCCACATGCTCTCCATGAGGGCTGGGTTTTGGTGATGCCCTTTCAGGAAGGAGGGGACTGTGATGTCAGTTTTTCAGTCACAGTTCTCCTGCACACACACACACACACACACAGAAAGAGGTTTCCAGATGTCTTCTTCAACCCCTGCACCCCCAAACATGGAGCAGGACCAGCCTGGACATTAAGTGAAATTATCTGAGGATTTATTAGGCATTTTTGGAAAAAGTGTGTTTTGATCTTCATGTTTCCCCCTCGATATTAGAAGGCAGGAATTCAGTCACCCACCACCTTCTCCTCCCTGGGCTGAGCTCATGTGTCTTCCTCTATCCTTCCATTAGGTCAGGTGTGAGTTGACAGAGGACATTTCTCTCCAGCAAACCCAGGGTAAGTCACTTCACCCACTCCCTGACTCAGTTTCTCCTCATTTTCTCTGACACCTTTCTCAGGATCCACACATTGTCATGTAACCTAAAAGTAATTTTCCACCCAGGGAGTCCAAAAACCTCCTGGTCTCCTTGAGAAACTTCACACTTCCAGGTGACTGCCAAGCAGACATGAACTTGCTTTTCTCAGCCTTGTGTCACCAACCCACCTCAACAAAACCCACCAGCCCCCAATGGTTGAAGGACAATGACCCAGGCCAAGACCATGACCTTGAGCAACCCCATGAGCCCTCCCAAAGCCGAAGACATCAGAAATCAAGAGGGAATTCAGCAGCCTTGGCTGAAAATTCATGGCAAAACAGAGAAATACTGAATGAGGCTGTGAATTCTCCCACTCTTAGGACTCCACAAACTTTGAATTCTCCTCCTTCACATTAACCCCATCTTTTTTTTGAGAGCAAAAAGATTGATGGAGCTTAAAAAGACAGATTACCTGATCTCCATATTCACTGAAGCTCAAACGCTCCATAAACGCGACATGAGTTTTAACAGTATTTAATGGTTTGCATTAATTAATAAGCCTTTAAAGATGTCAAACATTTGTATGTTTAAAAATTTTATAACTTTCAATAAATTCAGTGGGGCTTAATGAACTCCTCCAGATTTATACAGCTTCTGATACACACTCCACCTCCAACAAATTCGATAATGTTTGTAATTTTAAGGGAAGGGAGAAAAGAGAAGACAGAAAAAAAGAAAAAGAGTGAGGGAAAAAAAAAGGAAACAATTTATTAGGTCGTGATTTAATGGAAAATAGGTGTGTTTTTCATTTCTTTTCAACATTTTATTACGTTACTTGATTGATTTTTTGAGCAGTTCTGTGGGAGAACTGCTGGTGAAATGAGGGGTGGGGAGCTCACAGGCTGAGCAAACCACTGGCATCCTCTGTGAAAAATTTGGGGTCACCTCTTTAATGTGAGTGGGGTGAAACAGTCCAAAAGAGAGTTCATCCCCAGGGAAGTGATAGAGACCTGGAAACATCAAACTACATCCTAGGAGGCCAAGAGGCCAGTCTGGACATGGATTAACATTTTGATTATCCCAAAAAAATACAGCCAAAAGGTGAAAATCCCAATTGTCAAATGATTCCCTACAAACAGGAAGGTTGTTGTGCAGAACAGAAAGATACAGGATCTCTAATTTCTTCTCCCAGTCCATGAAGGACATGGATGTCTCATCCCTGGAAGTGTTCAAGGCGATGTCCCTTCCCATGGCAGGGGGTGGCAACTAGATGAGGTCCCTTCCAACCCAAACCATTCTATGTTTCTAAGAAACTAAAAGCTGAGATATTAACATTTACTCTTGGATGGAGTTTGATTTTCTGCCATTTCTGGAAATTTTACTAATTCAGAAGACGCCTCTTTACGACTCATTTACCAGTGTGGACTTAATTATTTGTGTGATGATAGTAGTTGCATTCCCACCCTTAGAAGAGGGATAACACACAGCTGGAGTCAGTGCTCCCCAGATGATTTATGGTTATTAGCAGAAGGGTTTCATTTACACCCTCCCATAGCACAGAAAGCACTGGAGAGCTTAAAGTGGTCCTACCAAGGGATGTCTCCCAGCTCCCATCAGGATCAGTGCACTTTGGTGATGGGGAGGTGATAAATCACGTGGAATGGGGTCAGAGGAAAATCCCAACTGCCATATCCCAGCATGGTGCCCTTGTCCTGTCCCTTGTTCTCGGGGAGCAGAGCCTGACCACCCCTCCCCAGCTCTACCCTCCTGTCAGGGAGTTGCAGAGCCAGAAGGTTCCCCCTGAGCCTCCTTTTCTCCAGGCTGAGCCCCCCCAGCTCCCTCAGCTGCTCCTGCT
>JAWWLV010000121.1:112480905-112491878 GCA_035041135.1 Platyrinchus mystaceus | reverse complement strand
CCTGGAAGTGTCCAAGGCCAGGTTGGATGGGGCTTGGAGCAACCTGGGATAGTGGAAGGTGTCCCTGCCCATGGCAGTGGGTTGGAACTGGATGAGCTTTGGAGTTCTAACCCAAATCATTCTCAGTTGTGTACAGGGGATCAGGAAATATCTGGAAAGTCTTGCCAGAGAAGTTCTTGTTTATGGAGATGATACTGTCAGTGGGAAGCCATTCCCCATGTCCCGTCTCTCCAGGCCCTTGTCCAAAGTCCCTCTCCAGCTCTCTTGATGCCCCTTTAGGCACTGGAAGGGGATCTCAGGTCTCCCTGGATCCTTCTCTTCTCCAGCTCTCCCAGCCTGGCTCCAGAGCAGAGTGGCTCCAGCCCCCGGAGCAGCTCCGTGGCCTCTTCTGCACCCTCCTCTGAAGGGGGGTGGCTGCATCCTGATCACTTTGTGGGAACACTCATGGTCCCTGCCCCATGGCTGGGCATTATGGGATCAGTGCTTGTTGGTCTTGAACAATCAATGCCACGATAATGAGCAATGCAGACCAAAGCAGAGCCCATGTCAGGGTCCAGCACTGCTGCAGTTACTGGTACATAAACCCTATGGCTCTCCCTGCTTTCCCCTGGATGACACACTGCTCTTCCACCCTCTGCTCAGTGACCCCAGTTTTGGACATCCCCAGTTCCAGAAATCCCATTCCCCTTCCCAAGGACCCAGTGTTTTATGCAAGAACAGGAAGACATTTTGCCCAACAGGAGCAAAAAAGAGCCTCTCTAACTCAGCAGAGAATATTTTTATAACATTAACAATAATATCCGGACGGCCTGGCCTACAAAATGCTGCTCCAGGGCATCCATCCCAACGTGGCAACGTTCCCGAGTGGCTGCTGGGACTCTCTGAACTAAGTTTAGCCCTGCAATGAGCTCAGACCCCTCGCTGAGGTCTCTGACTCGTGGTCTCCCAGCTGAGCCGGGGGAAGAGGTTCTGCTGCTCCCCCTTCCCTCCCTTGGCACCGATGACTCGGTGGCCACGGGTGGCTTTGGCTGCGCCAGGGAAGACGTAAATGCACCCGTGGGATGTGGAGTGGACATGTCCCTCCCCCTGTGGTGACAGCATGAGGCTCTGCTGGTGCTCAAGCCTTGGCTCCGAGGGATCAGTGCCTGCCCTGGGTTGCTCCCTGCTCTGTTTTTGGCTTTGTTCTCCTCCTCGCTGCTCCCCACGGGAAATAAAACCCCATGGACAGCGTGGGTTTGCCCAGAATTCCCTACCAAGCCCTTCAGTGTGTCCTTGCAGGACCCTGCAGCCCAAGGCTCACAGCCAGGACCCACCCAGGAGGAGATGCCCAGGAAGAGCTTTGGTGCTCCTGGGTGGCATCAGAGCACCACCCCGGGCATGGGATGTCCCCCACTGTGTTTGTCACCTCGTGGGTACCCTGACTGGTTTTCCCCATGGAGCACCAGCTCCTCCCAGTCCTTCCCCTGCTACAAATGCACTGGACACAGCTGAGCTTTGCCCCTCTGAGAGTGAAGTGCCAACCAAGAGGCCTTCAAGGACACTTTTACGACGTATGGATAATAAGGAAATAAATAAGGAGGAAACTGGGGAGGGGACACCACCCCAGGAATCTCACAGCCACAACCAGGACTATGCACAGGCAGAGGGGAAGGAGGGGCAGTGAGGAGCCAGCTTGCTATTTTAAGGACAAGCTCCAATAGTAAAGTAATCATCTCCCGAGCAATGCTATTTTCTGGATCCGTGCCCTCGAGTCAGCACGAAGCCACCGTGCTTTCTATTCCGGTCACACCGAACGCTCCTCACCGATCTATCCATCTTAATCCCGGCCCCGGCAGTCGCACAGCCCCGCCGGGGCCGAGGGGTGCCCGGGATCAGGGGTTGCTGAGCTGGGGGTACCCGAGCCAGCCCACCCCGGGCACACCGGAGCATCCTCGCCATCGCCTTTCCCCCCGGGCGGGATGATCCTTTCATCTGCATCCTCGCTGCTGCTGCTGCTGGACAAAATGCCTCCCACGTAATCAGTTCCCAGCCTCCCTCCCCTCCTCCTCCCCCTTCCCTGGCTCTCCTCGCTCCATCCCCTCCCCTGGCGCACCACGGCCACAGATAAAGGGATCGGTCCTGCGGCGACGGGGTCATTTCAGGAGCTGGAACGGCGGGTGTTTGCACGCACAACAATCCCGTCCTCGCTGCAGCACCGCCTGGCCACGGGGAGCCGAGGAGATGCCGGGAGGCTCCACCTAAGTTAAGCACCTGCATCCCTCCTCTCTGACATCCCAGCCCCGCGCTGCGTTCCCGATCCTTCATCCTCTCTCCATGAGGATGAAGAGCTGGGTCTGCCATCCAAAAGCGCTGAGGAGGGAGACGTGGCGCTAAACTTCCTTCTCCCCCTCCCATCCTTGAATGCCTCTCCCTGCTCCACCCACCCAGGGCATCCAGACCACAGGGTCTGCTCTTCCTTTTCCTCTCTCCATCAGGAAAAGCTCTTCCTCTCTCTTTTTAGAGCCAGGCAGGAGCTGCACTTCCTGCTGCAAGGATTTCCCTGCGAACTTCACCTTCGAAAGCCCAAAGCCCCAAAGCCCCGAGGCACAACAAGTGGTCAGGAGCTTGGAGGGGTTGGCATTGTTTCCTAAATAAAACGCTTCATCAGAAGTCCGTGAGATTAAAAGCTCAGCTGGTTTCCAAAAAATGATGTTTATGTGGAGCACTAAAGGATCTGGAGTTTGAATAAATGTATATATATGCATGTGCTACATAAGGAGCCTCCTGGACACAAATTAACCTCCAGTTATGCTTTGGGAGGATAACTTTCCCTAGGATTGTGTGTTTCCTGCCCACCCAGACAATACCTAAATGCTAATCATTGCAATAAAAATATACCACATTGGAAAGCCTGACAATTGCCTAATTTTGGTACCTTTTGCTTCCCAGATCCACTTTTTTTCCATCAAAGTGCTCAAAATCCCTGAGGTCCAAGATGTGCCTCCCTCTGTGCCTCTGTTTCCCCAACTGGGAAACAACCCCAGCACTGGTCAGATGACATGGAAAGAAGTTTGTGACATGTTCAAGACCTGTTTCTGATTAAAAAAAAAAAAAGAGCTGCAAATCAAAAATCAAAGCTGAGAAAACCCTTAGGGCAGGATTTTTGGGTTTTTTGGGGGGGAGGGAGAGCTTTTTTTTTTGAGGTTTGGGTTTTTTTGAGAGTTTTCTAAAAAATATATTTAACATGATCTAAAAAATCCAGCCAGAAACAGTCACAAGGGACCTGAAGTTTAAAAACATGACCTCATAACTCTTCCCTAAGCCGTGGACCAGCTCAAACAGGGGCATTAATCAGGTTCCTTCCCCGAGAGCTTTACAAATCTATGACTCAGATTTGGTCTTTACATCATTTCCTCATTCCCATTTCCCCAGTTTGCATCTTTTCCCCTCCTTCCCAGCCCTTCTGTCTCCAGCTCAGCACAGCATTTAGCAAAGTGATGCTCTTCAAATATGTTTATAAATAAATATTTATTTATGCACTCAGTGGGTGAGTCTGAGTGAAGCAAAGGAGGAGGAGAAGGTGGGATGGGATGGGATGGGTAAAAATGGTTGTTTGCAATATATATATATAAATATAAATGTTTTTATATAAATATATATGAATAAATATATAAATATATATACACAAATATATATATACACACACACAGATATATATACACCATCCCCCCTATATATATATATATATGCATATGTGTATATATATATCCACAAATACTCAAATCCAGAAATTTTGGGGGGTGTTTTTCCCTGCCTCTAAAAAAGGTGAAGGAAAAAAACCACCAAAGAATAAAGGAAGAAAATAAAAAGGGGAAAAAAAAAAAAGGGAAGAAAAAATCCAAACCTCTAACAAAATAACAGAATAGGATCCTGCTATGTCATTGCAGGTCCCCAGGACTAAATTGGAGCAGGTCCCCAGGAGTCACTTGAGAGGCAGAGAAGAGGCAGAGTGCTGCAAGAGCCAGTCATACACCCTGCAGCTGGCAAAATAATAATAAGAGTAATAATAATAATCAGCCATGTCCAATCAGCCCTAATATCCATCACCACCATCAGGTTCAATGCAGGACTGAGAACTGGAAGTGAATAAATATGCCTGTGATTTCCACTGTGTTTAGAGACGGATTGGAAATCCCAGCAGAGGAATGTTTTCAGCCATGGAGGCATTTGCCAAGCCAGGGCTGCTGTGGCTCTGTCCTGGCTGCACTCTGGACTCCTGACACCCTAAAATCATAGAAGGGCTTGGATTGGAAGGGACCTTAAAGCACATCCCATTCCAATGCTCTGCCATGGGCAGGGACACCTTCCTCTATCCCAGGTTGCTCCAAGCCCCATCCAATCTGGCCTTGGACACTTCCAGGGATGGGGCAGCTTCTCTGAGCAACCCTCAAACCCAGATGGGGATTCATTCTTTGAGTTGGCCAAATTTTTGTGTTGAACCCACAAGTAAGACTTGGTGCTCCTCTTTGAGGAATCTCCCACTGCTCAGGCATGTTCTTCTCACCCAACCCCTGCCGTGGGGACTTTCAATCCCACAGTGCTGCATTAAGATCACAATAACTTCAATTCCTCGTGGTGGTCTCATCAACTCTCCTAATTAATGCAATTCTCTCACTTTACTAGTCAAAGGCCCATTTGCAGAGTTCAGTGCCCTGCCCCAAAAAATTCATGGGAACATCCCCAGCAAGGCAATGTAGAGTCGTAGAAGGTTAAGGTGTTGGAATGGACCTTAAGGATCATCCAATCCTGCCGTGGGCAGGGACACCTTCCACTAGACCAAGTCATTCAAGGCCTTATCCAACCTGGCTTTGAACGCTGCCAAGGATGGGGCACCCACAACCTCCCTGGGCAACCTGTGCCACCCACAGAGTAAAAAATTATATCTAATATCTAACCTAAATTTACCCTCTTTCAGTTTGTACCCATTGCCCCTTGTCCTATCACTACAGTTCCCAAAGAAGAGTCCCTCTACAGCTTCCCTGTAGCCCCCCTCCAGGTACTGGGAGGTTGCTGTGAGGTCTCCACACAACCTTCTCTTCTCCAGGCTGAGCAGCCCCAGAGTTCTCAGCCTGTCTCCATAGGGGAGGTGCTCCAGCCCTCTTACCAACTTTGTGGCCTCCTCTGGACTTGCTCCAACAGTTCCATGTATTTGTTATGTTGGGAACACATGTAGGAATGGGGAGACCTGGAAAAGATCTGTGCCCTGAGGTGGGATCTCGCTGAGGAGTGTGGCAGCTCCCCCCCAGCCATGTGGCAAGAGCCACGGCCACCAGAGCGTCACTGGAGCCAGGAGTTACACACTGCCACTCCTCTGGGACTCCACCATCCCCATACAGAACTCCTAAAACAGTCTTGGCACAGCTCATACTGCCCCAAACCCAGTCAGGGCTCCACCTGGGGGTGAGCATGGCCCAGAGGAGTCCCCAGAGCCCTGTTGCCATGATCATATCCATGGCTGCACCACAACGTTCCCTTCACGCGCCCCAGTTTCCACATGTGAACTTCTGGTGCCTTCCACCATCACCCTTGAACCACAGCAAGAGGCCAGATGTGGCCTTTAGTGACCTCCCTGAGGGAAGCCCAGTGAGCATTCCAATGGTCCACAGAGTTTCAGGGAAGGATAGGAAAGTGATGGAGGTCCCCACATGGGCCGTGTCCTGCCCACCATGGCATCACCTCCACGGTGTCCCACTTCTCAGAGCTCCCTGATGAGAGGCAAGGAGGGGAGCAAGCCATTTTCTGAGGAAGAAGACTGTGTTTGTCCTGAAGCACTCAAGTGATGATGGATGATGTTTGTGTCTTCCAGTGCCTCACTGCAATGCCAGGATCTCAGATACAGGCACAGCGGGAATTTGTTACTCCTCTCTCTCTCCTCACTGGATCCTTTTTCTTTCCTCACTTTCCTGCTCCTTTTTTATTCTTCCTTTTTGTTTTTGGTGCTACAGGGAGGAAGGGGTTGCCTTGGAGAAGGAACAGGGCAGACCAATCCATCAACTTCAGCCTTGCCGGTGAGGAGGAGCCAAGCCAGCAAACTGCCAAGCCCTGAAAGCAGCAGAGAGATGTCTCTACCTTGGGGGAATCTCTGCATGGAGGGATGATGGCAGAGCCCCTCAGCCCCCCTGCCTCCCCGAATCCTCCACACTCTTGGCATCCCCTCTCCGCCCTCGCACCGACTCTCTGGTTACCGTGACAACGGTGGCTCACAGGAGCCTCTCAGTTCAGCTCTCACCCACCCCAGCACAAAGCACAGCCTGTGGTGCCTCCGCATCCCACGTGGGATTTCACGGGTTCACCATCAGTCCAACACCCCTGGGCTGGGGGCTTGGGGGAGGCTCCACATTGCAGTTGAATCCTGGAGTGGAAAGAAGCCGGCTAGGTTGGGGGTTGTCTCTTGGATCCAGCTCCTAGGAATGGCTAAGGCAAGAGATGGATGCTGAGAGCAGTTGGGATGTAGGAAAGACAAAGTACTCAGGGCCACAGCTGATCACAGAATCAAAGAAGCCCATAATGGTTTGAGTTGGGAGATGCCTTAAAGCTCATCCAGTTCCAACTCCCTGCCATGGGCAGGGACACCTTCCACTATTCCAGGTTGCTCCAAGCCCCGTCCAACCTGGCCTTGAACACTTCCAGGGATGGGGCAGCCACAGGTTCTGTGGGCAACCTGGTCCAGGGCCTCACCACCCTCCCAGCCAAGAATTCCTTCCCAATATCCCATCTCTCCCTGTCCTCTAGCAGTGGAAAGCCATTCCCTGTGTCCTGTCCCTCCACCCCTTGTCCCAAGTCCCTCTCCAGCTCTCCTGGAGCCTCTTTAGGCACTGGCAGGGGCTCTGAGGTCTCCCTGGATCCTTCTCTTCTCCATGCTGGACACTCCCAGCTGTCCCAGCCTGATGCTGAGGTTACACCTCCACAATGGAATAAACCCATTCTGGAGTCTTACCCCCAGCCCTGAGGCCTGGTCATGGCCACACTATTAATCTTTCTCATCCTCCTAGGGAGGTGGCTGTATCCCAACCACTTTTTAGGGATGGTCCCTGGCCCATTCCACCTCCTGAGCTGTGCCAGGGATGGTCTGGGTAAGACTGAGTTGTCCAGGGCTGAAAAACAGCACTGGGGATGTCATGGAAATGTAAGAGCAGAGAAGGCTGAACCCCAGCCCTCGTGTCCTGACCCTGTTTTATTTACCACTTACAACAATCACTCAGCCATGGCAGGGCCTGGGCAAACCTGAGTCCATCTCCTGGAAGTGCTTTCAATCCATCAGTGCCCTGGCTGAGTCAGGGCAGTGCCCAGAGCAGCAGCAGTGATTTCATCAATGAACGAAACGAGATGGTGACTCACAGGACACCTTTCCAGTTGTCCGCCCTCTGCTCCAGGGAATCGACTCAAATGCCGGATGCTTTGGCTAAAACAGCCACCAAGGACATGAAGCCACTTTGTAGAGACACAGACACTGCCAGGGGTGTTTGCAGGGAGCAAGGGCTGTTCCCAGGGAAGTGGCCACAGGGTGGGAATAAAGGGCCGGAATGATTTAAAGTCATAGAATCACAGAACATCCAGAGCTGGAAGGGACCCACAAGGATCAAATCCAACTCCTGGCCCTGCACAGACACCCCAACAATCCCACCATGTCCCTGAGTGTTGCCCAAAGGCTTCTTGAGCTCTGGCAGCCTTGGGGCTGTGCCCACTGCCTTGGGGAGCCTGTTCAGTGCCCAACCACCCTCTGGGGGAAGAACCTTTTCCTGAGATCCAACCTGCTCCCCAGAATAAACACAACTTGTTTTGCCATGTTGCTAAGGATGGGTAAACATGGTATATCTGTAACCTGGAGCACAGGAAAACAGGCAAATAAACATCCAACTCCTGCAGGTCTTCTCTCCACCCCGGTCCTTGACACCAGTGACCCACAGGGCAGAGGGAGGACTTTGTTTGCCAGCACAGTCTTGGCCCAGACCAACAAGTGCTGTCTCACATTTTTCCACCTTATGGGTCTTAGAGAGGACCCAGGGCCAGCAGCTACACAGAGCCAACAGTGATCATGGAATCACAGAAAGGTTTGGGTTGGAAAAGACCTTTAAAGGTCATCCAGTCCAACCCCCTGGAATGAGCAGGGACATCTCTGACTAGATCACTTGTCCAACTGATGGGTTGTCCTCTTTGGTTCTTATCTTACACCCTCACAAACATCACAAAATTAGAAATCTGCATAGAAAAGATAAAGGGGGGCAGACAAAGTTAGGGAGAGGGGATGCATTTCACACTCCTTTTCCTGAAACAAAAACTGTCCCGTGGTCTTGTCTCCACAAAAGACATCAGTGAGTCCAAATGAGGGGGAGAGCCCTATCCAAGCTTCAGTCGAGACTTGCACATCCCAAAAAACTCATCACAGTGAGTCTGGGAAACCAGGCTTTCTGGTTCACTTTCCTTGGCCACAAATCCAAGACAACATTTTGAACTCCCTATAGCAGGACACAGAAATTGGGAGAGGGTAAGAGCAGAGCACGTACAGGAGAGGTACAGAGGGTACAGGAGAGGGTATGATGACTTATATTCCCCATTCCCATTAATGTGGGAAAACTTGATGTGAAGGCAAAGTCCCTCTGCTTTCCAGTTAGGGCTCAGGGTGGCACAGCAACAAGGAGGGAGTTATATATACTTTTGGCTGCCCTCACCTATGGAATTAAATCTGTGGAGGGGAAAACACAGCTCAGTGTGAATCTCTATTGGAGAGGGAATTAATTAACCCTCCTGCAAAAAAAAACCCAAAAAACCAAAACAGACAAAACAAAACAAAAACAAATAAACAAAAAAACCAAACAAACAAAAACACCAAAAAGGAATCCTACTGTCACTGCTGGAATTTTTTTGCAAGAGGGCTTTGTCAGTGTCAGGAGAAAGGCAGACTGGGGTCCAAATCACTCAGCTTATTAAAGAGGGGTGAGATCCTGCTGCTTCCAGCTAAGGTTCTTCCTAATGGGGCCCAAAAGTGGTGGAGCTGTTATTTACAGGCAGCTAAATTCCCAGTGCAGGCAGGAAGGGACTGGCACAAATAACTCTTAATGTATCATGTAGAGTCGTGTTTTAAGTCTTGGGAACAGAGTCCACTCCAAGCTCTGGACCTTTGGCCTTGGTGGGAATACCAGCACCAGGAAAATATGGGATTGACCTCACTGACATTGAGAAACCAGCTCAGATTCCCTGGGTTGGCAGAACAAAGGCTGAGGAGCTGTACTTGACTGCAGGAGATCCAGCTCTGTGTTACACACACACACACGGAGTTGTCCCAGGCATTAAAATTTCATTACAAGGAGCGTACCAGGAATAACCATTATCAATTATATATCACACACTGCTCTAGTCTAAAAGAAATCTGATGGCTCGGGGGTTCTGCTGAGAGAAGGAGTCTCTCCTGCAAGGTCTGGAGCTGCTTGTGTTGAGGAGCTTTGTGATTCACCACACAACTCCCACTCATCCGGCCCCGTGTCCGTACAGTGGGAATATCCAGCCCAGGAGGTGCTTTACTGTTTCTGTGGGTTCCATCAGGTCATACTGGATTAACATGGAATCACAGAATGGTTTGGGTTGAAAAGGACCTTAAAGCTCATCCAGTTCCACCCCCTGCCATGGGCAGGGACACCTTCCACTAACCCAGGTTACTCCAAGCCCATTCCAACCCGGCCTTGGACGCTTCCAGGGATGGGGCAGCCACAGCTTCTGTGGGACAACCCTCTGTGGGATGTCCAGGAGGGGACAGGGGTTGAGGACTGGATCTTATGGCTTTCAGAGGGGTGATTCTGTACAGCTCCCACTTCTCTGTCTGGATAATGTCACTGTGCCAGGAACCCCTCATGTTCGTCACTTGGTCACCTGAGGTGCCACCTACATCCATGGGCACCTCCAAAAGTGCTATTTCTGTGTGTCTTGGACATCTCTTACGTGTAGGATAACTGGAGGTGTCTCCACTGATGACAGAAGGGCTCTTGGGTGACCACAATCTCCTCCTTTAGGTACTTTGGTCTAAGCACCAGACAGACTCACATCCAAAAATCTGAATCTGTATGACCCTCTGAAAGCAGGAACAGCCACCCCTTCAGTGTTTACAGCACCCAAACCTCCTCTTTCCCTCAGGCCTGAAGGCTGAGCAGCTTTTAAAATCCCAAACCAAAAAGACAAAGTCTTCCTTTCTCATCTCCTCATCCCCTCTCCTGCCTCCAGACACTCAGCTCGAGCAGTCCCGGCCCTGTGAAAAATAAAACCAGTTTGCTTCCACTTCTTCATGTTGAGGAATAAATGTTGGTGTTGTCCAAAGGTTTTCCTGTGAAATGATCCCCTTCTGTGGATGGCATATGATGAACAATCCCAGAATCCTCATAGATGTGACTCAGTGACAATGACAGGGACATTAAGCCGTGATGGGGCAGAGGAAGGGGCTGCCCTGTTAAAGCCCCAGTGCTGATATTTTAATCCAATTAGTGCCTCTGTGAGCACCAAAGCACCAGATCTTGTGGAAACGTCAGCAGCTGGGTGATAACAGCCAGGCCAGGGGGGTCTGCAGGAGTTTTGTTCACCCCCTCAATGCTTTTGGGGGCAGATACACAGGCAGACGGGGATAGGACATGGGGGAATGGTTTTTAAACTCAAAGAGCAGAGATTTAGATCAGTATTTCTTTACTCAGAGAGTGGTGAGACCCTGGCACAGGTTGCCCAGAGAAGCTGTGGCTGCCCCATCCCTGGAAGTGTCCAAGGTCAGGTTAGATGGGGCTTGGAGCAACCTGGGCTAGTGGAAGGTGTCCCTGCCTAATGCAGGGGGTTGGAATGAGATGGACTTTAAGGTCCCTTCCCACCCAAACCATACCATGGTTATACTACAATGAGTCCAACATTTCTCTGCTGCCAACAAGCCCATTGCTGCAGTTTGAAAGCCTTATTTCCCTTTC
>JAWWLV010000121.1:112463095-112480564 GCA_035041135.1 Platyrinchus mystaceus | reverse complement strand
TTATACTACAATGAGTCCAACATTTCTCTGCTGCCAACAAGCCCATTGCTGCAGTTTGAAAGCCTTATTTCCCTTTCCCATTCAGTTAGATTGTGCCTGAGAAAGTGATTTCTCAGGATGCAGATTAAAGCAGAACAGCAGAGAGCCCCCAGCGCAATTATGAAAAGGAAGTCATAAAAAATAGTAATTAAAAGTCGTATTTCTGCTGGGTAAATGCCTGGGCAGGGCTGGGAGCTGGTGGAGAGAAAGATGCCTGAAATATGGAGGATGCCGCAGAGGTAGGGATGGGACAGAAAGGCTTTGTCTGCACCAGTGATGACTCAGGGACAGGGATTGCACCATCTCCACTGTTCCATGTTGGCACAGCCCCTGGTACAGTTTTAATCCAGCAAAATAGGCCTGTTGGGTACTGGTCTGTGCTGTCACCTGTCTGCCACTCATTTTCCTGGGATAATGTGTCTTTATGGCTGTCCTGTCTGTGTAGATGGTGGGACACACAGAATTCCAGTGTGGCTGCTGAACTTGAGGTGGGCAGAAGAAAAGCCATTTGGGTTGGGTGGAAGAGGTTTTTCCCACTGAAATGAAGACATGGGAAGAGTTTTATTTGGTTCAACCCGGAACTGAGCACATGTGACCTCCTGGAGTGACAGTCAGGGCACCTCAGATGGCACTTGGCACCTGTCTGGACAGGGGGAAAATTAGCAAAAGCCCTCATCTAAAAGCACCATCTCTAAAAAATAAATTATCCAGCCTTCCTGCACCGTCCATCAGCCCATTCCTGCTGCAGCAACACAGGTCCAGCCCCACAAGCAACAAATGAGACTCCAGCTGGAATGAGCCTTCCAGGAAATGCTCAGAAAAAAAGAAACCCCCAAAGGCAAAGCCCTAAAGCCTGGTGGGACTCTTTGCCTTCCTGCTGCTGAATCACCAGCCATGAGGGCAGCAGGAATGAAACAGGAGAAACAAGGATGGAGCAACAGTAAATGGAGATTGGAAACATGAGCCAGATTAAAAACTTAATGGGTCTAAGCAGGCACAGGGGGGAAAGCAGGAGTGGGAGGGAATGGGGCTGGGAGGGAGGTGGGGGCTGGTTTGGTCTGATGTGTGGAAAGGGCTGTGGGAAGCTCCAGCAATCCCACAGCACTCGGGGGAAGGGAACCAGATGCTCAGGGAGTGGGAGCTGGAAATGAAATGACTCTTCCTGACATGCAGCTGCCACTGTGCTGGGCTGGGTCCTGCCCAAGAGCTCCAGGGAAATTTAGAGGGAGCTGTGTGCAAGGCAAGGTGGAGGTTCATGACCTTCACCATCCCACCCACTGCTATGGTCCCATGTGGGTTTTGGGGCAGGGGATGAGGTACAGACCAACAGAGGATATTTGAGGAGTGTGGGAAATTATGTATATGGAGGAGGGGACGGTTTTTCAGCCCTTTGTAAAAGTTTCTGGGACAAAGCAGAGATGGGCTGATGGAAAACAGCCTCCTCAGTTCTCTTCATAAAACAGGAGGATGCTCATCCCAGCCCAGGATGAGCCTGGTGGGTGAGATGTGCCTCAGATGTGCAAGACTGAGGCTCCAATCCCTGCTCCATTTACTTCTCCATGGGGCAGATGACCATGCCAGGCGGGACCTTACAGAAAATCTGCTCCAGATGAACAGAAGTAGCACCTCTGAGTTTTGGCACATTTTGTTCACAAATCTCCACCTGCCTTCTACCATCAGGGATTCGATATTCTCTCTGTGCTCCAGGTAAACCTGGAAGCAACCTGCTCCAAAATGCCTGTGTAGGGGAGGTGTTCAACCTGCCATTTTCCAGGGATGTCCAAGAGCCCCCAGGGATCTCAGCCACTCCACAACTGAAGAGCTCTACAACTACTGTTGGGAGAGGGAACATTTTCTGGGCCAAATACCTGATGAATTTCCAATTCTCACACTTTTTTTCCTTTGTAGCCATTTGGAAATGACTACATGGTCCATCCATGGATGGACCGAATCTGGTGGCAAGAGGGGCTTTCAGAAGCTGAGATGGGAGGGATCTCCTGAAACCCTGTTAAAACAAACCCTTTCATGGTATGACTCGTCCTGATCCAAAATGCTCTGTGTCAGCTCCCTCAGCCTCCAAAAACCCACTCCTACTGGTTGAAATCCCGAGAGCAAGGATTATTTTTAGGATATGTTAGGGTATGGAACAGATTGCCCAGAGAAGCCGTGGCTGCCCCACCCCTGGAAGGTTCCAAGGTCAGGTTGGACGTGGCTTGGAGCAACCTGGGATAGTGGAAGGTGTCCCTGACCATAGCAGGGGGTGGGAACTAGATGGTCTTTAAGGTCCCTTCCAACCCAAACCATTCTGTGACTCTGTGATTAAAGTGTTGCAGGTTTGTCCCTCACACTCGGTTTTTTGGTCTGAGCCCCAAGTTGCAGTTCCCCAGTGCAAGGCACGTGCTGAGCATCAGGTTTAGAAAAGCTGGAGCTTGGAACCCTCAAAGCTTCCTGACTTTAGGAAAGTTCAGAAAGGGTGTCCAGATGGTGCCTGTAAGCTGGACATCTTCTTCTTGCTGTATCAGTCAGTGGGATAAACCCCTGATCCTTCCCTTCTGTGACAATTTGTATCCCTCAGTGCTGTGCATAAACACAGCTTAAGTTTCACTCTGTCACTTTTCCTTCACTGAGGATACTAATTGGTTCCTATTCTCTTTCCACTTGCCTGGCTGTGTGAAAGTTGCAGGATTTATCCTCTAAAAATTCAGTATTCAGTGTTGTGAGGGGTCCTCAGCTGCTGACTGACACCCTCCATCCCTATGTAGTCTGGTTTCCTTAGGAAATCAAAGTGAAGCTGTGGTGAAAGACCAAAATTAAACATGAAAGCTTTAGAGACAGAATTTCGCACCTCACGGGCAAAGAGAAGCATTTAAAGTGTCTCTGAGGTGAGATTTGACTTGAAAACTTTCCTCCAGGCTCTGACACCTAAGGGAAAAAATAATAATCATTAAAAAAATATAAAAATGGAATGCTGATGATTTTCTCTCTCCTTGCCTGGATTTAGAATCGTGGAATGATAGAACCATACAGGTTGGAAAAGAACCTTGAGGATCATCACTTTAGTTACTTTCTGAGGGCCTGATGTGCATCCTGGAGAGTCTGAGGTTGGCAATGCCACGGGTGAAGGTGCTGAATTCTAGAACACGGGGGAAAGAGCTGGTTATCACACCAGTGTGACCCACTAATGGGACAGGAACTCTACCAGGTGGCTCAGCACTCACCTCCTGGCTGGGGGTGACCATGTTCTCTCCCTGCTGTGCCTGTCACCCCAAATCCTGAGTCCTCCCATCTCTGAGAACACCTTGGAAAAGCCCCCATGTGCTGTAGCCTCATGCAGACCTCAGAGGCATCTGTTTTTTGGACCTTCCCTGAGTGTGTGAGCCACCTTCTCGTGTCCTCCTCCAAGAAGGGAACACACCGCTGCGTGGCTGCCCTTGGGAAGAGGGGACAGGCAGGATGTCACCTTGTCCCAGCATGCACATGTGTCACAGAATCACAGAGTGGTTTGGGTTCGAAGCGAAACATTAAAAATCATCTCATTCCACCCCCGTGCCATGGGCAGGGACACCTTCCACTATCCCAGGTTGATCCAAGCCCCATCCAACCTGGCCTTGGACACTTCCAGGATGGGGCAGCCACAGCTTTTCTGGGTGACCTGTGCCAGGGCCTCACCACCCTCACAGGGAAGAATTCTTTCCTAATATCCCATCTAACCCTCCCCTCTGGCAGTGAGAAGACACTTCCCCTTGTCCTGTCCTTCCAGATCCTTGTCCAAAGTCCCTCTCCACATTTCTTGTCGGCTCCCTTCTAGTACTGAGAGGCCACAATTAGGTAACACCAAAGCTTTCTCTTCTCCAGGCTGAACACTCCCAATTCTCCCAGCCTTTCCTCACAGCAGAGATGCTCCATCCCTCTGATCATCTAGGTGGCCTCCTCTGGGTTTGCTCCAAGAGGTTGGGGTGTGTGTTTACACCTTTGTGCCATGTAAAGCTGAGCACATGCCCGTGTGCTTTGGGTGTGCTGGGAGCATGAAGGGCCTGTTTTCCCTCCAGTCGTGTCCACAGGTGAGGGCAGGACGGTCCAAGCCACCCCCTTCCACGCAGATCCCTGAATCCCAGCAGGTGACCTGCTCCCTGTGAGGTATCAACCCACAGTAACGGGATCTGGCTGTGACTCATCATCACAGACCTGACAAACCGTTGATCCCATTGATAAAAGCCCGGAGGGTTCAGGCACTCGGCCAAATCCCTCCACTTCATTCACGGGGAGGAGGAGGGCCCGGAGCTGGGCTCAGCTCCAGGGAACAGAAGCACAGGCAGCTCTGGCCATTGCACAGAGTCCTCCTATAGCCATGGATGGAGGCCAGAGGCTCGGGAAGGAGCCGTGGCCATCCCCACACCATGACATTCCAGCCAAAAAAACAGCAAGGCAGCGGAGTCCTGGGCCAGGAATTCTCCTTGGGGGCAGAAATAGGAGCAGACCCTTCAGCAAAGCTCTGTTCCCTGGGAAAGGTCATGTCCTTCTCCCTGTGTGCAAATCCCTCCACTGGCACTGTTAACCCAAGCAGTGCTGCTTTCCCAGTGGGATTTAGAGCCAAACTCCAGTCCTACACACTGGCAACCAGCAAGACAGGTAAAGGACAAGGAAGGGGCAGTCCCTGGGCATTGTGGGATTCCCAGGCTGCAAATATTCCTTGTGCATTCCCACTTTGCTGTGTGCCCGAGCTCTCCTAGATGCTTCCAATGCTGTAAATTACATCTGCTTCTTGCAGCTTTTCCTACTTGCTGCTGGAGAGGAAAAGGCACCTGGAGCAGATGGGGGGCGGGGGGGGGTTTGGAACGAGATGACCTGTAAGGTTCCTTCCAACCCAAATCATTCCATGATTCTACTGGAGCACATCACAGTCATTGGGACACCAATCATGGGGGAAAACCTGGAAATAGGAACCCCTAAATTAGTCCCCTGGTCACCAGAGGATCAGTTCAAAGGGGTCATTCCTGCTGGAGAAATTACTGGAATAAGCACCCTCCTAGAAAAAGAATTTTTTTTTTTTTTTGGCTGAACTGGTATTTTCCAGCAGGGAACTAAAAGTTTGCCTTGAGAAATTCCAGTACAGCTTTCCCAGGAGATTTCATGGAATCACAAAATCTTTAAGGCTGGAGAAGCCCTCTGAGATCATCAAGTCCAACCATTCCCCCAGCTCTGCCAAGGCACCTATTAAACCATGTCCTCAAGTGCCACACCTGGATCTCCTAAATCCCCCCAGGGATGGGGACTCCACCACCAGCATGGGCAGGGAATGATCTACACCTCAGTGAAATCTGCCTGGAAAAGGGATGGAGAGGCAGCAAACCTTCCTCGTTGCCTCAGGCAGTGCTGGACACACTGATCTGACCCATCAGCAGGGATGGTCTCTCCTCAGTGGGTTTAAAGTGTCAGGTCAGAAGACCTGAGAACCACCACTGTAATATTTTAAGCTGTGGGGATAAGAACTGAGCCACAATCCTCTCTCAGAAGGCACATGGAGGACCCAGGCTTGGATGGGCTGAACAACTCCTGCTTTCACTGATACATCTCCAGGCCTTAGGGATGAACTGCAGGGAGTGACAACCTGTCAAGGACAAAAAGACTCTTCAGTGTGACCCCACCTGGACTTTGATCCCCAGCCAAAGCTGCTGTAGGAGAGAGGTGATGGCTGGTTTGCTTCCAAAGCTGCAGCAGTGGCTTAAGTCAGTCCAGCCCCCAGACTAGTGTTGGATTAGTCTCACTCCAGTGCTTTAATGTGTCTGTGAAGGTTAAGTGCTGATTCCTGGAGGTGTCAAACATGCAGTGGGGCTGTGCTGGAAGGGGGAGTAGAAATGACAGCTTGGAAGCAAGCAAAAGGCAAATTTAGACTGTTTGTGGAGATACTTCTGAAGAGAGAGAGAGGTTGGTCTATGGTGCATTGCCCAGGAGCAAAGGGGGGCTCAATCCCACCATTCACTTGGGGCTGATTTTGCCAAATCATTGATCCCACAGAAGACAGCAAAGTAAATTTAGAAAAGGTGAGTCTAACACAAGGCAGACACGCAACAGCAACATCAAAACACCTGCAGAGACCCCAGTCCTGCTCCTGCACCACAGCAAGCAAACCCTTGGAGAGCGATACACATACCATCCCCTCATCCCGAGGTTACCTCCAAGCCTGGATGCAGGATTCAGGGAAGCACCTACTCAAGCCCCAGTGAGTAACTACGTCAAGCAGAGAGGAAAATGAACACTTGAGCTGCGTCCTGGAGCATTAGTCACGAGTTCCTGTGCGTGAGGAGAGTCGATCCCAGTGTTGTGCTCTTCCCACACAAGCAGTCCCATTGAGATCCAGAGTTACTCAAGCAGGGAAAGTCGAGCAAAGTGAGGATGTGTGGGTAGCTCTCACAGTGCTTTTGAGGTAACATTTGAGGTTGCCATCCATTTCTCCCTCTTGAAATTCACTGAGCAATTTTCTCCCTCTTGCAATCTTCTTTTTTTATATATATATACAATTTTTAATTTAAAAAAAAAAATGAATTCACATTACAGAGAAAAATGGCAAGCAACTGTAATTGTAGAGGAGGGGAGGGAATGCAGAGTAGGGAGAGGAGGCAGCTGTATTGACCATCTGCTATACCACTAAAAACACCCACTTAAGTATCTGTTTACAAATCAAGTTGCCTGTGTTAGTAGAAACAGAGGCTCTTGCTTCAGAAGTATCAGACGATTGGCTGCCAACACACTGAGTTTATTAGGTAGCAGACTGGGTCTTTCTGAAAATGTGTGGTAGGAGGAACAAACCCAAAAGCTGTTCTTTAAAAAGGAAATACTGAGAGGTGCAAGGTAGAAAAAACAGTTCCCACGAGGAGCTGCAAGGAGTGCCCACCCCTGAGCCAGCTGCCATTCCTGGTGGGATCCCAAGCTTTCCCGAACATGAGGTGTCTCTTGTCTCTATTGTTCACCAAGGGCCATAGAACCATGGAATGGTTTGGGCTGGAAAGGACCTTAAAGCTCATCTCATTCCAACCCCCTCTAGACACCTTCCACCAGACCAGGTTGCTCCAATCCCCATCCAACCTGACCTGGAACACTTCCAGGGATGGGGCAGCCACAGGTGACTTCCAGGTGAGATCATCTCCTTTGACCCTCTTCCCTCTTTGGACAGCTCCTGCTATACCCTCACTGCCTGAACACCCACCAGACAGCATTGCTTGGAATTTCACGTCCATTTTACATGGAAACATGAAACAAAAAGCCCCCAAATCCTTTCCAGAGGTGTTTAATCACAGCAGGGATAATGAAGGATCCCAACCCCCAGGATGTCAGGTCATCGCTCATAAGTGCCTAATGATGCAAACAGAGCTCTGAGGATGTGTTGCTAACTGATCCATACTTCCATTTCCACAGTCCTTTGAGAAGCAGGTGCAGGAGGATCCAGCTGCATTTTGGGAAGTCTGCACACACAGCTGAGGCCACCTCTGCTTCAGAAATCAGGGGCCTTGCACTTCTGACACAGCCACGTCTCAGGTGATGCCCTTAGAGAACCTAAGCTGGGTCTCCAGGAGCTACCTCCCCATCCCTTTCCACCCTAAAAAGGGTTTGGAGGTAACAGGAATTTTAGGGTAATCCAGAAATTGTGCCCTGAAGTCAACTGGAGGAAACAAAGTCTTCTATGATTATAAAATTCACGGGATAGGACTTAAAAACCAGGGGACAGAGCAGGGAGAGCTTCCTTAGAACTAACTGCACTTAACTCTCCCAGCTCCAGTTTCTGGGACTCTGTAAAATAGGAAACTTATCCAATGTGGTCACCAAGTCCCAAGAGAAAGATGTTTTAGGTGCCAGACATCAATCAATGAACCTTTAAAGGTATTCCCCTGACTTCTTCCAACTTGGCCACTGCTGGGCCCATGTGGCAACACATGGAAATGAGATCATGGAAACATAAGAATCGTTTGGGTTGGAAAAGCCCTCTGAGGTCATCAAATTCCCACCCCAGCACTGCAAAGGCCACTGCTAACCCCTGTCCCCAGGTGCCACATCCACGTGGCTTTCAAATCCCTCCAGGAATGCTGAGTCCAGCACTTCCCTGAGCAGCTGTGCCAGTGCTTGACCACCCCCTCAGTGAAGAATTTTTTCCCAATATCCAATTTAAACCTCCCCTGGCACAACCTGAGGCCGTTTCCTTTTCAATCTGAGTATTTCCACAATTGCAGATCAACCAGTGGCCGTGACGTTGATGCCCAAGGAAGCCACAACTGTTGTAAATCAAAGCTGCTCCATCAAGGTCAGTTAATTTGCCTTTCTTTCCATCCATGGGAGATCTGGCTTGTATTCCAGCTCAGGCATGAGCAGGAGGCCAAGTGGGACTATAAAAACAGTGGTAGGGATACTTGGAAATGTGAAGGCAGATGGCACAGCTCCATCCGAACTCCTGCCTGCAGAAAGCCCTGGCAAACTCCTCTGAAGTCCTGGCTGACCTGTCTGCAGCAACTGCCTGTTTCAGACTGCCTGAAATCCCAGCCACATGCCAGGGATCTTCTTCCTGACAAACAATCCCACCAGAAGCCTCCTCAGGAAAGCCCTGCCAGCCTTTCCTTCCTTATGCTCCCCTGTGCTGTAGTTTTCTCTTGCTCAGTGTGTCCATGCAGGAACACCAATATTTAAGCTCCAGTGACATCAGAGAGGTAGCCAACCCTCTCCTGCAGCCCGTGGTGTGCTGGCAAGCCTGCATGGCAGCCAGATCCAGGCACTTACCATCCCTTCATCTCCTGCAGGAGATGGCATTCCCTGTCTCTTTGAACAACTGCACGTTAGGAGGGAGTGAATAGAGCAGGCACTGCTGATCAGCTGTTAATGCTCACTCCAAAGATGAAAACATTTAACATGAAATCACATCTTAGGGGACAGGATTTTTTTATTATTATTATTATTCTCTCTCTCTTTTTTTATTCCCTTCCCTTTTAATTCGCTCCTTTATCTCCCAGGCCTTGATAGTGTCAGGAACTGACTGATGACTACGGTGTTAAGTTGCCTCTGGTTAAATCAAACACTGCTTCAAGCAGGGAGTTTCTGGCTGGGAGCAGTTCAGGAGTGACATGGAGAAAGGGAATAAAAATGCTCCTTTGATGAGTGGAGGGAATCACACTCTTGGATTGATGGGGAGAGGAAGAAAATATCTCTGTGCTGGTGATCCCCATTGTCTCATAGTGAGGAATGAGATAATTTGGGCAACAGGCAGGGGCTGTGAGGCTGGAGTGGGACAGGAGAGGATGCTCAGAGGAATAAAACCTCATAGAAGTGACAGCAGCTTCCACTCAGAGGGAAGGGAGGATCTTGTGCTTTGTATTCTCAAACAGAAGCTGTGAATATATGTTTTAAAAAGCCTCCTACTCCAGTGGAGTTCTGTGTTCCACAGCCTCTCTCGCCACAGGAAGAAATCAGTGGAAATATGAGTCAGGGGACTCATTTTGCTGCTCAGCAGCTGCCTCTCAGAGGGTTATTCAGCTCCTGGACCAGCCCCTCCCAGTTGTGCATCCAGGTGCACTCACCATTCCCGTGCCATCGCCCCGATGCCGAGCGGCAACACAGCCATTCCCAGTGGCTCCCAGTGGCTCCCAGATGCCCAAATCTGAGCTGATTTTGCTTCAAGGTCAGTTCCTGCCTCTGCTCCCACCAGGTGAAGCTTCTCCAGGAAGCTGGTGAGCTCCTCCCTCTCCCCTTTGTGCCATTTTGCATTAACATCAAGGTCGCTGAGAGCAGCAGAGCCCCTGCTCTTTGCTCCTTCAGCAGGGCTGCTCATCCACATCCACATTCTATCCACACAAAACATGTCCTGTGAGCATCCAGGGGATCCCTCCCCTGTTTAAAAGAGCCATTCTGGTAGACACAGAAAGCTGGGGAAAAGGGTAATTTTAGGAGCTGTGTGGCCTGCAGCACACCAGGTAGAGCCAGGCTCCCTGTTGGGAAGGCTGCATTCCAATGGATGTGTCCTGGGGGATGGAGCACGTCACCCTGGTGGCAAGGTGGAGTTCACCAGGGCTCTGAAGCGACACAGCAGCTGTGATGGTGTCTCTGGGATATTTGGAGTCCCCTGGAGCCCAAACACTTCTCCTCCCAAGGCTCTGTACAGCCTTTTGCACGCTGTGCACCATAAGTTGCTGTGCTATCCCATAATTTAAACATTCAGGAGATGTCCACAGTGGGGTAACAAACCCAAACTGCCTTGAATTACTCAAGCTGGATCAGATCCTCTAAGACCTCAGAAACTGCTGTGCTGGGTCAGACTCATCTGTTTTCTGGCTCCAACAATAGTCAGTAACAGACTCCCAAGGGAAGTGTAAGGATGGGCTAAGATGAAAATTGCCCACAGCTCTCCCAGTCTCCAGCAATCTCCACACTGGGAACTACCAGGGAAGGGAATGGAGCTGGGGAAGGGGCTGGAGGAGCAGGAGTGGCTGAGGGAGCTGGGGGGGCTCAGCCTGGAGAAAAGAGGGATCAGGGGGGACTTTCTCACTCTCTGCAACTCCCTGACAGGAGGGGGGAGCCGGGGCAGGGGTGGGGGTTGGGCTCTGCTCCCAGAGAACAGGGGACAGGATGAGAGGAAACGGCCTCAAGCTGTGCCAGAAGGGGTTCAGGTTGGACATCAGGAGGAATTTCTTCCTGGAAAGGGTGGTCAGGCATTGGAAGGGGCTGCCCAGGGAGGTGGTGGAGTCACCATCCACATCCAAACAGCCTCTCTTTGGCAGTGATTTCCGGAGTATGGATCCAGTATCCGGATCCTGTGGGATCCCAGTGCGGCAAAGAAGTCTCGTGCCTCAGTTTCCCCTCTGCTTTGACTGCAAATGCTCTGGATCTGGGGCTGCTTCTGCACAGAGAACACTGGATGTTGGATCACACCACGGCTTTCCCAGGAAGGGGTGGCAGCCGGTGGGGTTCAGTTCTCTCACGAACGGTCCCTAAAACTTCCAGACACCTGGCAAAGGGCAGCTTTGCCTGCACAGCCTGACAACCCAGCACACAAATCCAAAGCCCCTGGGACACAGGGCCCACATCCCTGCTAGGGAATGAAATGGGTCAGGGCCAGTTCTCCGAGGGCAGAGCAGCAGGCACAGCTCACATCCATATGGCTCAGCTCCCCGGCCTCCAGAGCAGGCTGGCTCTGTGCCGGCTGGAAAACATCCCTGCTAAACCCTCAGCCATGCCCAGATACTGCCTGGGAGCAGGAGAGCTGGTCTGGGCCAAACCTGTGTTTGGGATCATGGGAATGATGTGGTGGCATGGATGATCCCAAAGCAGGATTCAGTCTTGTGCTCTTACCCTGGGTGGTTTGTCAGTGCAAATAAAGAGACACAGCCCTGGGGAACTTCCAGCCTGGACACACAGACCATTCCTGCAAGGACCCACCAACGTGGGCTGGATGGTTGTGTCCAGACACATCAAACAGTAGAGGACCCTAAAATTTAGAATTGCAGACAAGTGACCTCCAGTGTCCAGGTCCTGTGTCTAATTTGCTAGTACAGACATACCCTCCCCACCTGGATACATCCTCCATGTGCCCACCTTCCTGCCCACTGCTTCCCAGAAAAAATCAGAGGAACAGGCAGTCTTGCATCCTACAAGATGCTGAAGGTAAAAGTAGCCATCTGGTCCATACACATGGGCAGGGTATGTTCCCACTCCAAATTATCCTAATCCCAAAGAAATGACAGGCACAAGCATGGCAGAGAAGGGAGAATCATAAAATCAAAGAATGGTTTGGGTTGGGAGGGACCTCAAATCTCATCCAGTTCCAACCCCCTGCCATGGACAGGGACACCTTCCACTGCCCCAAGTTGCTCCAAGCCCCTTCCAACCTGGCCTTGGACACTTCCAGGGATCCAGGGGCAGCCACAGCTTCTCTGAGCAACCTGTGCCAGCCCCTCACTACTCTAACAGCCAGAAATTCCTTCCCAATATCCCTTCTAACCCTGCCCTCTGGCTCTGGCAGTGGGAAGCCATTTCCTCTTGTCCTGTCCCTCCATCCCTTGTCCCAACTCCCTCTCCAGCTCTCCTGGAGCCCCTTTAGGCTCTGGAAGGGGCTCTCAGGTCTCCTTGGAGCCTTCTCTTCTCCAGATGAACATCCTCAGCTCTCCCAGCCTGTCTCCATAGGAGAATCACAGAATCATTTGGGTCAGAAAAGCCCTCTAAGAACAAGTCCAGCCACTCCTCCAGCACTGCCAAGGCCACCACTGACCCCTGTCCCCAAGTGCCACTTCCACATGGCTTTTAAATCCCTCCAGGGACGGTGACTTTACCACTGTCCTGGGCAGCTGTGCCAGGGCTGGACAACCCTTTCAGGGATGAAATTGTTCCCAATATCCAACCTAAACCTCCCACAGCACAACTCGAGGACATTTCCCCTTTTTTCCCTTTAAGAGTTTTACCAGTAGGAGCCCACACACAGCCAAACCAGCGTGGCTTTACTAAGCCAGGCTTTACCTGACTTCAACTCACACCACAAACTCATCCCTGCAGGAATAAATTATTAAATCCCATAGAAATGCGACCGGAAAAAAAGTTAATTTATCTGCAGAATGACCCACTTTGCTTGGGGTCTTTCCAAAATGATGATATTAATGTCCTTAATGCCAAGAGATTTAGAGGTTTAGTGAGGACTCCGCTTCAAAGAATCATAAGATAGAATCACAGAAACTCCTGAGTTGGAAGGGATGCACAAGGATCATCAAGTCCAGCTCCTGGCCCTGCACAGGACACTCCAAGAATTCCACCATGGTTTCCTGGAAGTCTGAAGCCTTGACAGGCTGCCTGGTAGGGGAGGGTGAGCAGAGGGCTCCAAGCTCAGTGCACCCAGGGACAACAACAACCATTGTCCAGAAATCAAAAATTTCATCTATTAATAAGATTCAAAGGGTGCATATTTTCCACACAGAGAAGAATGTGCCCAGCAACATGGTAGAAGACTTATTTCCTGATGTTCTAATGAAGATGGATGTCCTTCTGAAACCACCTTTCTTGGCCTTGGCTGAGGGTAGTTAAAACAGCTATTTTTGACTTAAAACCTCAGAACTCTGATCACAGACATCATGGAGTCATAGAATTGCTCAGGTTGGAAAAAACCTCCAAGATCATCAAGTCCAACCCAAGCACCACCATATTCACCACTGAACCATGTCCCCAGGTGCCACATCAATGTGTGTTTGAACACTTCCAGAGATGGTGATTCCACCACTGCCCTGGGCAGCCTGTTCCAAAGTCTGACCACCCTTTCAGCGAAGACTTTTTTCCCTAATATCCAACCTCTGGATATCAGGCTCTTCCTAAACCCTGAGGGTGGCTGGGAACTGTTCAGTCTGGTCAGGGCCAACCTTCTGTGCTCTGGGTTTGTTGTGTTCCTTCCCGCTAAATAACACTGCCCGTGTGTCCAAGAAAGAGGAAGGGGGACATTTACAAGATCATGAAGGGACAGGACAAGGGGCAATGGCTTCAATCTGAAAGAGAGTAGGTTTAGATGGGATATTAGGAATAAATTCTTCCCTGTGAGGGTGGGGAGGCCCTGGCACAGGTTGCCCAGAGAAGCTGTGGCTGCCCCTGGATCCCTGGAAGTGTCCAAGGCCAGGTTGGACAGGGTTTAGAGCAACCTGGGATAGTGGAAGGTGTCCCTGTGCATGGCAGGGGGTTGGAATGAGATGGTCTTTCAGGTCCCTTCCAACCCAAACCATTCTATGAGTCTATGATTACTCTGTGGGCTTCATCATGGACCTTCTTGTTCACCTCCTGTGTGGCTCTGCAACCAGACCTTCCACTGTGGGAGTGCTACAGCTTTAGTTCTGGGTCTTCTGCCCTGGCTCCACAACACATCTGAAAGCCTCTGAGTCAGTCCTGAGGGGACACTTACTATTACAGCTTTCACATTTGAATTTTTAACCTCCTTGAAGGCTTCCCAAGGATTGCCAGAGGAGGGAGGGTATTTTAGGTACACGAAGCAGATGAAAAAAAAAAAAAAACCACCAAATTAGCACTTAGTGCATTTAGCGGCCTGGCAAGTGTTTGATCTGATCCTCAGGTTGGAGAGGGTTGAATTTCTTTGTACAGAAGCCAAACAGAGTCCTCCTCCCAAATCCAATGTCAGCCTCCAGTACCAACACATCTCAGGCTGTCGTTTCAGAGGATGTTTCCAAGAGCTGGGAGCACATGCCCACCCCTCTTAGGTGAACACAGAGAGTACAAGAGCAAAACTGCACAACCATATTAACTTAATTCTCAGTGGTGGTGATGGAAAAGCTCCAGTGCATCCTGGCAGAACGTTAGAAACCCAAACTTACAGCAGCATCCCCCGTGAGGAGCTCAGGGACAGACGAACAGCCCACGCACGAAGGCGCCGGGTGCTTTTTGCACGCAACCTTTTTCTGGGCAGGGAAGTTCCATTGACCCTACAGTGCTGGAACCAGCAAAGGGAGGTGAGAAGAGTCCCCAGAGACATCTGGGAGGTCTGGCAGTGAGCAGGGAATTGAATGCACTCCACCAAGTGCTCCTAAAGCAGAGGACATTGCCTTGTGAGCATTACAAACCGAAGGACACCTAAGTGATGGGATGAGTCAGCCCCAGCCAAGCCACCTTACAAGCTGCTGTCAAATTTCTTGTGCTTTCCTCCAATCCAGCTGAGACAGATGAAGGATTATAAGGAGTGGAGGTTGTTTCATGTTGGTGTTTCATTTGGGGTTTCATTTCGGGTGTTGGTCTCTTCTCCCACGTAACAAGTGGCAGGACAAGAGGAAACGGCCTCAAGTGGAGCCACAGGAGGTTTATGTTGCATATTTGGAACAATTTCTTCACAAAAAACGGTTGTCAACACTGGCACAGGCTGCCCAGGGCAGTGGTGGAATCACCATCCCTGAAGGGATTTAAAAGATGCTTAGGGATGGTGCTTAGGGATGTGGAATAGGGGATGGCTCTGTTGGCAGGGACTGGTGGATCTGCCTTGGGGGGGAGGACCTGAAAAAGAAATTATGAAATTTGTTGACACGGAATCACAGGAGACCATTAAGGCTGGAAAAAATCTCATAAGACCATCGAGTCCAGCTGTTAGTCCAGCACTGCCAAGCCACCACTAAACGTGTCCCCAAGTGCCACCTTGTTGAACTTACAACTGACCTCAGCCCTTTTCTCCAGCCTGTCCAGACCCCTCCTGACCACAGAGAGGCATCTACCACTGGGATGTTCCAAAGTATCTCTCCTGACCTTCACCTGCTGTTCCAGGGAAGTGCTGCATTCCTACAGGCTCTGTGTCATGTTTGCCAGTCCTCTTGAAGAATAATCCTTCTATCAGGCTGGAATATTCCTTCAGAGCAGCAACCATTGAGTAAGGATGGGCAGCACCTTCAGCACTTCAGGGAAGTCTCAGCTGGGGCCTCTGGGTACTGTTGCAACACCACTTTTGGGGAGGAGGGCAGGCAAAACCATGACTGTGGGTCTGCACATGCTGGGGAGCATCAAGAAAATGTGTGACATTAACCTGCCCTTTTTTGGTGGTGAACTCTTCAGTCATTGTTGTTCCAGCTGTGATTAATCCTACGCACCTTTGGGGGTCGTAACATTTTTATGACTGTGCTGCTAACCAGGGGGATTAATTAGTCCCTCCTCTCTCTCAGCTGCCTGGAGGGGGCAGCTGTCCCAGTGTGGTTTTGGCCACCACAGGGTGTGATTATACAAAGCCATTCAACCCTTGGGTTCATCAGGTTCAACCTTTAGGTTCAACCATGCCAGGTCTCCTTGGAGTGACCCAGCAAAGGGAGACCTTGAATCCCAGGATCGAGGCACAGTTGTCTCCTTGCTGCTACCACAGTGAGTCCCCAGCTGTGGGTCTATCAAGTCCATATTCCCACCTCCACCTGCTCCACACGCTGCTCCTCCTGATGTCCCTCTGCTCCCCTCTCTACATCCATGTCATGGCAGCCCCAAGGCCAGTTCTGGAGTTGAACCTCAGCTTTGTGGAGCCAACAGAAATAATCCCATGAACGGGGGAATTGGCATTAAAACAGGTCTTAGTGTGAAGGTCTCCCCTCTCTGACCAGCAATTCCTATGAAACTTGCAATGCAAATACTTTTTGAAGCACAGTGGCAGTGCCAACGTCTGCAAGAAGATGCCAAAGAGCAGAAAGAGCAGCAGCAGCCTCTGGGAAAGCACAACTGGTTTGAGCTTTTCTTCTAGGATGGGACATGTCCTGGTTTATGCACTTTGGAGTAGGGCTGGAACCTCCTGCTCTTTGTTCTGGGGGAGTCTGAACTTGTGCAAATCCCTTGAGTTCCCAGTTCTCTCTCCTGGTGGAGCAGTGCCCATCCTGAGCTCCTGGAGCACACAGACTTCCTCAGAAAGAACATATTTTCCAAGCAAAGATGCTTAGGGAAATGAGATACTTGATGAAAAGCTATCCCCCTGCCTTCCCTCCCAATTATTTTTTAAGTACTATAGACATGAAATAAAGTATTTTTATTAAAATGTCAGCAGGCAAACAACAAAAATCTGAGGAGATATTCCACAGCAAAGCCAAAATCAACTCTGAAAAATGACTAAAGCAGAAGAGTTAACCCCCAGACTGTAATTTCTTTCCCAGGGAGACAGCAAAGCCTCCTGAGCTCTCAGTACAGAGGGACTCCCGCAAAGTCTGCCATTATTTGATTTTACTGTTTTCACTTTGGAGTAATAACAGCCCTTCTCTAAGACTGGGGACTGAATTTGTCCTTATAATATGACCTTTTTGTAGCCTCCAAGTAGTGAGGAAAGGACAAACTGGCAGAAAATGGACCAGATCTCTGTCTTTCTGCTGGTGGGAAGCCAGGTTTTATCCACCTTCAGCTCTGAGCTGCTCCAGAGACAAGAGATGGTGATCTCCACTTATCCCTTGTGATCTGCCGCTTCCAGAGCTCCTGCTGGGAGCCCAGGCCATGTTCCCAATGTTTTTTTTTGCTTTTCTTGCAGTGGTTGAGCAATCCCTCCTCACTCTTTGGAGTGGGAGGAGCCCTTTCCCTTGTTATTCACCACAACAGCCACACGGATTTCCTGTAGGTGCCACCATGTGAGTGGTCCATTCCAGCATCCGTCCCCCTCCTCAAATCACACCCATCCTGGTCAGAAACACAGTGTTTTTTCTCCAAAAGCAGAAGGGATCATGATATGCTGGAACATGCAGGTGTTGCTGTCCAGGTTGATCCACCCAAAGTCTTTCAAATCCTGCAAAACCCCAACCAGAACATCAAGTCTCCAGCAAGGGGTTTTATTTCTCATTCTGCTGATGGGATTTGACCTCTCCTCTGGTCAACTGCTCCTTCATTTCCAGTAAGAGGAACCCTGTCTGTTTGGAGAGGTGCAGAAGCAAAGGAAAATGTCCAAATACAGAAAAAGGAAGGATAAATTGCTTCCTTGGG
>JAWWLV010000121.1:112449447-112461391 GCA_035041135.1 Platyrinchus mystaceus | reverse complement strand
AAAATGACTCTCCCTTCACCTTCCCTGGGAGATGAAACACAGCCCTTCATCTTCCCCCTACAGATACAGCTCTGAGGATACTCCAGACACTGACTAGAAGAGCCCACAAAGAGGGTGGTTCCAGCACATCATGGCCACTACTTTGTCACTGAGGAGACCCAGGGCCTGGCAGTGAGTGCAGTGAATTCCAGCATGTCTTCTGGAAAGAGGGAGGGAGACCCTCACACTGCTGGGGAAATTCAAACAAGCCACTTAAGCAACAGAACATCTGCACGAGGGGCACCATCTCCCTCCTCCAACCCATTAGAGGATGACTTGAGGGGGGAAGCAGCATTAATCCTGATCTGAAATACCAAACTCCACCTCATTTTAAACAGATTTTTAAATACTCCCAAGTCTGAGGGCAGGTTTTTTTTTTTTCTTGAGTTGAGAAAAGTTATAGAATTACAGAATTGTTAAGGTTTGAAAAGACCTTTAAGATCATGAAGTCCAACCATCAACTCAGCTCCACCACCATGTTCACCACAAAATCATGTCCTCAAGTGCCATATCCAGACATTTTTTGAACACTTCCAGGCTTGGTAACTCCACCACTTCCCTGGACAGTTTGTTCCAGTGTTACAACCTCATCCATGAAGGAATTCTTCCTACTGTCTAATTTAAACCTCCCCTGATAGTGGGAGGTCAAACTGGAAAGTCGAAAAGTTTTGAAACACCAGTGTAACCACAAACTCCATAAAACCAGTGGCTGTGTCCCACTTCTCCATCCAAGATGTGGGTAATGCTGCATCCTTTCTCCTCAGCCAGAATTGGGCAGCACAGCTGCATTTGGGGTGTCTTTTACGGTGTGAGTGTGTGCACATCACATCTGCTGTACATTCACCTTCACACACCATCCCCTGGGCTGTGAACTGGTGCTCTGTGTCCGGGGAGGTCTCTACTTTCAAGGCAGAGACCTCAGAAAGCACCGAGGAAATTCAGGGAGCAGTGGGAACTGCCGAGGTGCACGTGAGCCGAACACCTCCAGGAACGGGCAGAAGGGGTTAAAAACCAGCAAAGCTTTAAAAACTGGAGGCTGGTTCCCAGTGCTTTGGCTCCCGGGATAGCAGGGATGCAGTGAGGGAGCACGCCTGGAGAAGCAGGGGGAGGCAGGGGCACTGCCAGCTCTCATCCCTCTCCAGGGTATCTCAGAGCTGCAGGGAAAAAAAAAAAAAAAAAAAGGAGAAAAACCATCCAGTGACCTCACTGAAATTAGAAACTTAACAATGAACACGCTCCACATACAACTTGCCCGTCTCTGTCGTCATGGAGACGGCTACAAATCTGTGTCAGCTGCAATCCGCTCTCCAGCTCCTAAAATTTAAACGAAAAAGGAGGGAGGCGGGAAGAGGGAATTCCTCTGCACTGCCTGGCTTTGATGTGCATCACGTTTAAAGGCACAGGGGATTATCCGAGCCTGATGCCGGATAAAGCGGCAGCTGTGCAGCAGCTGATGTGTGCTGGCCACGTTTGCCTCCAGCAGAGCATCTCCCCAGCCTCCACAGGGGCTGTGTTCAAACATTTTGGTGCCGAGGGTGAACCCAAAAACGTGGAATTCCCGGGAGGCTACAGAGCATCAGCATCATCCTGCAGACAGCAAGCTGAGACAGCATCTCAGAGGGGATGGAAGGGCCGGGAGAGCTGGGAAAGGAGTATCCAAGGGGTCCGTGGAGGTGCTCAGAGGGGAAAAGGTTGATGGTTACTTCATGGCAAAAAGAGCAGTCAGAGAGGAATTCCTGCTGCTGGGATGGCAGGAGAGAAGAGGAAGCAGGAAGGAGAAGGGTGGGACCAGAGACTTGTTTCTCCAGGACTTAGAGGTCACGGCTGGAATTTGGGGCATGAACAGCACCCCCCAGGTTGGGCAGAGTGTTGGCTGGGTCTGCAGAGCAGCAAAACCAGAGGTGTCTGTGCTGTTGGACAAGACACCTGGACTTGTGAGTGGGTTCACAAATGAGTAGCAGGGGAATATTGAACCTGTGACCATACAGGAAGATCCTGGAATATTGCCCTTTCAGCCAGGCAGGAGCAAAGCCAGGGGATAAAGGGTAGGTAAGGCTGGAAGGCACCACAGTGGGTCATCTGGTCCAACCTCCCTGCTCCAGCAGGGTCATCCCAGAGCACATGGCATGGGATTGTGTCCAAACAGTTCTGGAATATCTCCAGTGAGGGGAGTCCACACCCTCTCAGGACAATCTGTTCTTCCAGTGGTGGACACTGGCACAGTAATGTTGTTCTTCCTCAAGGGAATCAAGAACAGACACTCCCCAGACCTTCCTGGAGAATTCCTCCCCCATCTTGGCAAAAAACAATCAACCAACCAAGACTCTCACCCACTGAACCCCCACCTCTGACAATTACTAGGATTTGGGTCATTTTTACCTCTCCTGCATTTCTTTTTGTTATTTGAACTATTTTTTAGAGTTGTTTAGTCTCGTTTTTGCTACTATTCAACTCAATCCTATTTCTGCTGCCACACAGAGTTGAAGGCAATGTATCCTATGGAACTACAGGGCTGGAGGAAACTCCAGTACAAGGAGAGATGAGAGGACTCTGAAACTCTTATAGCAATGAAGGAATCATGGAATCATAGAAGGTTACACCACCAAGGCTAAATTATACAATACCATCCTCAAACCACAGATGATCTGCCAGGTTACAAAGCAAGGGAGAGTCAGGGCTGTTCTCAGCCTTATATGTTTGGAGAATCCTTGGGGAGATCCTGTAGGGTTGCCCACCCTCCCAGCCAACAATTCCTTCTCAATATCCCATCTATCCCTTCCCTTTGTCAATGTGAAGCCATTCCCCCTTGTCCTGTCCCTCCATCCCTTGTCCAAAGTCCCTCTCCAGCTCCCTTGGAGCCCCTTTAGGCACTGGAAGGCCACAGTAAGGTCACACCAGAGCGTTCACAAGCAATGTGCAGATTGAAGCCATGAGGATGCAGAAGTCAAAGCTCAGTTCCCATCAGTTTTTGTATGACTGGAGGGAGGGTTTTGCCACAAATTCAGGAAAACTGAGCAAAAGAAACCTGATTTCCCTCTGCGTTCATTCCCTGCTCCACCACGTTCCCATTAATATTACAGGGAGTTTTTGGATGGATAGGGTTGAGAGGTGAGAAGTTATCCCAGAGGGGAAGACCCTTGGAAAACTGTCTCTTGGGTACGGATGCAAAACAGAAACACACCTCCCAGTGACTGTGGGAACAGAATGACCTGCAACTCTGAATTCATGAGTTCCATGAAATAAGTTCCATGGAATTCCAGGGGTGGAATTACCTTGCTCGCTGCAATGCACTGTCAAATACCTTACCACTCAATTAAGATCTAAAATGTGCATGGAGGATTTATTGGAATGGTCTCATTTGCTGCAATGTGATTAATTAGAGACACATTCCCAGCCAGGTCCAGTTTTAATGCCATCCATCTGATCAGGCTCCAAAAAAAAAAAAAAAAAGCAGAGAAAGAGAAAGGAAGGAAAAAAGGACAAGTTTAAAAGGAGTTAAATCAGGAAATGAAATGCATGAATGTAACTCCTCCTTCCAGAGCACGGAGGTTCTGCTTTTCCTTTCTAAGAAAAATCCTTCAGAAGGCATTTTTGCTGAATCCTGGATTTCCCCCATCAGTGGAGTGGAGTTGAAACCAGAACTTGGAGTGGGAGGAGGGATTAACAGCAGCCTGTTGAACAGAGATCCATCAACGCCCCACCCTGACTAATTAGCAGGGCTCTCCTCGTTATGTGCACTGCACTAACTCCCCAATTAATTCCTTCATATTTGCAGAGGCACTGAAAGAGGCAAAGCATTAAATATAGATGCTAAATAAAAGGGAATAAATCGCAAGCAACACTTGGCTCTCCAGGCTTCCAGGCCCCGTCAGCAGGGACATTCACTCCCTGCCCGGAGCAGACTCTTAACTAAGGCCTGTAAGTGCATTATTAATTTTTCAGCAGCATCCACCAGACATAATGAAGACACAGTTACTCTGTGCATGAGGACTCTGCCCAGAAGAGTTTTAAAATCTCCACCCTGGTGGCTGGCAGAGTCACTGCTGACCTGCATCCCACCATCCGATGGTCCAGGCACAGAGAAGCATCCCCTGTGCAGCCATGAGTGATCCCCATGCCCATTTTTGTGTTCCCAAACTGGCTCCCTCTGCCAGAACACCTTCCACTCTCCCAGGTTGCTCCAAACCCTGTCCAACCTGGCCTTGGACACTTCCAGGGATGGGGCAGCCACAGCTTCCCTGGGAAACCTGTGCCAGGGCCTCACCAGCCTCACATGAGGATGCAGGACAGATCTCCACACATCCTGGATGGTATCCAAGATCCCAGTTATAGCCAGGCACTGGTGACCAGCAGGGCCTAAAGATCTTCTCTTCCTTGATGAAGGCTGTTTGCAAACCCCACAACCTCCTTGTCCTGATCCCACTGGCACAGATAAAAGAGAAGTAACCCTGTCATCGTGGAGAAAACCTGAACACAGAATTTAAGAGCATTCCAGCGGCTCTCAGAGGCAAAAAGGGACACCCCTACTGTAAGAATATTGGTGGAGAAGTCCTCTTTCACAGAATCACAGAATCACTGAGGTTCAAAATGACCTCCAAACCCATCGAGTCTAACCTGTGCCTGATCCCCACCTTGTCACCCAGCCCAGAGCACTGAGTGCCACATCCAGTCATTCCTTGGACAACTTCAGGGACTGTGACTTCACCACCTCCCTGAGCTGCCCCTTCCAATGTTTGACAACCTTTTCCATGAAGAAATTCTTCCTGATGTCCAGCCTGAACCTCCCCTGGTCCAGCTAGCATGGAGATGAACCTCAGAGTTGGATAATTCTTGCCAAGGATGTCCTTCCAGCCTCCATTTTTAAAACTAAGGGGGAATTTAAGCTTGAGTCTGCATTGGTAGCATCTGTAGCCAGAAGGCACCTTAAATTCAGTCAGAAAAGTCAACTCCTTCCCTTGTGGATGGTTATCTTCCTCAGCAGCCCATGGCTGTGGGCTGACCTCCAGAGAAGGTCTCCGCTTCCTGAAATCCATCCCCAGAGTGCTTCCCATGATGGCTAATGGTCCATCCATCCCCCACTCACATCACCTGCTGCTGTTTCATCTCCCATGATGATCAAGGGGGGCAGCATTTGAAAAACACCCTCTTTGCATGTCACCCCACGACCCCCAGGTGTTGAGGAGACAGGTTTACAATGTGTGCAGTCAGCTGGTGTGTTCCCTTGGTTCAGGATTACATCAATTACCCCTATTTTTAGCCTTGAGGGCAAAGTCCCACAGACCACGACAGAGGCAAAGAAAAGGTATTAACATATCTTTATATTCCAGTCTTTGTTAAGCTCCATGAGGGATCCATCAAGAACCAGAAGCCTACTGATTTCCAAAGGCTGGAGTATTTCCAGGAGTCAGTTCTGCTCCAACCCAGCTGGTTTTTTCTCCCCTTCTCTTTCTTCCCTCATTCTCTGCTATCTGTGGGTGTTTGTTTCCCTCACAGCACCTCCTTGTACTTTGTTGAGCTTGTGCCTTTATTACCCTCCTGCAGAAATTCTTGTATGGGAGGTTTAAAATGTGATGCATTTCTTCACTTGGGGCCACATCCCCATCGCAACCAGCAACCAGAAAATTCCACATCTTACTAGAATTTTCTCTTTGATTAAGCTCATCCTTTCCTTGCCAACCTGCCCCAAGACTTCAGAGAACCACAGAATGGTTTGGGTTGGAAGGGACCTCAATGCCCATCTCGTTCCAAGCCCCTGCCATGGGCAGGGACACCTTCCACTAGCCCAGGTTGCTCCAAGCCCCGTCCAACCTGGCCTTGGACACTTCCAGGGATGAGGCAGCCACAGCTCTCAAGTAGAGCTTGAAAACCTCTGAATGATACTCTGGACTCTCCACACTCCCCTTTTCAACACCACACCACCGTGGCACTGGATTTGAGAGCCTGGCAAGGCAGATTATGCAATTAACTTCCTAAACTCAGGTGTCAACACCACAAGGAGCTTTCTCGTGCCTTCACCTCTCCTCCATGACATCATTTTGCCTTTCTAGGGCAAAAAGCAAACAAAAGAGGCTTTTTGAGCCATTCCAGCACCTGGCTGTCCTTGCTTTGTTTCCCAAGCCTGTGTGACAGGACAGCTCCCAGCAGAGAGAGAACAGCAGCTGGTACAAAGTCAGTACTTCAAGAGCTTTTGGACATCCACCCTCAAATGCTGTGGAGGTTGGGGGACGGTGACGGGCCGTGGGAACCTGCAGGAATTGTTGTTCCCATTTTGAGATCAGCTGTGAAGTAGGACAGGAGAGCAGGAAGGTCAGTGGGTGGAAGTGGAGTGGAATGGGACATCTGGCTCAAGATGGGATGGGAAACTTCCTTGCAAGTCACTTTCTCTCCAACAAAGGTGCTAAAGGTTCACCTAATGAAGTTCCTTCTAGGACTGTGCTCAGCTGAAATCAGGGGTGTGGGGTTTGAGTAAAGCAAGCTTTCAGGTTCTCCAGGCTGCAGGGCAGTGGCTGCCCAATATCCACCTCTGTGCTTTGCAATTCCACAAGCAGGGACATGGAGAAGGGTTGGAAGGAATGGGCGGCACAGAACACAGCCAGGGTCAACAGATACAAATCCTTCAATGAATGAGGAAGTGACATTGAGAAGGAGCACAGGCTTCAGGGATCACATCCCTTTGAAATAAATCATTTATTTAAGAGAAGGGCAACATATCCCTCCAATCGGAAACAGTTGATTTTAGAACCATCATTGAATGATAAAGTGGTTTGGGTTAGAAGGAACCTTAAAGACCATCTGGTTCCACACCCTGCCGTGGACACTTCCAGAGATGGGGCAGCCACAGCTTCTCTGAGCAACCTATACCAGCCCCTCACGACCCTCCCAGCCAAGAATTCCTTCTCAATATCCCATCAATCCCTGCCCTCTGGCAGTGGGAAGCCATTCCCTGTGTCCTGTCCCTTCAGGCCCTTGTCCCAAGTCCCTCTCCAGCTTTCCTGGAGCCCCTTTAGGCACTGGATGGGGCTCTCAGGTCTTCCTGGATCCTTCTCTTCTCCAGGTGAACACCCCCAGCTCTCTCAGCCTGGCTCCATAGGGAAGATCTGCCCAACACCAGGACACTGGAGAGGAGCAGCTCTGGGGGTGGATGAAACCACACATGAGGCTACAGAATCACACAACATCTCCTGTGTTACACGACCCTGAACACAGATAAACCACCAAGTCCCACTTAAAAGGCCCTGATAGTCCTTCCCCTCCTACCTCCCAAACCCTGTAGACACAGTTATTTAACACTGCTATAAAAATAACCCCCAGACTGCCCTGCTGTGCCAGACAGAGCACAAACATCTGAGAGGCAACAGATCTCGTCCCCAAAGCAGGAGGTTAGTGGATAGCTGAATGTTGGATCCATCTGTCCCAGGACCCAGGGAAGTATTTTATCCTCTGTCAGTGCTGATTTTCTCCCAGCAACATGGAAAAAGCTATTCCTGCCCACAAACCAACCGGGCAGGAACTTCTACCTCAGGAAAGTGTAATGCCCAGCCTGCCTTTTTGTACTCAGATGTGAATAATCCCACTCTGTATTCGAGCAACATGAGTGACACTGTTAAGTGGGAAATTAATATTAAATAAAAATGCAAAGCAGCCCTTTTAGCGGAAATAATTCCCGGTGTAAAAGGAGAGCGGAGGCTGTGCCGTCATTCAGCTGTCTCCACACTCACGGCTCCTCTTGAATTCAGTGTTGCTACAAAAACACACTCCCACTTGGGATTTGCTTCCCCCACATCTCTCCCTCACTGTGAGGCTCACTGGTTGGTTCCCAAAACCCCGGAGAGGCTGTGCAGGTAACGGGTTGTGCGTGGTTTTCACGGGGTGTTGCTCTGCCACCTAAATCCATCATGGAATCATGGCCTGGGTTGGGAGGGACCTTAAAGCTCGTCTGGTTCCAACCCCTTGCCATAGGCAGGGAAATCTTCCACTGGAACAGGTTGCTCAGAGCTCCATCCAACCTGAACTTGGGCACTTCCAGGGATGGGGCAGCCACAGCTTCTCTGGGCATGGATGATGTTTTGGGTCTTCACCAAAGCCAGCTGATGTAATTCCCAGGCATGGTCACAGCCCATCAAAACACAGCTATCCATGTCCAAGCCCCCTCTCCAGGCTTCCACTGCAACTCGTGGAGAAATCTCCAGGCATCCAGGGGAGGCTGCAGTGGTTCCTTTCCCTGGAGCAGCCTCCTTCGTGTAGGCGTGGGAGGAGATGAACACAATCCCAGCCTGGCTGAGAGCCTCTCTTCTATCCTCACTTGCCCCCTAAATTCACACACAGCTCCTGCTCTGGGAGGTTTCCTCAGCTGATCCTCCCCTCTCCAGCCTGGCTGCTCCCTGCCCTGGAGGGGCCTCCTTTGGGACCGTGGTTCACAGCAGGACAAAGGCCTGGATGTGGTGCTGGTGCTGAGGGCAGCTGGGGTTCCATCACACACCAGGGCATCTCCTCACTGGAAACAAGGATTTTGGTGCAAGAGAGAGATGGGAGGAAACACCTGAGCGCAGCAGTTCCTCCTGCAGCAAAAGCAACGGGCTCAGCAAAGGTGGGAGTGAGTTGGTGCTGGAGTCCCACAGGGTTTCCCTGAGTGATGGGTCTCAAATTGCATTAGCGAGTGATCTTGTCCCTGGAGGCCTCAGACTCAGGAAATCCTGGGAGTGAAGGGACCACAGGGACCAAAATCCACCTGGCAGCTCAGTGACAGCTACACTTGCTCTGGCATTGGCTCTGGGGCACAGTCTGTGATCTCTGGCAAACTCAGCTGGAGACTGATAAATCCTAACACAGTCCAAGATCTAATCCAACATCACTGGGGTAGAGAAAAGGAGGCTCAGGGGGGACCTTCTCACTCATTGCAACTCCCTGATAGGAGGGTGGAACCAGGGGGTGTCAGGCTCTGCTCCCAGGAAACAAGGGACAGGACAACAGGAAATGGCCTCAGGTGGCACCAGGGGAGGTTTAGATTGGATATAGGAAAGAAATTCTTCAAGGAAGGGTGGTCAGGCAATGGAACAGGCTGCCCAGGGCAGGGATGGAATCCCCATCCCTGGAGCCATTTAAAAGCCATGTGGATGTGGCACTTGGGGACATGGGTTAGTGGTGGCTTTGGCAGTGCTGGGGGATTGGTTGGACTTGATGATCTCAGAGGGCTTTTCCAACCTTAAGGATTCTGTGGTCCTATGAGGGAATCAGAGATGTTTCCAAGCTTTGGAGCTGCTCCTGCTCTCCTGCAGGAAGCTGAGGATCCCGGCTGAGCACGGAGAGGAGCCCGGGTTCCACAGCCTGTGCTGCTCCCTGGCAGACAAGGAGTGGTGGAGTTTCAGCAGGGACAGCAAAGCTGGGTTTGATGTTCCATCTGCAGAGCTGTCAGGCCTCTTCTCCTGGCAGCCAGAGACCAGTCCCAAGTCCCACATGCTCTCGTGTCTTACTCTGCTTGACTGGAGCCGTGGAACTGTGAATGGAAGTGGCTGCACGAGATGACAATGGGGAATTTTCCCTTCTGCTGGTCCTGCTGGTTCTCTGAGATGCCAGAAACCTTTGGGAATTTCACCCCAGGAATAGGTGGTTATTTATTTATTAGGAGAGACAAGCAGTGGGGAACAGCTGCCTAGACCAGGATCTAGGGGTTTCCAAGCTGTGCCCTGAATGACAAGAGGTGCTTCAGTCAGGGCCAAACATCTCCCCAAAGCCGCTCTACACCCTCTTAGGCAATGCCAGGTGGACTCTGAGCAGGGTATGTTTGGGATCTCTGAACACCAGGAAAACCCCAGCTACCACCACAGCTAAGGAACCACCATGAAAATTCCTTGTCAAGCTGGATCCCAGTGTTGGTGGCTTCCCATGGTTCAGGTGAGTTCACACAGCATCAGAAGGGTCTGGAGGCTACGTCAAAGCCCAGAGAGATTTTAGGGAGAGGAGCCTCCATGTTTTGAGGGCAGAGAAATCTTCCTGCCCACACACAAAGAAACAGAGCTGCAGAGAGCTTTGAAAGCTGCTAAACTTCCCCCCTGGGAATTTCTCGCCAGGTTTTGAGATTTTCCTTTTGAAAATAAAAAGCCTGTTTTTGTGGCCACGGAATGACACGATGGGACTCACATCAAAAGGTTTCAAAACTCACTTAAAATAACCAAGATTCATTTAATAATCACATTTGCAGTTTGCAAAGCAACTTATTATCATAGAATGGTTTGGGTTGGAAAGGACCTTAAAGATCATCCATCTCCAACCCCCTGCCATGGACAGGGACACCTTCCACTACCCCAGGTTGCTCCAAGCCCCATTCAACCCGACCTTGGACACTTCCAGGGATCCAGGGGCAGCCACAGCTTCTCTGGGCAACCTGTGCCAGGTGGATGCACACCCTGACCACCATAAAGCTTCACCTCTGTCTCATCAGCTCCAGCAAATCGTTATTATTTTAGTTGGCCAAACCTCTGTGCTTGTGATACCTTTATGTGACTGCACTCGTTCCCCCGGTGCCAGACTGAGCCTGGTTTAACAGGTCCAGCACTGAATTTATGAGCAGCTTTAGCACCACACAGCCCACATCACTGTCTGAAGGTTATTTCCTCTCGATCCAAAACATCCCATGGCCTGGAGTGATGCTGAAAAAGGGAGACAAGGGAGAACTTCTGAGTTTTAAGCACAGGCAGGTTAAAACACACAAATACTGAGCTCGCTGCACACCTGCCCTGTCCTGGAGCTCTCTGCCTCTGCTACAAGCAGCCAGCAGGAATATGGGAGACTCCCAGGCACAAACTTGGACCAAGAACTCTTACCTGCCTTGATCTTTGCAAATCAGAGCCCAAATTGAAGTGGACTGAGCTGCCTGGTGCCGTTGAACAGCAACATGAGTGTGTGAGCAAATGGTTGGGTCCTCAGCCCAGGGGAACCTTCCCAGTGCCTGAGGGGGTTGGAGGGAGCTTGAGGGGCAGTGCTGAGGGCCCACATAGGGGAAAGCAAGGTTTAGAGGCCAATAGCTTGGTCAGCTCACCACTTTACATTTGTAAAACAGGAGAAGAAAAGGAATCTCCATGAGGGATCCTCCTTTTCCTAATGAGGGGCAGTGGAGGGGCAGGTCCCATCTCTGCTCTCTGTGACCAGGGACAGGACCTGGGGCAACGGCTGGAGCTGTGCTAGGGGAGGGTTAGGTTGGACCTCAGGGAAAGGTTCTTCCCCCAGAGGGTGGTTGGCACTGAACAGGCTTCCCAGGGCCGAGGTCACGGCCCCAAGGCTGCCAGAGCTCAAGGAGTGTTTGGACAACGCTCTCAGGGACAGGGTGGGATTGTTGGGGTGTCTGTGCAGGGCCAGGAGTTGGACTGGATAGTCCTTGTGGATCCCTTTCAACTCAGGATATTCCAAGACTCTGCAAATTACAGGGAGGTAGGACCTGTCCCTGGAAGGCCTTTGTTACCTGCTGATGCCTAATGAGACTTCAGCACCTTTCTGGAGAGCACCAGTAATTCCTAGTGCTCTTTTTCGGGCATCACACTGCACTGGTTCTTCCCTGGAAAACTGCACTTGGACAAACAAAGGCTGTTTGTGTACTCTAAAAATCATGGCAGAATCCTCAGCCTCCCAAGGGCTGTAGGCAGGGGAAAATTCCAACTTGTCCTCTCTGAGCAGGTGACCGTGGGCTGTTCAATGCCCTAATTGTGCCAGAGGGAAGTTTGAACACCCCCTCAGCTGCCACCAGCTTCAAACCAGTGAGGTTAAACCCAGATTGTGAAATCCACACCAAGGGATGGAAATAACTGGCTGGTAGTAAATATAATAAATAAATTAAATACGTACGTACGTACGTGGCCAGTCTTCGCGAACGAAGATCTGGGAAAGGTGTTTTTACCTTTCAAGCCTGCGCAAT
>JAWWLV010000121.1:112386464-112449347 GCA_035041135.1 Platyrinchus mystaceus | reverse complement strand
TGACCTTCTCTTAGATGGATGGCCTTAGGGGCTGACGAGCTCCATCTACCCGGGGGATTGTCCCTGAAGCAGGACCGAGAATCGAACCTGCGACCTTGGTGCTGAGAGCGCAGCGTCTTAACTGCTAGGCCACCAGGGGTCCCCGAATAAATTAAATATAATAAATAAAATTGACAGGCTGGGAGAGCTGGGGAGGTTCACCTGGAGAAGGATACAGGGAGAGCTGAGAGCCCCTTCCAGTGCCTAAAGGGGCTCCAGGAGAGCTGGAGAGGGACTTGGGACAAGGATGGAGGGACAGGACAAGGCGGAATGGCTTCAGAATGAAAGAGGGCAGGGTTAGATGGAATATTGGGAAGGAATTCTTGGCTGTGTGGTGAGGCCCTGGCACAGGTTGCCCAGAGAAGCTGTGTCTGCCCTTGGATCCCTGGAAGTGTCCAAGGCCAGGCTGGATGGGGCTTGGAGCAACCTGGGGTAGTGGAAGGTGTCCCTGCCCATGGCAGGGGGTTGGAATGAGATGATCTTTAAGGTCCTTCCAACCCAAATCATTCCATGATTCTCTAACAGCATCCCAAGATTTGAAAGCACTAAAACCTCATCATCTGCCACAACTGAAGCAACACCTCAGCCAGTGTCTATTTTAGAGCATATTATTCAGTTTCAATACTTTCCAATATTTTTTTTTCTTTTTAATTGCAACTCCACCTTTGGGATTAGTGATTTTATTTGGGATATGATGGGATATTAAGAGAAGGCAGCCAGACCTTTTTTTCTTTTCTTTTTTTGGTCCAAGCCAGTATATTCAGAAGGAATAGATTAAATCATTAAATACACACAAGCACACAGGAAACTCTCAGCCATTATCCTGTGAAGACAATGCCAATGCAAACACTGTAATAAAATATTCTTCACTGAAATCAACACTAATTTTCCCAGGCAATCAAATCCATCCCCGTCATCCCTCCTCCCAGGGAAAACAGCCAGCACGGCTAAATCCAGATCTATGTGGCTCCATGCTTAAATTTGGCTCAGACACGCTGCAAATCAATGACTCCAGAAAGGTTTTCTAAGGAAAAATTCCCGATGGGCAACGTTTGCTACAGCGCCCGGCACTGCTCCTGACACAGCAGCAAAGCCTGCGGAGCTGCATCGAGCCAGGGCTCCAGGAAGGCTGAAGAGTCACGTTACAGACTTGTTGAGGCCATGCTGAGCACTGTTTGGAGGTGGCTGTGTGTGCCCAAGGGGAGCTCAGCCACGAGGGACACCCCCAAAAGGACGATGATCCAGCAGCAGCCCAGAAACAGCACTGAGTCTCTCCCAACCTCGTTTCCCGGCCAACCCACAGAGGGGAGGAAGGATGTGATATTACGAAGGGATAAAGCAGGTGATCAGTAACCTGGCCAACACTGGGAGGAAAGGACATGTGACATGGAATATTTGGGGTTGGAAGGGACATTAAAGACCATCTAGTTCCAGCCCCCTGTGGTGACATCTTAAACTAGACCAGGTTGCTCAAAGCCCCACACCCATCCTGATGTTGAATGTTTCCAGGGATTAGGCCCCTACCACCTCTCTGGGCAACCAGAACTGCCCTTCCCCATCTGCCTGCAGTTTGTGGATTGCCCATGCCAAGGGCTGTGCTCGTTTCTCACACAAACCCTGCTCGTTTCCAAACAACTATTGGGACCTCTCTGATGTCCCTTAATTCTTACACACATGGTAAGACACTGAATAAATGACACCCCAGGGTATTTTAAGGTGGGTGCAAATCCTCCATGATTTCTTTAGGGATCTTGTAGCACTATGTCCTCAAGCCCAGCAGTTCTAAAACTGTGGCAAAACAACAGAATCATAGAATTATTTAGGTTGGAAAAGACTTTTAAGATTACCAAGCCCAACAAGTCAATCCATCACTGCCAAGGCCACCAGTAACCCATGTCCCCAAGTGCCACATCCACATGGCTTTTAAACTCCACCACAGATGGGGACTCCACCACTGCCCTGGGCAGCTGTGCCAGGGCTAGACAACCCTTTTGGGGAAGAAATTGTTCCCAATATCCAACCTGAAACCCCCCCGGGGAACTTAAGGCCGTTTCCTCTTGTCCTGTCGCTCGTTTCCTGGGAGAACAGACCAACTTGGCTCCCCCCTCCTGTCAGGGAGTTGCAGAGAGCCAGAAGTTCTCCCTGAGCCTCCTTTTCTCCAAAATGAGTCCCCCCCAGCTCCCTCAGCTGCTCCTGATGCTCCAGCCCCTTCCCCTGTCCAACACACCCAACCTTTTCACATCCAGACCCCCAAGTCCCACAGAGCAGCGAGGGGTGACGGTCTCTTGGCCATGCAGCATCATCAAGCTCAGAAACAGCCAAGCACTTCCATGACAGAGGCTGAATCACTCCTCCTTTCCATATCCATGGCACAGGATCAATTAACCTCTGCCTTGGCATCTCCTGGGAATCACTTAAGAGGGGTAACAGTTAAACTACTTCATAGGAAGTGGTTTTAAAAATGCCCTGCTCTGCATAAGATGAGTTTGCCACAGAGAAGGGGGGAAAAAAAATCAAGCATGTTCAGCATCTTATAGATTAATCCTAGGCCTAGAGCCAGGATAATTACTGCCAGAAGGAATAAAAGTAACATAAATATAGGTTAACACACAAAGGGTCCCATTTGCGAGGTTTTAACACATCACCAGCTCGCAGGCGGATTTGGAAATTTAATTATAGAAAGATTATAAAAGCAGGTGATACCCAAGGGGTGGTAAAAAGAATTCTACTACAGTGATGAGAAGAAAACAAAATAAATAAATTTTAAAAAAAAACCCAGCTAAATAAGGCAAACATTTTAAATGAAGTGGGGCATCGGACGGATCTCCTGAAGCCCTTCCGCAGGATCCAGCCCAGACGGCTGCGCGCGCAGCATCCGCCACAACCTCCCAGAAACGCCACTTCCAAGGGAGAGGAGATAAGTCACTCTGACAGCCTTGTGACCTTCCAGCACTGATTTGCTTAAAAACATCTTGGTTTTTTATAGGAGGTGCTCCTTGGTCTGGTTAAAGCCTTTTTTAGGATGGAGGAGGACAATCCTGAACCCGTCTTGGCTGCGCTGGTGACGTGAAATCCCTAAAAATGCTGCCTCCCATTAGGATTAATGGCACTTTTCTGTCAAGAACAGCTTTGGGGGAGGAGGATGTTTCCCTGCCCATGGCAGGGGGTTGGAATGAGATGATCTTTAAGGCCCTTTCCAACCCAGGCCAGCCATTCTGTGGTCCTGTGATTAAATGTCATTGGGGTGGATTTGGGCTCTGAGCGAGCTGTTGCCAGTGAAGGACGGGCTGTCCAAGCAACTCAGTATGGAAAAACAAGGATATTCTCTGCCATCCAGTCTAAAAGAGTGTTTAAAACTCTCTGTCTTCTGTGAATGCTGCATTCTTTAAGTCAAATGAAATACTACTACAATGTGTGTATGAAATGAAGGAAGAGGTAGAGAGGAGGATTTGCTTTTGGGATCTCTTGGGCTTCCCACTTAAATAGACACACACTTAGAGACTGGAAATTTTCATTCTTGACCTATAAAACACATTTTTGGTGTATAAACTGTATTTCTGACCTATCCAGTACTTTCTACTCCAGAAGGCAGTTCCTGAAGGGTCCCTGGGAGTGATGACCCAACACAGCCCTGACCAAGCTTTTGTCAGTCCAGCAAAACACTCTGTCATTTCTAAATGCATTGTCTGGGGACTTAAAATAGCTCATGGGCTGAACTGCTCTGCTGCTCTGTTACCCTGATCCCTCGTGTGTGTGAGGAGAAAACGTTTGGAGTGCTGAATGCCCGTAAAAAAGGCACTTCAAAGGATCACAGACGAGGACTTTTTCAGCCTTGAAAATACACATTTATTAAAAAGAAAACTTATGGGTTTACAAACATCATAAATAAAACTTAGTGCATTAAAAAAACCCCCTCAGGATTGATGATTAAACCTCTGGAAAACAGTCACAGGAGGCTCCTCTTTGCCTTGCTCAGCATTAGTTCCGCACACGTGGCTCTTGTAATCCTGTTTCCCACCAGTTGTTTCCGTCCAAGTTGGACATTACAAACCTCTTTTGTAGGTAAATATGTCCTACAGCTTGAAAACCTAAACACAAAACACCCAGAGTTGTTTGCAAGAGGGTGGTTTAAATATCTATCTATACATATATATCTTGACTGAGCGTGTAGTGAGAATCTAAGATAGCACGGGGATAACGATCCATATGCCTTTGGAAGCCATATCCCACAAAGCAGGGACATTATGTATGTGGCACAGGGATGAAATGGGAGGCAGTAATGGAAATGCAAATTGAATCTCAGTATCAAGTGAGCAGCACTAAATCAGAGGCTGCACCACGCGGCCGCGGCGCAGACGGAGCCGTAAGAAGCCGAGTCCCCCGAGACGTGTAAAACTGGATTAGACATGAACTTCAAACCCAGCGTGATGTGGAATAATCCTATGCTGGCAGAAAGGGATCAAAGCTAATTTCTCTAACTTGCTTAATCTTCTGCAGAGATGTCTGAACTCGGGAGACACACCAGGCTGGGAGTTACAGCCCCGCTCTTTTAGAGGGTTCAGCAGCGGCTCAGTGAGAACAGAGCATGTTAAATATCCTGGAGAGCAGAGTTACTTCTGACAAGCTCTTATGGAATCACAGAGTCACAGGATGGTTTGGGTTGGAAGGGACCAAAAAGATCATTCAGTTCCAACCCCCTTGCCACGGGCAGGGGCACCTCCCACTATCCCAGGTTGCTCCAACCTGGCCTGGAACACTTCCAGGGATGGGGCAGCCACAGCTTCTCTGGGCAACCTGTGCCAAGGCCTCCCTTCCTTCAGTTTAAAGCCATTCCCCCTTGTGCTATCACTGCTTGCCCTTGTCTAAAGTTCCAGTTTTCTCTTCTGCCAAAAGAAGCCTCATTTGGTCCACGAGGATATCACAGTTTCCATCCCACTCCTGAGATCAACTGAGCTTGAACAACTCGTTGGCCAAACCCTCCCACTTCCCTCTGCTGTTTTCTGTGGCAGCTCCTCCGGATCTTTTCCTGCCTGCGATGGTTTTATTTGCTCTGTGCACATTTATCTGTATGTGATTGGATACTGGAAAGAAAACCTTCCCTGTGAGGGTGGTGAGGCCCTGGCACAGGTTGCCCAGAGAAGCTGTGGCTGCCCTTGGATCCCTGGAAGTGTCCAAGGCCAGGTTGGATGGGGCTTGGAGCAACCTGGGATAGTGGAAGATGACCCTGCCCATGGCAGGGGGTGGAATGAGATGAGCTTTAAAGTTTCTTCCAACCCAAACCTTTACATGACTCTCTCACCTGGGTCAGCTCTGCTGACTTATAATTACAGCAACTTAAAATAACCCAAGCAAATAACAACAAAAATGAATCCACTCCTTCCCAACATTTAATGAAACACATTGATCCAAGCACTGGAACATCTCACCACCCATAAAAACCTTTCAGACCTAAAAAAAAAAAGAAGAAAAGAAAAAATTAAATAAATAGTAATGCTCAAATATTAACTAAACCATATTCTATCAATTAAAGCTTAAATGGTGAAATAAAAATTAAAATAATGCTTTAGACCAACAGGAACTGAACCACTTGACCAAAACCTGCTTCTAAGTACAAGAGGTGTATTTTTCCACGTGGTGTCCCTCTCACATTCCTGTTTATTAGTGGAAAAAAATTCGGCAGAACTGGAGTAATACAGTATTTGCTTGACAAAATTAAAAATTCTAGGACTACTTGTTACAGGGCTCAGATCCAGGACAAGGTGTTGCATTTTAACAACCTGGTCTAGTGGAAGGTGTCCCTGCCTTTGGCAGGGGGTTGGAACCAGATGAGGTTTAAGCTCCTTTCCAACCTAAAACATTCTGGGATTCTATGGAATCAGCAAACCAGCTTCCCTACTCCATGGCCAAGGCCATCCTGTGCAGCAGGGAAGTTTTGCAGCTCTCAGTGGGATACTGCAGCTTATCACCCAGGGAATAAAGTGCCAGAGGCACCAGAGGATGTTCAAGGATCCCTGATGGGGTGGGGGAGCTCATCCCACCAAAGGTCTGCTGTGTGACGTGGGCATCCAGTCAAAGCTGGAACTAAAAGAAGGATTTCTAGGAGAGGACACACTGAGTGTTGTCAACTGAGAGGGAGCCAAGACAAGCAGCTCTGACTGGACACCTCCCTTAGAATCACTGAATCCTTTAGGTTGGAAAAAACCTCTGAGATCATCAAGTCCAACTGTCCCAGCACTGCCAAGGCCACCCCTAAACCAAGTGCCACATGTTTTGAACAAATCCAGGGATGGTGGCTCCAGCCTGTTCCAATTCCTGAGCACCTTTGCAGCGAAGAGACAGATAAATGAAGTCAGCTGGAATAAAAAAATCCCAGCAGCGTAAATTAACCATTCCAAAGGCTTTCAAAAAATGTTGTGCAAGTGGGTACCAACAGATTGGCAACTCCACCTTATACTGGGACAGGAATTGGGATATGCAGCTTGGGATGAGATATCCTTCCACACTCAGTGCACCATTTGTGCTGCTAAAAGGATGGTGCTAACTGAGAAACCCAGTACTCCAGGAGAAATAGCCTGCTTTGAGGTGTAAATCAACTCATCTAAAAACGATCCTGCTGGATAAAAAGCACAAAAAATTAAGTACAAGGAGGCTCAATCACCTCAAATAACGATCAGCCGTAAGTGGACACATTACACTACAGACATGGCTCTGCTGTGTTAAATATTAATTTAAATGGACACATTTAAAAAGACATGTACTTAAAATATGGATAAGCACTTTTGGTTAGAAGAGAGCAACTCCTGCCAGTGAGTAAGAAAGGAACAGCTCAGAGAAGAGCAGAATGAAGGATTTCATGCAAGAGTAGCCCAGGGATGAGAAAAATATATGGTACATATGTCCATATATGTATGTGCATTCAGTGCAGCTCCTCTAAATTAACTCCTTTCTTCAAAATCCTGAATTGCAAGCTCAGTAATGTGATATATTGCTCTCCTCCAGAACTGTAAGATTATTCAGCTTTAAAAGATTACTCTTGTGTGGAGTAACACTCTGCTAAAACACACACTCGAGCTGGAACGAGCACGGATTTGGCTGCGACTCGGAGCAGGCAGCGTTAGAGGCACGAGTCTGGCACTTCAAAATGTGAAGAGACTTCTCTCAAAAGCTTCACACACACCCCCTAAATAAACCCTCTGCCAAAACACAGCAAATACTCTCTGTAATAGACCAATCTGTGAAGCTTTTTTTTTTTTTTTTTTTTTTGGCTTCTTTAAGTTGCAGCTCGAGGAGCACTCGGTAAAGCTGTGATGTGAAATACCAGCCCGAGCACGTGCCTGCCTTGTGGCCCCCACTGGGGAGAATTTACAGGCAGATTTGGTGCATTTGCCAATTATCTGCCTAAAACAAAACTTTATTTCATTCTTAGTCATTTAACGACAACCCAAATCACTTAAATGGTTTGGGCTGGAAGGGACCTTAAAGCCCATCCCATTCCACTCCCCCTGCCACGGGCAGGGACACCTCCCACTTCCAACCACGCCTTGGACACTTCCAGGGATGGGGAATCCACAACTTCTCAGCAGTTTTTTTGCTTGGTAAAACTCCCCTCTGCTTTCAAAGCACTTTTTAGGGAATTACAGGATACCCAGGACTTTACACACCACGGAAACCCCACAGCAAAGTAAAGAGGAGCTTTGCAGAGAAGCAGCAGCTGTGTCTGAAGACAAGCAGAGGAGTGAGAGAACAACACAAGCCTTTCTTTTTCTCATTACCCTTTTGGTGGAAGTTTTCCAGCAACGTTGATCTCCTACAGCACCTTCTATGATGGGATCAGGTGACGTCAAAACAACCCCAATTCTGCCTTAACGCCTCGTTCTCTCTGGTTTAAGCTAAAAACAAAGACACACATGGGATGATTATGGAATGGCAGGCACAGGAAACTGAAAAGAATGGTTTGTTGGACTGGAAAACAATGGTGAAAATAAATAAACAAACATAAATAAATAAGAGAAAAAATGCTTCCTCTTAAATGATGGATATAAGTGCATACATTAAAATATATACACATTGGAATACATGGCTTATCAAAAACATATAATGGAAATATATAGTATAAAATGGAATAGTACAAGTGAATATATATGTTTCTATATAGTATAGCATATAGTATAATATAGTATATAATGGAAATGTATGGTAATATAGCACATATATTTATATATAATACATATATAATATATATAATAGTGTGTACATATATATATATATACACACATATATATATAATGGAATACATAGTATCTTTCCAACAGGTGATAGAAATGAATAAAAATCTGTTTACATGCTGCCACAGTGCATTCCTGATTTTTGCTCTCGGTCCCAAATAACCCATTTGGGGAGGGGGAAGGATTATCAGTGGCTTATTTGTCACCCTGAATTACCTGTGCTGTGCGTGTACACAAGCACCAGCTTAAACATTCAAAGGAATTGCCTCTAAGAAAAGTCATCTTTATTGGCATTGTCCCCAATTTCACGGCCAGGGCACCAACACAGCCCCCACTTTGAGGAATCCACACTGACACGACAAGAACTAATCCTATTATTTCCTTAACAGCATCTGAATAGGCATTTTCCAAGTCCTGCTTCTTATTGTGAGTTTAACCCGTGTGTTAATTCTCTTACTGAGATCTCAAGCTGCTTTCTCTAGAATCGGGGATTTAAGGGAATCAAATCCCTTCTATTCAATTTCCTACTTAAGAGACAAACCTTTCAAAATTAAACTTGCAGGCTGTTTGCCTTCAAAACATCGCTCGTCTTTCCCGAGGAAATATCTCTGAAGCCCGTTTTAAGCACAGAGAAAAGCAGTTTTTTAGCACATCTCAAGTTTAGACCTGACAGCAGTTTGGGCAGCTGCCTTGGAGTAAAAACCAGGACGGCAGAAATACAACATGGGAAAGAATTTCAGGTGGCTTTGATGCCAATTTGAAGAGTGAACAACCAAGCAGAGCTTCATCAGAGTAAATTATTTCCTGTTGTTGAGATTCTGCTCTGATAAACCACAATCATGGAACGGTCTGGGTTGGAAGGGACCTGAAAGATCACCCAAGTTCCAACTCCCTGCCACGGGCAGGGACACCTTCCACTAGCCTAGGGTGCTCCAAGTCCTGGAGAGTCCACGATTTCTCTGGGCAACATTCAAAGGTGATCAAGTGGGAAAAGATTTGAGCAAAACCCGACCCCTCAGAGACACTTCACTTGGCTGAAGAAATTTTTGTGCTCAGGGGAGTTTTCTGTAATCAAATATTAAAATAGGAAGCCTCCTGAAAACAAACATCTTATCCTACACACACTTTCTGTGCTTTCCAGCAAAGCCACAACAGCAGATTTGCTGTGGGTCTGCAGGACCTTATAGGTACAGCACATTAAATATTGATTAAAAATAAAACCAAATAATTAGGCCTCAATTTCGATACCCCGTGTACGTCTCTGTAATTCATCACGAGTGGCATTTTCTGAGGTTCCATGAGAGGCTCCGGGTTTAATTTTAATTATGCATTTATTACATAATTCACCAAATTCAGTAATGTGCAGTGAAGTCTCCCAGCCATTCAAGTGAGTAACGAGATTTATCAGCCCAGTTTGTCACACAACAAACGGGATTCAGAGCCTTCTAAAGGCGGGTGATGAAGGAGACACGGAGGGAGGGGAGAACCAGCGGCAGCTTTATTGCCGTGTAATAATGCTAATAATATGCAAATAATTCCCCATGTTAATGAATGCTCCAGATGAATGGCACGTTCCAAATGGAGATGGCACGTGGAACGCTCGCGCTGAGAGGGGGAGTGTGGAGCTGCTGGGAGCGCTCCAAGATCTTCTGGAGCCACGAGGTTACGACTGAGCATCCATTTTTCATCCAGAGGGTGGCTGGACACCGAACAGGCTCCCCAGGGCAGTGGGCACGGCCCCAAGGCTGCCAGGGCTCAAGGAGTGTTCGGACAACACTCTCAGGGACAGGGTGGGGTTGTTGGGGTGTTCTGGACAGGGCCAGGAGTGGGACTGGATGATCCCTGTGTGCTCCTTCCAACTCGGGATATTCCACGAGTCCATGATTCCCACCTGTCCCACTGCAGAAGGTGTCTAAGAACTTCAAGCTCCTTACACGTCACAATCACATCAAAGTCACCTCAAAAAGGTGTGTGATTTTCAAAATACACAGGGATGCACACACATCCCTCTAGGGATCTCCATCCAGCCTCTGGAAAACAGCTCTTTTGGAGCAGACAACATCCAAATTTCCAGGGGTCTGGGACTTGCTCTCCTAATACTTCTTTTCAAAGCTGCACTTCTAAGTTTCTCCTGAATCCCTGCAATTATTTATTAGGAGAGTGAGTCTTGCTGTCCTTCAACAAACATTTTAATTAATTTTTTTACTGTTCCCAAACCCTTTGCAAACTTCCTCCCTTTCAGAAGGTATCACCTCCCCTGGGACAAGCCAGTGACTCTGGATATTATAACAACCTTGAGCTGCCGTGCTCTTCTCTTCCCCTACTCTTTTATCCTTAAATGTCTCCTGGGAACTCAAATATTTAAGATTTAAGACTTGCAACCTGCCCACAAAGCAAAGCCATCCCCTGTCTGCACCATCCCCTCCCACGTTCTCACTCGAAACCCACTTTTGTCATTCCTTCTCACACACCCCTTTCATTCAGCCTCCCACATCCACACGTGTCCTCTCTGATTTCCTGTCTATCTCCTCTCTCAACAAAGCCTTAGGAGGAACATGAACCTTTCAGGGTATCTCCTCCCTCTGCCCTCTAACACCCAGATGTGGTGCTCAGGCCCAGTGTCCATGATTAGAGGTAGAAAAGACCTCCAAGATCCTCAAGTCCAACCTGTGACCAATTCCCACCTTGTTACCCAGCCCAGAGCACTGAGTGCCACATCCAGTCATTCCTTGGACACCTCCAGGGATGGGGACTCCACCACCGCCCTGGGCAGCCCCTTCCCATGTTTAAAAACCCTTTCCAGGAAGAAATTCCTGCTGATGTCCAATTTGAACCTCCCCTGGCACAGCTTGGGGCTGTTTCCTCTCGTCATGTCTCTTGTTGCTTGGGAGAAGAAACCAACTCCCACCCAGCTCCCCCCTCCTGTCAGGGAGTTGCAGAGCCAGAAGGTCCCCCCTGAGCCTCCTTTTCTCCAGGTTGAGCCCCCTCAGCTCCCTCAGCCACCCCTTTGTGATTTAACTCTCTAGACCCTGAGTTTCCAAGGAACATAAATGCTTAAAATCCACTGGAGCCATGAAAGTTCACCCTGGTGCTGAATGGGGGTGGTGGGGCCTATTTTACTCTCATCCTTGGGGAAAGGCCATAGTGTGAACCTCTCATTTCCCGGGATCTGCACAGAGGAGAGGCCCTGGAAATGGAAGAAAAACCTTCCAGAGCTCTGCAATTCCCTCCTGGGTCCGGAGCAGCCAAGCGTGAGCCCCGAGCCCCCGGGACACCAGGCTTCATTAGCCTGGCACTCACAGCTCTGCTCAGGAGACATCCCAACTGCAAGGCAACAAAACAGGCCTTCACCCACCTCCCCTCTACAGTTCCAACACTATCACAGGACTGTGAAATCAGAGGTCTTTTAAGTATTTTCCTTAATTTGACCTCAGAGGGAAATCTGCTGCTTTCGCTGGGAGGTGGAACCAGCAGAGAGAGGATTTTTTTCACCATCTGACCCAACATCAGCAGAGCTCACTGAACACACAGACACTGCCTGACCTGAAAAATAAACTCAACCCTCATTTTTACTTAAAAGATGCCTTTAGACATCAGATTACAGTGGACTTTATGCAGATATTTACTGAAAAATATCAAAGCTGTGAAGGAAAGAAATCCTGAGGCAGGAAAAGCCTCAGAGGGGTTGTGTTGTACACACTGAAGTGCATCACTTTCAAAATTAAGAGAGTAAATTTACCTGTCCTCATGACCCAGACAGAACCAGCCTATCAGTCAGCAAGATTATAGAAACATCTTAGAGTGGTTTGGGTGGGAAGGGACATTAAAGCTCATCCAGTTTTGACCCCCATTCCATGGGCTGGGACACCTTCCACAAGCCCAGGTTGCTCCAAGCCCCATCCAACCTGGCCTTGAACCTGGCTAAGGTTAGATGGGATATTGGGAAGAAATCCCTCCCTGTAAGGGTGGTGAGGCCCTGGCACAGGTTGCCCAGAGAAGCTGTCGCTGCCCCATCCCTGGAAGTGTCCAAGGCCAGGCTGGATGGGGCTTGGAGCAATCAGGTCTAGTGGAAGGTGTCCCTGCCCATGGCAGAGGGTTGGAAATCTTGCAGCAGGTCTTGAAGGGACTGTTTCAAGCTGTTCATTGATCACAGAATGCAAATAAAATAAAGGAAGATGGACAAACAAGCAACCAGAGCAGCACATTTAAGCTCCCAGGTGGGGAAACATCACTTAATAAAGGAGTTTTGTGGGCAGCACCAGAGCTGGAAACCTTTATTGTGCCTCCACAACCAGCACTTGAAGCACTCACTGTGTTGACACAACAGAACGTGGCTCAATTTCAAGCACTGTTGAGGCTGAGTAATTTCAAACATCTTTTAATGTTTGTAGATAGTCCAAAGGGAAGTTGGCTGAAAAAGATCTCCAAGGCAGCCACGTGGAAATAGATACAAACCCCTCTGAGTCATTACAGTGCCAGGCAGGAGAGAGGAATGGAGACGGAGGAGGGAAAAGGGGGAAGGTGAGGATCCAGACAGACTTCCTGCTAAACTGCTTAAAGCATTTATTTATGTCCAGCACCCCCACTACAAGTTTATGCCTTGGGGAGCAATAACAAATCAATTCCATCAACCCAGATTGGTATTCCAAAGGGAAAATTTTAAGTGTGATCCGTACTCCTCTTCCCTCTCATGGCAGGAATACTCACATCACAGGGAGGTCATTCCCTGGTTTTCTTCTGCGTAGCAAGAATGTTGCATGAGAAATCAGATAAGACATTAATACATCTGGATTTATCCAGAATATTACACACCAGGGCATTGGTGCTTTTAATGGAAATCTGGGAAAGGCTGCAGATAAACCTGGGTTGGAAACAACACATGCCAGGGAAAACAGACAGCCATTCATCTCCAGAGCTTCCCCTGAACCCCTGAGGTCAAGGGAGAGCCCTGTTAAAGTCTAAATTAAATTCAGAAATTATAAAATCAGCTACTCAAGTGTTAATATTAGAACAGCTTCCAGAGGGGGATCCAGCAGCAGGGCTACCCTGTGCCAAGGGGTGTTCCAGGGGGTTAGAGAGGCTTTTGGGGAAAGGTGTGGGGAAGCCAAGGCATGGGAATATGAAGGAACTCCAGCAGTATATCAACATCTTCTACATCAAATCCATGGCTCAAATCGGGTTCTTTGGATACACAAAAGTAGCCTGAGAGGAGCAAAAGGGCTTTTGGGATATTGCTGGCTGCTGAACATCCCAATTTTACCAGATTTTATTCTTCAGTTCACAGGCATTACAGAGAATCGTGGAATCACAGAATTGTTAAGGTTGGGAAAGACCTTTAGGATCATCAAGTCCAACTGCTGAGGTCAAGCCAGTATCCCAGCATGGAATTTCAGGGTAACAAACAGTAAAACCAAACCAGCACTTGGGGTTTGTGTGGTTTTTTGGTCACTCATATTATGAGAACTCAGAATAAGGAGATCTGTCCCAAGAACATCCAGGGAAACACAACTATTTCTGGATATCCTATTAAAACGGGGATCCTCTGCAAATATGTCCAGGAATGCCACCAACACATCAGTTATTATGTCACAGCCATGAATTCCTTCCCAATATCCTGTCTAACCCTGCCCTCTGGCAGTGGGAAGCCATTCCCTGTGTCCTGTCCCTCCAGGCCCTTGTCCAAAATCCCTCTCCAGCTCCCTTGAAGCCCCTTTAGGAACTGGAAGGCTCCTCCTAAGCCTGATCTGACACCTGAACACCCTGAAACCCTTTCCTAAGGGAATACTTTCCTCAGTGCAGCCCTCCAGAGCACAAACTGCTCCTCCAAGCCCCTATTAATGTGCCACTTGCTCGTCCCCAGCAGAGGTGAGGAACAAATCAGCACCTCTGTGGTTCTGTCACAGATGCCACAGGGTTTTCCAGGCAGACAGGCTGTAAGTGCTGCCCGAGGATCACGATCCTGGCATTAGCTGGGGGAACTCTACCAACAAAGAGCTACTTTTCCAGCCTGATTTCTCCAGCTTCCATCATTTCACATTTTGATGCAGATTCTTACTGTGAGAAAACTCATCCCTGCCCAGCTCACTCTGACACCACATTAGTTCCCACAGGGCTGTGACATGCGGATTTTTCCCTTCAAAAAATGAGGAGTGTCAGCATTTTTGTATCACTCTTCTGGAAAAACAGTGATCTTAACTCCCCCCTCCCAAAAGCTGGGGCGTATTTCGCAGTAACTCCACTTGATCAGGCCACAGTGAAGTCACAGATCAGCCTGGCATGTGGAAAAGGAGTTTTTAATGTGTGTTTAGGGTCGACATTGCTGGGGGAGCAGAATAGGATCTCTTCCATGTTCAGGTTCCTCTACAGCTCTCTCCTGCCTGAATGCAAAGTAGTCTCAGCTGAATTTCCCTAATTCCTTCAAAGGCTCCCTTACACTCATCTCCCCAGATTATGCAGTAAATACTCTTTAGGAGAGCACTCTGTAACCCCAACAAGGCTGTGCAAAAAATAAGGCTTAACCAGCTGACCCCTGATTATCTTTAGCAGTTCACCCACCTGTCTCCAACACACCAATTCCAGCCTCAAAGCAACGCTTCCTTAAGGTGTTGGAACCGGATGTTAATATTTACAGTGCTCTTTGGATACATGAAAGTATCCAAACTGCCTCCAAAAATATCTCTGTGACGGCTGTGAATGCTTAAACCCCTCTTGGAAGTCACCACGTTCCCAGGTCCATCACATTTAAGGAGCATTTCTACTCTCACGTGATAAATCAGCACCACCCCATCAGGGTCTGACCCCCTGTCTCCCACTTGCACAAGATCAGCCCAAATGAGATGAACCCAAACCTTAAATGTCAATTAACTCCCACATGGTGACTTCAGGAAGAATCCTTTCAGTGGCTCTGCCTTTTGTAGTGACAGTGTTTACGAGATTTGGGAGCTGTGAAGAACACTGGAATTGCTCAGTGGCAGCTTTCCCTAAGTGCAGCATCCTGCAAAATAAGTGAAATTTGATACTAAAAATGAGTTAATTGTTTGCCTGATGGCTCCTCCAAAGGTGGAGCATCTCCAAGATGCTGGAGCATCATCCTCCAGCTCCTTCCCGCCCTCCTCTTTCCTTGACAGCTCTGTAGTGATTCCATTGGGGCTGCAGGAGTCGTGGTATCCACCAGGAAACTTAAGGGTTATCTCAAACCTCCTGGGGCACCACAAACTTGAATTCTGTCCTTCTGCCTCGGGTTATTTTGAAGTATCACCCACCTTTAATTGCAGTCAGGGGTTCACTCTGCCACCGACCACAGAACCACAGAACGGCTTGTTTTGGAAGGGACCTGAAAGCTCATCCAGTTCCACCCCCTGCCATGGCAGGGACACCTTCCACTGTCCCAGGTTACTCCAAGCCCCTTCCAACCTGGCCTTGGACACTTCCAGGGATCCAGGGGCAGCCACAGCTGCTCTGGGCAACCTGTGCCAGGCTCTTCAGACACTGCCACAGCTGGAGACTCAGGGAGAAATTTCAGCTGTTCCAGCCCTCTAAAAGTGGTGTTTCACCTTTTCCAGCCTGGTATCCAGGATATGTAACATCCAATACTAACACTGTGGGCAGCTTTTGCATTTCAAGGGCTTGCACTGACTGCAAATTACAAGTCAGGTCTCTTTAGGACCAAATCTGTCTCACTGTGCATTTGAAAACACCCAGCAAGATCCTGATCCTGGCAGGGGCTGGAGATTGTTTTGATTAAAAGAGGGGAAAAAAATGCACAAATATATCTTAAAGAAAGGGGAGGATGGAGCAGGAGCCTTCGAATTGAAACAGGAAAAAAAAATCAGAGGAAGAGGAAACCACAGAATACCAGTCTGGGAAACAAAAGACCTTCAAAAGGCTGGTTGTGGCTTTGATTAACAATCCCTGCTCAGGGCTGGAGCAACAGGAGCATCAGTAAACAGAGCCATCCCTGGGAGTAGTTGAAGGAAGGGAGGAGCTGCTTTCCAGGAGGGATGAGCTACAGGGACTCTTCACACACCCGTTATCCGTGAGGAAAGAGAGTGGAGCAGTTGCCTGTGGAAATGAATCTTGGCTCAGGAGTGAGACAGTGCTGGGAGAGTGGGAGAAGTGCCTACACCCAATTCCAGAGCCTTAACAAGCCTAAGAATAGGTGAATAATTTACTAGCTTTCACCCTGAATATTTGGAGGGTTTTTCATTTCAGGAGAAAAGGAGGATGGAAACTCCCAGCAACACAGGGTGGGGCATCCAGCTGGTTCATAAAGAGCCATGGATCTTGTCTTGCACCTCCAAATCCCAATGATGCTGCTGGATCATGATAAAACAAACCTCATGAGGTGCCACCTCTCAGCCTGAGGCCACCAGCAGTGTAAGAGGGGGACTGGGTGCACTTGTAGCCACCTCCTGTGTTTTGTAATACTCATGATCTGTTCTCCTGTAAAAAAACTTTGGGATATCCCTGGAAGTGTTCAAGGCCACACTGGATGAGGCTTGGAGCAACCTGGTCTAGTGGAAAGTTCCCTGCCCACAGCAGGGGGTTGGAATGAGATGAGCTTTAAGGTCCCTTCCAACCCAAAACATTCTGGGGTTCTGTGACACAACAGAGCCAATTCTCTCCCTCCATCTTGAATTTAATCTAAGCATGAAAAGCGGCTGCATTTGGGTGGTGATACATTCAAGTGCCTGTAAAGCATTTTAGGATCCTTCAGGAAAAATGCTAAATGTCTGCTCTGTAATTCAATGAACGTTAATATATTCATCACAGATTTCAACTCTCCAATTGCACGGGGGAAAAAACAAGAAAATTGGTGCTTGCTGAAACGTTACGATGCCAAGGGATGGAAGCGGTCCAGGATCTCGGAATATTCAACCAAGTTTTGCATGGGATGCAGTGAAAGATCCCATCAGAACACACACAGAGCCTGTGTGGTGTGGGATAAGCAGCGAGGTCACACTCAAGGCACGCCGGGTTTGACCTGAAAGTGCCAAAATGACAAGCCAGATGCTGCTTCACCTTTCTGCAGTTGCTAAAATTTAAACCCAACCTTCCTCTGTGCTCCCCCAGTGAGGGCTCTGGTCCTGCTTGCCAGGCAGAGCCAAGTTAATCCTTCTTCTTGCTCATTTTTCACTCTGTGCCCTCCTAAAAAGCTGTACCTGAGCTGCCTCTATGCAGCAGCAGCTTTTGCCTGACACGACCTCGTGAGGACAGGGCTGGAGACCACAAAGCAGGAGCCACTTGCCCTCTTTTCCCAGCACACCATTCACTGCTACTCCTCGTGGCCTGGGAGGTATTTTTGTTCACTGCTGAGCACGTAACTGCTCTCCTTTGTTCAGGCTCTTCAGCCTCCCCGCGAACAGGAGAACCCACTGCTCTCCCCGTGTGCTCAGACAGAAAGACTCTCAGCAGTGTTGTTCATTTAACGGGCTCGGAGCTGTTTCAGGAGGTGCTAAATTAGGGGAGTGTTTGAAACTCGCTCCCCTCAGCAATCAGCGCTCACACACCTCCTGCTTTTACACCTCGGTGGGAAAAAATACATCCCTGCCTCAGCGTGTTCCATGGGGGAATACTCCCCTCTATAATCCCCCTGCTATTTTCCCAAAGTACTTGGCAAAAGTTCTGCCATTCATTATCTCCCCCAGCACGCTGGGTTTCTGGGTGACTACTTAAACAAGTCACTTCAGAGGGCTGGAGCCCCTCTGCTCTGGAGCCAGGCTGGGAGAGCTGGGGGTGTTCACCTGGAGAAGGATCCAGGCAGACCTTGGAGCCCCTTCCAGTGCCTAAAGGGGCTCCAGGAGAGCTGGAGAAGGACTGGGGACAAGGGCTGGAGGGACAGGATAAGGGGGAATGGCTTCACAATGACAGGGATTAGATGGAATATTGGGAAGGAATTCTTGGCTGGGAGGCCAAGAATGTGTTGAGGCCCTGGCACAGGTTGCCCAGAGAAGCTGTGGCTGCCCCTGGATCCCTGGAAGTGTCCAAGGCCAGGTTGGACAGGGCTTGGAGCAACTTGGGATAGTGAAAGGTGTCCCTGACCATGGCAGGGGGTTGGAATGAGATGAGTTTTAAGGTCCCTTTCAACCCAAACCATTCTGGTCTGTGATTCTACAACCTCTGTTACAAACCTCCTCCTGTTTTCCTGCCCTACTCCCAACAACACACCTCACCCTGGCAGCTGAAGCGCTGCCAAAGGGGCTTTGAGTGCCTTCACAGGAGGGGCAGGAGAAGCACTTCAAAGTGAAAGTGTTATTCTCCAGCAGTGAAGCACCCTCTCCTCCTGCCTGGAGCAACAGCAGCCCTTCCATTCCCCTGGTTTCTAACAATATCTTCCTCCTGCTGCAGAGTTACAAAAGGCCCGACCCGAAAACCAGCTCTTAAAACAACTGTCAGCAGTTTTTAAAGCCGGTTAAGTAGTGACTGGAAGGAGAAGGGGAACAAACTGGCCTCGGAGGCAAAGACCAGTTCAGCTCCACTTGGCCATGGAAGATAAGATATTAAATAAAAAGGCAGGTGCACACTGGTGAGTGCCGGAGGTGGCTGGCAAGGCACGGGGTTTGCTGGCAGATGGATGGTTGCAATGGACCTTCCTGTACAGAGAAGAGCAAGACAGAGGGTCTCCAGTTGCTTCATGGGAGCTGTCAAAAACCAGCTCTGACCTGGGGAGAGGGAAGAAGAGGACGTGTCTGCTGATTACAGGGCAAAATGCTGCCTCTAAACCAGCAGCAGTCGCTTAACCAGCTGTGAGCCCGACTCGGAGAGGCTCCAGGAGCTGAGGAACACACAGCCCTGCTTAGAGCTCAGCTGGAATTGTCTGGAGATCCTGGCAGATCCCCACCCGTAAAAACACTGGTAGGTGGTTTTTTTACACAGGCCTGGAGGGACAGGACAAGGGGGAATGGTATCAAAATGACAGAGGGCAGGGTTAGATGGGTATTAGGAAGAAATCCTTCCCTGTGAGGCCCTGGCACAGGTTGCCCAGAGAAGCTGTGGCTGCCCCATCCCTGGAAGTGTCCAAAGCCAGGTTGGACGGGGCTCGGAGCAACCTGGGATAGTGGAAGGTGTCCCTGCCCATGGCAGGGGCTTGGAACTAGAAGATATTTAAGGTTCCTTCCTAACCAAAGCATTCCATGATTCTGTGAGGTGTCACAGGAATTGGATGCAACCATTAAAAATGTCTCTGAAAACAACACACTCAGATGGACAATGCTGGACCAGGACAAGGTGATGATGCATATCTGGAACAGGGCTGGAGTGTGTCAGTGGGAAGGGGAAATGCAAAAGCACAGGGTGCATCCCTCCTGCTCTGGAGCAGAGAGAATATCTGTCCATGTGCCACCAACAATGCATCCAGCATTCCCTTAATTTCAATACAATCACTGGCAGGGATCCAGTGACAGTTGTGTGACCTTCATTCTCTCATTGCCCAAGTGTGTATTTCACAGGCTTACACATCACATACAAATTGCATTTCATCACAGCTAATGAAAGCAGAGGAACAATTTAAGAACTCCAGTGTTACCATTTTTTTTTTCAAATGGTAGATTAAACCAAGAAATCATTGTATAATCTTTTTTTTTTTTTCTTTAAGCACCGGCGCATGTTGCACAGGATTTGAGAAGTAAGGAGGTGAGGGTTTGAAAATGCAAATTCCTGAGAAAACTGCTTCAGAAGTTTTCCCAGAGTTAGGTTGCCCAGTGAGGTTGTGGACTCCCCATTCCTGGGAGTGTCCAAGGCCAGGATGGAGGGATCTTCCAGCAACCTGGTCTAGTGGAAAGTGTCCCCTGCCCACGGCAGGGGGTTGGAATGGGATGAACTTTAAGGTCCCTTCCAACCCAAACCATTCTGTGATTCTAAGAAACACAGCAGGGTTGCAACACTTTAACACCTGGTTACTTTTTTGATGTTGTTCTCAGAAAACATTTGCAAAAATGGCCATTCAGGATCTCATCTTTATTATCCAAGTGCCATCAACACCACATAGATTTTGCCTCTCAGTAAATGCAGAGTATAATATTTAGATGTTTTACAGCTTCAAGCCTGGAAAGCCATTTCCATCTTAAGAGCCTCGAGAAGCAATAAATCATAACATTTCAGACAGGAGTTGTTTTTGACTCAGTATTACTGAGTTAAATTACTTGTAGCATTACAGCAGAGTAATTCTGTGTGCAAGAAATGAGCAGCAGCACTTTTTTGATCAGGTTAGAGGGATATTTGTGCTAACGAGGAAATTTTAGCTCCATTCCAATGCCAGAAATCCAGAGCCTTTAGCAGTGTCTCCTCTGCTTCCTCCAGGGACCAACAGGGTATCACACTCACATACTTCTATGGAGTGATGAAAGCACATTATAGGCTGATAAAAGGCAATCCATGGTATATTTTACAGGTCTCCAAAGATCAGCAATTTATTAAAAAGAGCTTTCTAGGAACCTGGCAAAAACATAACGTTCCTCATCAACACCTCGCACCAAATGCATCTTGCCTTAGATAAATTCCTAGAGCTGGAATATACAAAGTCACTCTTCCCTAATTGCTGCTCGTTTGCATTTGCAAATTCCAAGTGGTGATGCCTCCTGAAGTGGTGTTGCCTCCTCGCTTGTCAGCAGAGATTTATCCATGTCCAAAGGTCACACAAGTAAATCAGGAAATCCGAGTGTGCTCCGAGCAGGAATCCAGGAATCCCTCCCTCCCCACCTGAGCTGTCCCATCCATAACACTGCACACACCCCGGGATGACACAACACACACTAAACCAGCTTAAATAATGAAATACAAAACTGTAATTATCAAACAAAAGAACAAAGCAGCTCTGAGAGCTCTGCCGTTCTTTATCCTCCGGTGACTTATTCGCAACAGGTCTCGTGGGCACTGCTGTGAATTAAGAGTAATGAGGAGATGCTCCAGGGCTTGGTTAAAGGCTACTGCATCCAGCTGTGCATCTGTTGTTAGAACACAAAGAAACCACCAAAAACTGTAGGGCTGATTCTCTCTTCCCACTTTAAACCACCCCAGCAGCGTAAATGTGAACATAAATTACACCCACACGTCCTCTAACAGCAGCGTGAATGAGCTGGAGTGAAAAGGCTGATCCAGCTGAAGATTTCCAGTTAAGAACTAAAGGAAACACGGAGTGCAGATGTTTGGTTGCCTCGTGCCTTGTGCAAGTGCTGCTTTCTGTGTGTGCTGGAGTTGCTCAGCTCTCCTTTGAGCAGCACCTGGGAGCTGCAGCGTCACGGGAGACGCTAAAAACCAGGCATGGAAAACACGGAAATGCCCAATAAATGAACCATCCAAAAATTCCTTTTACTGTGTCTGCACCTTCACTGGGATAAAAATCTCTCTCCTAGCCCACCTGCTGCCAGGAAGCTCTTGGATTCATCCACACAGCTGAGAAAAGCTTAAGCCAAGTCCCTCTGTGTGAAATAAGTTAAATCAGCCAAGTCGAGTGGAATAACCAGGCGAGGAACTCTGCTCCTTCCCCGAGTATCCTTATCCATCACGGGTCACACCGCTTGACTTCAGGCCCGTTATTCCTTTGGCTTCCCAGGGCAACTCTGCAGACTGAGTGACACCTCCAGTCTGCACTGACCAGGGTCACCACCTGACAACTCACCCCTTGAGGGACGGTGTCACCCCAAAGGCCCCGAACAACGATGGGCTGGGCAGGGATGCAGGAGACCAGGGCAGAAGGAAAAGTCTGGCCCAAGGACCTTGCTCTGATGTCTTCCCAAAGGTTCTCACTCTGGAACCTGGTTGACCTTAACTTAGTGTTAATATCAGGTTTTTTCATGTTGTTATTTTTTTTAAACGCATAAAACTAAAAATAGAAGATGTACCTGTGCAGCTCATACACGACATGTCCCGACAGCAGCGGGGCAAGTTCAGGCCACCCTGTGATTTATCCCCTCTGGAATGTCTCACATGTAAGTCACAGAATCAGGGAATCACAGAATCACAGAACCAACTTGGAAAAGACCTCTGAGATCCCCAAGTCCAACCGCTGACCCAGCACCAACACCGTGTTCACCACTAAACCATGTCCTCAAGTGCCACATCCAAGTGTTTCTTGAACACTTCCAGGGATGGTGACGTGGACATCCTACTCCAGAAATCACAGTTTTCCAGCCTTACAGTCCATAAAACCTTATTCTCTACTAATAGTCTCTACCTTATTCTGGGAGGGTGGTGAGACACTGGCACAGGTTGCCCAGGGAGGTTGTGAATGCCCCAACCCTGGCAGTGTCCAAAGCCAGGTTGGATAAAGCCTTTGAGCAACCTGGTTTAGTGGGAGCTGTTCCCACCCAAGGCAGAGGGGGTTGGGGCTGGATGATCCTCCAACTCCTTAACATTCTATGATTCTATAATTCTTTTTTTTTGAGGGATTCTGCTTCACCACTGAGACTCCAGAATGTGGCATCTAAGCCTGTTATAGTGGACTGAAAGCAGAAAAAAATGTCAAAATACACATTGCAGGATGATCCTACCAAACTGGGTGGGGTGGTGTCACAACATTTTGGTGGAGAAAGATTTTAGAAGCTCATTTTTTTTAAATTACACTGCGATGCTGAGATCTGGTGGCACTGAGTGTTTCACTCACAGCTTTAATTCAATTTTGCTCTGTCTAAAAATAAGAAAGCAGCACATTAATCCCAAATCCCGTAAACACAGACTTGTAAACACTCCCCACCACCCTCCTCACCCATGCTGGGGAGGGCTGGCCCGTGTTTTCCAAGCCTGTTTGGAAGCAGATGGCAGCCACATAATTCGGATTCGCTGCAATCTGTTGCTGGTGGGGGAAAAAAAATCTCAACTTGTCTCTCCTACAAATGTAAAACCTGGGAAGTTCAACCCACTCCGTAGTTTTGTTGGATGTTTTGTAACAGTTTTGCCAACAGCCCCAGCCCTGCTCGGGGAGAACACATGCTCCTTGTTCTCAGCCTTAACTCAGCAGTGAAAAAACCCCTCGGATCGCTCTGGGAAGGGTAAATTGACGATTTGCTCAGCTCTTAGTCTGGCTTTGCCTCCTGCACACGCACCCACCGCTCATGACATGATACAGAGAGGCTGAGCCACTTCATCCACCTTATTTTTTATCACAGCATCCAAGATCCTACAGAACACACAGACAGATTACAGGGAAATGGTTTTTGCCCCCCCCAAAAAACTCCACACTGTCAGTCTGTTGATGAGCTCCCTCTGCTTTGGTGAAGTTTGTCTTGGGGGACACAAAATTGGACAAAGGATTTTGTGGATCCCAAGCAAAGGAGGTCAAGTCGCTTCCCTCTGCCAACAGGTTGTGCTGCTGCTTAAAGAGCCTGGGATGCTGGTGGATTCACTCATCCAGGGAAGGGAACAAACCTGGGGAAGGGACTGGAGCACCAGAAGTGGCTGAGGGAGCTGAGCCTGGAGAAAAGGAGGCTCAGGAGGGACCTTCTGGCTCTGCAACTCCCTGACAGGAGGGGGAGCTGGGTGGGAGTTGGTTTCTTCTCTCAAGCAACAAGAGACATGACAAGAGGAAACAGCCCCAAGCTGTGCCAGGAGGGGAGGTTCAAATTGGACATCAGCAGGAATTTCTTCCTGGAAAGGGTTGTTAAACATGGGAAGGGGCTGCCCAGGGCGGTGGTGGAGTCCCCATCCCTGGAGGTGTCCAAGGAACGACTTGACGTGGCACTCAGTGCTCTGGGCTGGGTAACAAGGTGGGAATTGGTCACAGGTTGGACTCAGGGATCTTGGAGGGGGGAGGTCGGGCTCTGCTCCCAGGGAACAAGGGACAGGATGAGAGGAAACAGCCTCAAGTTGTGTCAGGAGAGGTTTAGAATGGAAATTAGGAACAGTTCCTTCCTGGAAAATGGATCTCCAGCTCTGGCTGTAACATTCCATCTTTAGATATAGTGGGAAACAGTTTGGAAAGCTACAGTCAAGGTAAATCACAGAACAGAATCCCAGAATGGTTTGGGTTTGAAGGGATCTTAAAGCTCACCCTGTTCCATGGGCAGGAACACCTTTCACCAGCCCAGGTTGTTGCTGCTGCCACCCACTGTCCTCCCCTCACCCACAAATCCAGTCACTTGAACCTACAAGACCATCAGGTTGGTCAGGCATGATTTCCCCCAGTCAATCCATGCTGACTGTTCCCAAACCCCTTCTTTCCCTGCACATGCCTAGAAAATTGTTCCAAGAAATTTGTCCCCAGGAGTCCAAATGGAGCTGACTGCCCTGTAGCTCCTTAGATTGCCCTTGTGGACTGAGGAATATGGGTGCAATATCTGCCTCTCTCCCATCTCTGAGGGCCTTCTCCAATTTCCGTGGATTTTCAGAGTGGCCTTGCTTTAACACCAGCCACCTCTCAGCACCTCCAGATGGAAACCACCAGGTCTCATGGACCTGCAAGCACTCCCTGACTCAACCTTTATCTGCTGCTGTTGTCTCTCTTCATCTCAAATACCTTTGCTAATCACAGAGGCCATAACACAGGAGTAGATGTTCATGGAATCATTTAGGTTGGAAAAGCCCTCTAAGATCATCAAGTCCAACCACTTAACCAGCACTGCCAAGCCCAGCACTAAACCACGTCCCAGGTGCCACAACTACACAACTTTTAAACACATCTTGCTGTCCTTCACATCCCCTTGAGACCATGAGCTCTAGGTGAGCTCTGGCTTTCCCAACACAAACCCAACATGCCCGGATGGTGTTTCCAACCTCCAGACTCTGCTTCCACCTCCTGAACATTCCTTTTTTTGCATATTGGAAGCAAAATGAACCCCACTGCTCTGTTGTGCCTCTAGCAGAGATCATAACATGATGCCTCCAAGTGAAAAACCTCTTTGACTCTACCCAAAACTCAAGGCTTTGATAGTTCTTCTCTCCAAGCATGAAAAACTGGGCAGTGCTGCCAGTGATTAGTTAAAACCCTTCACAGCAGCCTGTAAATAACCCTGGCTTGACACAAATGCCAGTGGTCACAAAGCTTCAAAGTCCTTTTTCAAAAGTGGCCAATTTTATTTGACTGAGTTTCTCCATGCAGGAATGAGTTTTGGAGGCTGATTCCATGTGATACAATCAGGATGTTTTAGTTCCTGGAGATAAGTTGACACTTCTCCTCCCACCCCCAGCTATAAACTTGAGAAGCGTGACACAGATTTCCTACAAACTTACAAATGTTTGCTTGGCTGTTTCAGAAGCCTCAAAGTGCCTCAACTGCAGAGGTTTTTTTATAAAAATAAAAATCACTAACCTGAAGTTACAACATTCCTGTGATCCCTGATGTTTATAAACACTAAACGAAGCTGTCAATGAGCACGTTTTTATTCTCACCAGCACAGAGCTGCCTTGCTTTGGGTTTGTTTTTTTTTCCTCCTGGGAAGAAATGCAGGAGAAAAATCCCCCCCAGCTGTAAATCCCCCCATCCCAGAGTAACAGCAGACACTGGACATCAGCTGGTGAGTTGGGCTGAGCTGGAACCTTACTGGAGTACCGGAAAATGCACTAAAACACAAGACTTAGAAAGCTCTACTGGTCATTCTTTTTCTTCATAAAACAATTTAAGTTCCTGCAAAACTCTTCCCTGATCTCACCTCAAACCATGTTTTTCAGTACTTGGGGTTTCAAACCTCCTGCTGTTATTGGTACCATCAAATCTTCACCTAAATTACATTGGGGATGAGCTGATATGGGAAGACTTTTTGGTGTAATTGATGCACTTTCTTGGGGCATTAATCCATGTCAGATAAACAAAGTGAAAGGGGGTAGGTATAGATTAGACATTTTAGGAAGAAATTCTTCCCTGTGAGGGTGGGGAGGCCCTGACACAGGTTGCCCAGAGAAGCTGTGGCTGCCCCATCCCTGGGAATGTCCAAGGCCAGGTTGAACAGGGCTTGGAGCAACCTGGGATAGTGGGAGGTGTCCCTGCCCATGGCAGGGGGTTGGATAAATGATCTTAAGGTTGGACTAAATGATCCTTTCAACCCAAACCATTCTATGATATTAGACCAGGGGCCCACCTTGGATGATGTGGGACCAAAACCCTTTGGGAGATGGCAAAGGGACAAGTCCATTAAGCCATTCCTACTTCTCTCTGTGGAGGACAATTACTAGAAACTGCCTTCAGCCTGCAAGAGGAGCAGGAGGAATTTGTTCCTAACTTGCTTCTGTGCTACAAGCAAAGGCATAAAGCCTTTTTAACCCATTTGGAATCACCAAATCACATAAAGACTCTGCTCTGCAACGTCAAAGCCCCAAGGCTTCCAGAGCTCAAGGAGTGTTTGGATGCTCTCAGGGACAGGGTGGGATTGTTGGGGTGTCTGTGCAGGGTCAGGAGTTGGACTGGATGGTCCTTGTGGATCCCTTCCAACTCAGGATATTCCACAATTCAACTTGCTACACTCCTTGGTGAGCAGAGTGAGAACATCTTGTCTCAGTCATGCAAGGTTTGGTGTTTTCCACCTGCTCTGCCCTGGAACAGCTGCTGTGGCCAAACCTCACCTGAATCTGCTGCTGCTGACAAAGCAGCACCGTGGTACTACAGCCTCCTTCACTGCTGCCTGCCCCACATCAGGAACTTTGGGGCAGGACCTAAGGCAGCAGCACACACAGATGGGTTGTTCCAAGGTTCAACCAAGGAATCACAGAATCAATTAGGATGGAAAAGACCTCTGAGATCATTGAGTCCACCCTAGGATGGAACACCACCTGGTCAACTAGGCCAGACCACTGAGTGCCATGTCCAGTCATTCCTTTGAAACCTCCAGGGATGGGGACTCCCCTGAGCAGCCCATTCCAGTATCTAATCACCCTTTCAGTGAAGAAATTCTTCCTGGTATCCTACTTAAACCTCCTTTGGCACAGCTTGAGACTCTGTCCTCTTGTCCTGTCCCTTGTTCTCTGGGAGCAGAGCCTGACATCCCCCCAGCTCCCCCCTCCTGTCAGGGAGTTGCAGAGCCAGAAGGTCCCCCCTGAGCCTCCTTTTCTCCAGGCTGAGCCCCCCCAGCTCCCTCAGCTGCTCCTCACAGGAAGGGTGGTACGAGGTGATGCTGTTCCTGTGCCAAACTTAGCTCTGCCAAAACCACCCTGCAGAGCATCTGCAGCATCAACAGCACTGAAAGAGCTGAACCAGGGTCTGCTTTCTCCTTTGGGGGTGGTCTGGCTGCTTCCCTGGGGTTTTATGTCACCACTTGAGGGACTGTCTCAGATGCTGGATCATTGTCCACCTTCCAGGTCCGTCCCAGTGCATCAGTTCTGTCCCTGGCAAACCAAACCTGTGTTAAACCCAGCACAACTGTGGGCTTGAAATTATGTGCCAGCTCTTGGCCCATCACATCATCTCTGAAACGGTATCAAGATCAGGGGATGAGTTTTAACACCCTGGAGCCAGGTGAGAGACTCCCTTCTGTCTCCTGGCAGTGCCATTGCACAGAATCCACCACTCCAGGATGACTCTTGGTCACTTCAGAGGTTTCAGGTGCGGTTTCACAAGGTTCATTTTCATGAAATGAGACTTTTATCCTCCTTTTTATAAACCATCTCATCTCACAGTACACTTCAGGTATGATATTAACTGTACAAACCCACACATTCCCAGGCAGGAATGTTAACAGGGAATGCTCAAGAACTGGAGGATGATGTGCAGGGGGATGCAGAAGGATGTAAGAGCAACACAGCACCCTGCTCAGAACAGGAGACAGGCACATGCAGCCACCTTTCACTAATGGGGAAAAAAACTTCAGGAAAGATGAATAAATCAAAGGGATAATTAAGAAGGGATCATTTTTGAACTGCATAAAATCTGGGGGAAGATGTCAACACTTAGTCTTAACACCTCCTCCAACAAAACCTTCCACTTTCAGCCTCTGCCACAACGTGGTGTGGATCAGTTCTCAAATCTTTCAAAGCAAAGTGGAGCTCTCCAGTCTCACACGATTCCCGGTACATTGATCCCAAGTGTGCAAAAACCAGCAGCCAGAATTATTAAGGGTGCTGGAAGCAGATGTTTTGTTGTAACTTGGACAGAAATTACAGTAGGTGAGATATTATTGCCCCTCCTTGGCCTAGACAGTAATAAGTCAATGTGTCTGTAGGAAAACAGGGAAAACCACAGTCGTCTGATAAGAATTCCACCGCCTCGGAATGAAGTTTTGGGGCAGATAATGCTGTGGAAATTCCATTTGTTTCAGTAATCAAATCTCCCTCTCATCGCCTGCTATCAGGCTTTTGATATAACTGACATGATCACTTCTAACAGTGAGGAAAGTCTGCCTTTCAGCACAGCCAATCTTGTCCTCTTTTCCTGCACTGCCTCGGACTCACTCGTTTATACAAGCAGATTTTTTTTCCCCATATAAATACTCCTTTCTAGGAAAATAAATTCCAAACAGCACCAATGTTCAGGTAACCAATATAAATAGAGTGAAAGACACAAAAATCGGATCTGAAAGGACAAAACCTCTTATTTTTTCACCTGAGAGGATGAGGCTTCCCACTTATTTTTGTCTGCAGAAGTTGTCCCCAACATCCTGACACAGAGCACTGACACAGAACTGCTCAAAACCCACCTGGCTGAAAAGACAGCAAAAAAAACCAACCCCAAACCCTTAAAATGAAAGAACCTAAAGCTCAGACGCCTGGAATTTCCTCTTAACACCTCTTCAAGCATTCACTGTTCATTGAGCCTTTCATTTCCTTCTCAAATAACCTCCCACTGAGTTATCAACCAACACAATCGAACAAAATCTCTGTAACCAGGAGACACAGGGAGCTCCCAGAGATCCATGGAACACGTGGAGATCTATCCCACCCCGTCCCGCAGTGCCATCCGAGCTGGGATCAGCAGCTGCAGAAGGAAAACCAGAGCTCTGAACTCAGATTATGGCATCGGTTCTGCCAAAGACTTACTTGGAAAAGAGGAATGGCCTCAGGGATGGCCAGACCTGTGAGCACAGGGGTGATGGAGCTCAGGGAAGAGTAATCACAGAGTCATTTAGGTTGGAAAAGACCTCCAAGATCACCCAGTCCAACCTTTGAACAATCACCACCTTGTCAGCTGGAATAATTGGTGTCTCCTGGTGAACTCACTTGTGGACTCCCTGACACAGCGTGGCAGCTTTTACCCCGTGGGGACTGAAACAGGTTTTTCTCTTCCCTCTGTTTTCATGGACTCTGCAAACATTTGTTATCTGTAAAATCTACACTGAAAAATCTGGTTGAAATGGGTCAAATCCAAAAGTTACTCCAGGGACAGGCTCTGTGTCTCCTGAACACATTAAACACCACAAAAATTATCAAATAATTTCATAGAAACACAGAATCATGGAATGGCTGGGGTTGGAAGGGACCTTAAGGATCACTGTGGTCCAACACCCCTGCCATGGGCAGGGACACCTTCCACTAGCCCAGGTTGTTCAAACCCCATCCAACCTGGCCTTGGACACTTCCAGGGATGGGGCAGCCACAGTTTCTCTGGGCAACCTGTGCCACGGCCTCCCCACCCTCACAGGGAAGAATTTCTTCCTAATATTCAATCTGAATCTGAAATTCAAATGAGACGAATTATCCAGTGCTTTATGCTATGCTTTTTCATGATTCAGCTGTGTTGATTTCATGATTCAGGACATCAAGACAACAAGCTAAAGATCACTAGAAAACACTAATCAGGTTTGCTCCGAAGTTTTTTAAAGAAGCAGCATAAATACAACTACTATTTTTTCTTAGTCACCCTGATATTTGAGGAAAACTAAATCAAACTGGCAAGGAGTAGCCTCACTCCTCTCCTTGTGCTGGAAGCAGATCTGTGTGTCCTAAAGCTCCTGTGACAGCAGGTGACACTGTGACAGCAGTGACAAAGCCCTCACCAGGTCCTGGGTTCATTTCACTTCATACATCCTTTTATTTCACTTGACCACAACACCCTCCTCTTCTGGTCACTCTGCCACAGTACAAACACAGCCTGGACCTTCCCACTCCAGCTCCCCCTCTGCCCCAAATCCTGGGCTCAGCTCTGTCACACATCCCTCCCCACACTCCAGCTTGTGATTCCTTCACCATTTACCTCCCCAGGAACATGATACCTTCCAAGTGCTTATTTTAAGCAGCTCAGAAGCTGTTCGGATCTGTGCAAAACAGCAAATCAACTCCCTGCTTCAGTTTCTGCACCAAACTGGGGCATCCTTGGGATCTGTGAAGGGAGCATTGAAGATTCCACCTCCTCCTTCACACTCCTCCTGGCCTCCATCCTCCTCCTGCACTGCTGGTTTCTTTAAAGCTCACATGGTCAAAGAAGACACCTCTGTCATGAAAGAATAGTCTTTCCTCTCCTGCAGTTTTCAGGGCAGCAAAAGTTAAACATGAACGTTTTTGTTTCTTTCTAGTGAAAATTGCTCTGCACAAAAATACAAGAAATCAGGGAATAAACTGGTTGTTCCTGAGGAACAGGTAAAGTCACCGTGGGAAGGAACGTGCTTTGAGCCTGATCCCCTCCTATTGGGATGTTCAATGATGCAGCACTGTCTGAAGTGCACAGAGACATCCTGAGTAACCCTGTGTCATTCCACACCACCCCTTGAAACACAACAAGCAGAATATTCTTCTCCCAGCACATCAAAACCACGCAGAAAACCAGAAATCACAGAATCAATCACGGAATCACAGAATGGTTTGGGTGGGAAGGGGCCTTAAAGATTCCAACTCGTTCCACCCCCCTGCCATGGGCAGGGACACCTTCCACTAGCCCAAGATGCTCCAAGCCCCATCCAACCTGGCCTTGAACACTTCCAGGGGTGGAGCAGCCACAGCTTCTCTGGGCAACCTGTGCCAGAGCCTCCCCACCCTCACAGGAAAGAATTTCTTCCATATATCTCATCTAAACCTGCTCTCTTTCATTTTGAACCTATTCCCCTTGTCCTGTCACTCCCTACTCTTCTTGTAAACAGTCTCCATCTTTCTTATAGGATCCCTTCAGGTACTGGACAAATCAGGTCAACCCCAAAGCCTTCTCTTCTCCAGGCTGAACAAATCCAATTCTCTCAGCCTTTCCTTGCAGGAGAGGTGCCCCATCCCTCTGGGTACAACTCAGGTTTGCCACCTCCCTCCCACCCCACTTATCCACTGCATGTTATACGTGAAAAAAACACTTGTGACAACAAGACCCAGTTCCCTTCTCCTGGAATAACAAATCCATGCTCTGGCTGCAAGGTTGGCACATCCACAGGCTCTGGACTCTGCCAAGGCAACACACGGATATCACAACACGGACCTGACAAAGGCTGACAGCAGACTTTTCCTGACATCCTCTGCCAGCTCTCCTGTGTGCCAAAATAACCAACCACCTCTATCCCCCTCCCTGAGGAAACACCCCCAGCTCTGCCTTACCCTAATCCATGGATAGAGTCGATGTGCAGCACAGAGAGCAGGGCCCAGGTGAAACCAACCAGCACAGGTTTGCTTTTATTTCAATTTTCAGCTGCTCTGGAGTCCTACCTGGTGGCTGCTGAGCCAAACCTGCAGAGCCTGGCACTGGGAGCTGCATTTCTGCCTCCTCAGAAAGCCAGAAGTTAATGGCATTCAGGCTGACTCGAGAATCATGGAAATATCTTTATTAAGCATGTCAGGAAACGTAGCAAAATGCTGTGTCGAACAATTGGCTGTAGCAATGCTACTCAGCCCTGCAAAGCGAGCCTGGATCACATCTGATGTGTTACATAAAATATATGTCAGCATTTTCCTGGCAATAACAATAGAGCAGTTGTTGAAAAAACCTTAACACACTGCAAATAAAATATTTGGAATTGTGGTCACTGCGGAGCTTAACACACTCAGCTGGAGACTCACATGTCTCAATCCCCTTACAAAGTGCTGAATAAGGCCAGTTTTTTAGGTATATAAATACACAGTGGTGAGTTTAAGGCATTCTTATATATTTCAGGTATAAAAGACGTTTTTATTTAGCTCTATCTATGCATTCCTGCATATAGGGATATGACCCGAGGTGCAAAAAATGGAGATGAAAGCAGGAAAGCAAGGCCAGTGTGAGGGAGGAGATACAGCAGCAAAGTTTTTTATGAGGCTTGAAAACTGCTGAGATTAGTCAGGAAAGAAATCAGAAATAATAAAAAAGCAGTGGATGATCATTTAAGAAGGAGGAAAAGCACTAAATGGAGGGGATGGGGAAATGAAAAATATAGAAACACAGAATACAAACAAACAAACAAACCCAACCCAAAAAAGAAAAAAAAAACAGGCAGAGAAGAACTGACTTTTAAATGAGTTACAGAATTGCCTGGGGTCAGAGAAGAGCACCAGGAACCAGGACTGCACCCTCGGAGTTCAAGCATGTGATTTCTCCATGGAATTCTGTCCAGCTGGAGCTCTGGATGCTGTCCTTGCAAGGCTTTGAGAATCCATCCATTGCTGACTGTGGGGCCCACACCCCCCACACAGTAACTACTCCAGTAACTCATCTCTTGGTGCTCTCACTGAAGCAGAAGCTGCTTTTGGCACTTTGGGGGATGGAGAACCCTCCAACTCAACCCAAACACAGCCCAACAGAGGTGGCCTCCTCTAACTTCTTGTGACCTGACCCTATGGGACAAATTCCAGTTAACATCAGTGCTCCCAGTGACGCCAATAGGGTCAGGATTTCAGGATTTATGGGTCTGAGCTGTGCAGGCTCATCCTGAATCTCACAGAGGTGCTGACACCTCATTCCTGAGCTCTGAGCAGAAACCTCCTTCCCCAGACACGTCCCATCCAGCCTGGGCTCATCCCACAGTGTGGGCAGCAGGGGAGGGGGGGATTCTGCCCCTCTGCCCCCTCAGGTGAGACCCCACCTGCAGAGCTGCCTCCAGCCACGGGGAACAACAGCACAAGGACGTGGAGCTGCTGGAGCGAGTCCAGAGGAGGCCCTGGAGATGCTCTGAGGGCTGGAGCCCCTCTGCTCTGGAGCCAGGCTGGGAGAGCTGGGGGGGTTCACCTGGAGAAGGATACAGGGAGACCTGAGAGCCCCTTCCAGAGCCTAAAGGGGCTCCAGGAGAGCTGGAGAGGGACTTTGGACAAGAGATGGAGGGACAGGACACAGGGAATGGCTTCCCATTGCCAGAGGGCAGAGTTAGATGGGATACTGGGGAGAAATTCCTCCCTGTGAGGGTGGTGAAGCCCTGGCACAGGTTGCCCAGAGAAGCTGTGGCTGCCCCACCCCTGGAAGTGTCCAAGGCCAGGTTGGATGGGGATTGGAGCAACCTGGGCTAGTGGAAGGTGTCCCTGCCCATGGCAGGGGGTGGAACAAGATGACCTTTAAATTCTCTTCCAACCCAAATCACTCTGGGATTCTGTGACCCTTCCAACCAAACCACTCTGGGATTATCAGTAAAAATCCCTCTGGCACAGCAAAAAAACCAAAACTCAACTCAACCTGAAAAGGACACACAGGCACTAATTCAGCATCAGCTTAGATTAAATTCAATATTTCATATAAGTAAGGAAACTCCCAGACTTTCCAACTTTTCCCACTGTAGTATCTCAGGATTATCAAGTACTCAGGGCTAGACTGGAACAGCTGGAAAAGGGATGTACTGGATATACTCAGCCCTGTGATGCTCAGTGACAGGAGCAGGACTGGGTTGGTGGCTGTGCTGTGTTTCAGGTACCTTTGAAGAGACTGACACCAGCAGAAACAAAGCACTTGCATTTCTGTGAGCTCAGTCATCCCAGGAGAGCACTTCTGAAAGGTTTAGGAAGCCTTTTGATTAGAAGGGAAATTGGAAATCCCAGCTACAGATCCCAGCACAGAACAGGAGAAAACCTGCTGTCACCAAAACTACCCATTTCATTTTTATTTTCTTTTTTCACAGCTCTACCAGAAAATGAGTTACACAGAAAACCAGAGGAAGGAGAAGGAGGAACAGAGAGGGCTGTTAGTGTGGTCTCACCATCACCTGTCTGGTAATTCCAGCTTTGTCCAGAGCTATCCCAGAGAAACCCCTGCTTTCACCTGTTTCATCTGTGATGTCTCTTCAGGGATGACGTGATTTGGTGCTGATTTTAATGCATCTCGACACCTATCAGGGCTCCTGATCTCAAAAGGTGCCTTTCCCACCCTTCCCAGCTCCCCTTCTTCCTTGAAAAACTGCATCAGACAAGGACTTAGCCCTAAGCCCAACAGCTTAAATTAGTTGCTCGTCCCACTGAAGGGGGTGTTCGGTCTGGAGAAGAGAAAGATCCAGGGAGACCTCAGAGCCTCTTTCAGTGCTCAAAGAGGCTCCAAGAGAGCTGGAGAGGGACTTTGGACAAGGGCCTGAAGGGACAGGACAAGGGGGAATGGCTTCAAACTGACATGGGATGGCACCACAACCATGGAGAGGTTGAACCTCAGGAGCATTCCTATGCTTTTGCTGTAAAAAAAGAAGAAAACCTCCAAATAACTAGAAAGCTGGGCCAGTCCTGAGCCAGAACTGAGTGGCTGATCCTTCTCCCCACGTCCTGTCTGCAGGGCTTTGCAGCAGGGACACAGCACCCACTCCACAAAGACACTGGGATGTTAATAAATCTTGTCTGAATGAAAGAATGGCTTTCAAACCTGGCTGCAGCACCCTGGGCAGAGCCCCAGCTTATCCTGGGATCTGACAGACCAGGCAAGGAGAGCAGAGAGTTCCACAGGCAGAGGAAAAAAGCTTGAGGAAGCAAAGCTTTACAGGAGGCAGGAGGGTGGGGAGATCTGGCAGCCCCACTAGGAAGGCAAATTTGCTTTTCTTACATTATTTAGGGTCTCCCCCTAAATCTTCCTTGGCCCTGCCTTGTCTAACGCCGGCCCTGCCAGAGACACTAATTTTCCCTGCCCCATCTGTTTGGATTTGCTTACTTCCTAATTTACCCAACGCCTAGCTCCATGGTGGCTAAGCATTTTAATCACAGTGATTAACACACTGAGCAAGAACAAAACAAAAATGGTTAATCAAAGGCTATTAGCAGTGTTTGAATGTCTCGACGCCGCGTTTTACACATGAATGCTGGTTAACGATCATCTCCCCACAACACTTCCTACGGGTCCCTGATTTATTCCTTCCTCTGCCAGCTCGCAGTTTGCCACCACCGCGGCAGAGATTCTGACCCATTTGGCACCGGGAGGACACAAGACTCTCCTGCAGGAAACGCTCGGGGTTTTCAGCCTGCCTGAAGTGCTCGAAGCCACGAGCAATCACCAGAAAATCCTCGGGAGAACGAGCACAGTGGGACGGAGATGCAACCTATGATGCTTCCAAACATAAAGAGGATCCTTCCCTAATCGAGGAATGAGACAGATCTACAACAAAAAACGCCAAGAACTGTCATTATTAGATGTCTTAACTAGTGTTTGTCACACAGGGGTATTATTTATGCACAAATACAGGGAGCTGGGGATTAATGTAAGCCTGGACTTGCTCCTACAATGCTACTCATCACCCCAAAATTATTCCCAGCATCAAAACAGAGCCCAGTGCCCAACTGGGAATTCAGAAACCCCGTGGGTGAAGCAATGTCAGCACACAAAAAGGCTCAAGGATTGCTCATAGGAAGAAAGAGGATGGCCAAAGCATTAATTTGGGAAGCCCAGGCCTGGAAGAACGAGTTACCTGGGCAGGGAAAGTGTCTTATCTGTGTTTGTAAAGCCCTGTGTAAATGAACAGCCTTGCACAAACAGGATTTAAAACAAAAATACAAGTGCAGCAACAGGGTTTATGGCTTTAAATACATCTCCAGTGGTTTAGGCTGCGAGCACAGAGCTGAATGGTTTATTTACAAGTCACGGCTGCTTAAAGCAAAGCAGAAACGTAGGTTTGTTTGGGTGGTTTTTAATAGTTAAAACAACTAAAAGCAGCCAAAAAAGTTTGGCCACTCTTCCGTGTTTTGAATTCCGCTGCTTTCAACTGGTCCTTCTGTCACTGAGCTTTTTCTGAGGCTCCTTTGACCAAATATGTTTTATTTTTCTTATGAAATAGGACACCACGGGCCTCTGGTTCTGGGTTCAAAAGCCTCCAGTAAAAGCTGAATGCTGGGTTATGGAATCATGGAATCATTAAGGTTTGAAGAGACCTCTGAGATCATTAACCACTATGTCCATAATAACCAGTAAGTCAGAAAATGCTACAATCCCATGCCTGCACACAGACATTCATCTCCCTCGGGATAAAAAAGAGTCTCTTTGGTGGTGAACTGGAATGAATTAAAGTGAGCAGCACAAGGAAACACCTCCTGTTCTACTTGGGTTTTTACCCCCCTTTTTCAAGCAATCACCACTTCAGGGACATTAATTATTTTGGCTCAATCTTTGCTTGGTTAGAAGTGTATATTTACAGCAAAATGGGCAGTTTTGGGGTTTTTATCTCCAGTTTTGGGGTTTTTAGGTATGTGGAGACAGGTATCCAAAGTCCCAGTGCTGTGCAATAGAGAAGAGACATCTCAAGATGGACCTCAAGGAGCTCAGTCCAGTCTCCAGTCACTCAGGACCCTTAAAACAGCGTTCCCAGCCACAGGAAGCAATAACCACACTGACCCTGCACATTAGTCATTTAAAAAGCCTGGCTGGTAGATCCTTACATTGCCCATCCCAGCTTTCCACCAGTTCTACTCCACTGTTTATTTATAATTTACTATCCAGGTGTCTCTGGGACAACTTAATACCCCGTGATGGTCTCTCATCTCCTCCCTGCTAATGAACATAATAAATAACCACAGTGAGCATAAGAATCAATATTACACTCTGCTCACATCCTGGAGAACATGAGGTCTGTGGCCTGAAATCCTGCTGGAGATGAAAAGTCTCCCTGGGATGGGGAGTGCTCAGGCAGAAATGGTGGATTAGTGGGTTTGGATCCCAGGGGACAGCTCTGCTCTCCAAAGGGCTGGGAAGGCATCGTGCAGCTCATGGCTCATGTTTCAGGTGAGATGCCAAGAACTGTTTTAAACTAAACCAGGAAAGATTTAGGTTGGATATTGGGAAGAAATTCCTCCCTGTGAGGGTGATGAGGCCCTGGCACAGGTTGCCCAGAGAAGCTGTGGCTGCCCCATCCCTGGAAGTGTCCAAGCCAGGTTGGATGGGGCTTGGAGCAACCTGGGCTAGTGGGAGGTGTCCCTGTCCCTGGCAGGGGAGTTGAATTGGATGGGCTTTAAGGTCCCTTCCAACCCAAACCATTCCAGGATTCCATGAAGAGACATCAAAATTTTATGCACTGAATAATCTCTGTGAACAAAACTACAGATCCATTTCTGGGTTGAGAAAACAAATGATTTTAATGGGTACTATCACAGTATAAAGTTCTGTTAACTGCATGAGAGGAACAGGCTGCAGCTACTTGGAATTTTCCTTCCTGTAAGGCAGAATAATAGACAACTCTCGAGATGCTGAATTCAACTGCTTTTTCCCTTTGCTTCCTGCTCTTAGGAATTCAGAAGAACCCCATGCAAGATTTCATGCTGCCTCTTGTCCAAGCCACAACATTCCTCAATTCACTCACCAGCTCTTCACCTTCTTCCTGACCTGCTCCTACACCGACAGCTCCAAAGCAGGAGCCAAACCACATAATCCATCAGCCAAAATCAGACCCCAGCTTTTCCTTTTAAAACACCCATCATCACCCTTGAGATCAGTTATTGTACCACTTGGTAGCCTCCCAAGAAATATTCAGGCAACATATCTCCTTGCTCTCTCCTCAGTGCTTGCCCTCTTCCAGGATTTTCCTTCAAATCACAACCTGCTGCAGAGGAATCAGTGGGGACTCAACTCTCACCAGACCCTGGGGCGAGTTACTCCAAGTGGTAAAAGATGAGAAAAATGAGAGAAACCACAGTTCAATGACTCATCCAAGAGCTGCTGAAGCTGCTGGAGCTATTCCTGGTTTCATGCCAAGGAATCTCTGTGTAAAATGACCCCAGGTACCCTGTTCATCATGTGTATCCCAGGGGGAGATGGGATTTGATCCAGAGGGGGATTACAATGTCAGTGTCCTGTTTTCAGAGCTGGGTTTCCCTCCTCCTCAAAGGTGATCAGCTCTCTGCAGAGACCACAGGCATTTTTAAAATGCAATCTTCTGGTAGAAGGTGTCCCTGCCCACGGCAGGGGGTTGGAATGGGATGATCTTTAAGGTTCCTTCCAACCCAAACCATCCCAGGATTCTGTGATTCTGTAAAATCCTTCACACTAGAACACACTTTGACTGCAAAGTAAATAAAACACATTCCTGCTAAAAACTCCAACAGCGCAAGAGCAATTTCTCTAAACGTATTCCCAAAGCCCAATAAATACACACAAAACATAACTGCCTAATAAAAATACCAAGAACAAACACCAGTTTTCCAAATCTCCTTCACCAGCTTCTCATCTGACTGGAGAATCAGAGAATTATGGAGTCATTCATGGAATGGTTTGGGGTAGAAGGGACCTTAAAGCTCATCTTATTCCAACCCCCGGCAGGGACACCTTCCACTAGCCCAGGTTGCTCCAAGCCCTGTCCAACCTGGCCTTGGACACTTCCAGGGTAGTCCTGGAACTCCAGCCAGAAGATATTGCACAGGCAAACCCTAAAATATACAGGGATCTTCAAGTCTCTCCAGTATATGACAAATTCCCAGCTGTCATTACGCTGCTGAGTCACCAGGAAAGAACCTGGTCCTCCACATCAAGAAATCATAACTCCTGAGGGTGGGAAAAGACCTCTGAGATCATCGAGTCCAACTCAACATCAACACCACAGAGAAGCTGGAAAACTGACCTTGGAATATTCAGTGCCTTGCTCCACTTTTTAAAAATAAGAGTATACAGAATTAATCTATGTTTTTGTTGCACAGATAATTTCCTCTCCCTGCAAGGGGCAAAAACTCACCCTGCTGTTTCAGCTCTTCCACGATAACTTACTATGTCTAAGGCTCAAGTAATCCCTATTCCACAGAGGAATTTGCATGAAAACAAAATAAATAATAATAAAAAACACCCAATAAAACAGCTGTAATTGTCCTGTTCTCAACATTTGCAGGAAAACTGTTTCGTGCTCTCAGAATTCACAGAATCACGGAATGGTTTAAGTTGGAGGGGACCTTGAGAAAAATCACATTCCAACTCCCCTGCCATGGGCAGGGAACCTCCCTAATGTGGGAATCTCCGTAAATAAAACAGCAAAGAGACACCAAGCAAAGCAAAAATTACAAAAAAAAAAAAAAAAAGCACTAAAGAAAATTTTGCCAAGCTCCAAAAACCCTCAAAGGACTAAAACATCCACCGCAGGCTGTTAAATACACGCCACCTCCTGCTCAGGAACTTTGAAAACCACAAATGCCAGGTGATGGCTGGATAACCTGGAGGAAAATCACAATTTACCTGCCCAGATCGAACACCTTTTTCTTGGCCACCTGTGCTCTTTTCTGTTTGCCATCAGAGAGACGATAACAAGCCGCAAACGACGTTTTGGCCCGAGATCTCTGAAAATACTTCCCCGTACTGCCAGAAAAGCTCTTTCAAGCATTGTGAGCTGTTTTCAGTAACCGGTGGAGTTCAAAAAAAAAAAAAAAAAAAGGTGTTTTATTCTCAAATTGGAACTACTTTAAAAACACCAAACATTGCTGCTGCTTTGTGGTTCCTTCCTTTGACTCAGACAGTGATTACGGATCACAGGGAGCTCTGCACAATGGCTGGTTATCCCTGTCACCCCGAGCTCTGACCCGTTCAGGACACGGAGTTACTGCTTTAAATCACCAAAGGCACGATGGAACAAACTGCAGGACACCCCAGGAAGGGCCTCCATCAAAGCTGGAGCAGATCTGAGTCGGGAAGGACTAGTAGCAAACAGCCTCATTTAGATAATCCCACTGGTTTGACCCAAGGCGATACAACCTTATCAGATAACACAACTCCCCTGGGGCAGGGAAAAAGATCAGGAGCTCACAAACTGACAAAGGCTGACTTTGCTGACTGAATCCAGAGGGTTTAGATGTAACCAACTGTTCAGGGCTGCACATCAGCCCCTCTCCTGAGGGCTGAACGGGAAACGGTGTGCAGGGGAATGTAACAGAGCTGGCAAACCTGTGGTTCTAATTTAAAGGTGGGTAAACAGCCTAATTTAAAGCTGGAATTTCTTTTTATAATTCTACTCAGATGGTTAGGAAGAGTGATATAGATCCTTTAATGGGCAAATAATTTCGGTGTTATCATTAGAATCATTGGGCAAAGGCTTCAGGAGCAAATTCCATGTCTGAGATGGTAAATTTTTCTTGGACATTCCCTGCTCCTACAAAGAAGCTGCTCTGAAATCTAATACAGAGCTTAACAGCGCTCTCAGTAAAACCAGTCTTAGGTTGTCAGGCTTTGAGGCTGCATTTCTATTATGAATTTCTCTTTCATTAGTAAGGCAAAGAGATCCAAGCTCCAAAAACTTGAGACTTCCTGAGGGTCCCTGGCCGGATGGGGAACCCAGCAGATGATGCTTGAAGGGCAGGGAGAGTCAGCCTGGGACAGGTAGGAGCTCCCTCAGAACATTTCTTAGTGACCAGGGAGTGGTGGAGTTCCCATCCCTGGAGGTGTCCAAGGAAGGACTGGTCGTGGCACTCAGAGCTCTGGGCTGGGGGACAAGTTTGGGATGGGTCACAGGCTGGACTCGACCTTGGAGGTCTTTTCCAACCTCAATAATTCAATTATTCTATGCAAAGTTGAACACACTCCTACAGAAGGAAAATGGGTAAAGGGCATGAGGGGCAGTGCCAAGGAGGGAGGACAGGACACTGCCCATCTCAGAGCTCTTTATAGGTATCAGAGAATTCCACTGGCCTCACAGACACACACAGTTGGAGTTAACACAGATGAAGTGTCTTACTGAAAGGTTTTCTCTGGCACTGGAAGAAAAATAAGTACCATTAAAGGTGTCTGATGGGTAAAAATCTCCAGTTTTATGGTGGGGAAAGTGCTCCCAAGGATGCAGACTTCTATTTTGAGTGACTAACAGATATTTTCACTGAGGATTTAGGACAGGAAGAATACAAATGCAACCATAATGGCAGCCTAATGAAGCTTAGTCCTCAGTTAATTCACACAACCAATTAATACCACACCCAGTGGAACGTGTGAGCAAGGCAAGGACCCCTTTCCTGGACCGTAAGGCAAAATATCCAGTCAAAATATCACAGAATCATGGAATGGTTTGAGTTGGAAGGGACTTAAAGACCATAAATATGTGCATTTTGACTCTTGATGAGGGCTGTGACCCGTTGTGAGCAGCACACAAGGACCCAGCACCGGGTCCCAGTCAGAAACACTTCCCTGATCCCAGCCTGGCTCCTTGAGCCGTCAGGAGCCCTGAGCAGCTTTCTGTTCAAGTGAGACCCATATTCCAGGTGGAAAATGGCACTAAATAACAAATTTTCAGTTGGTACCTCCTCATTCGTTACTTCCTACATGAAAGCCTTCAGCAGCTCCCCTCCAAAATAACAGGATGGTTTTGCCTTTCCTCACCATTTCCCCCAAACCACGGTTTAAGGACCGTAAAAGCAATTCATTCAATGCAAACAGAGGAGTTGTGACACTCCCAGTGTTTTACACACCTTTGTTAGGAGTGCTGGTTTACAAATCCCCTAATCCCCTGAAAGAAAGGGGGAAATAATCCATTCCCAGGCAAAGAAGTCAGCACAGACATCAGAAATTCAATTTAAACCCTGAATTCAAACTCCCACTGCAGTTTTGCAGCTCCCAACGACTGTGGTCTCTTTTTTACTTCCTCTGAGAACACACTTAAACACCAACAATAAAAAATCAAAAATAATTTGCCCTGCCTGCTAAAAAAACTGGTCACTTCCCAGGAACTGCAAAGAGCCGGTTCCTGGTGAAAGGAGCAGCGGGGAATTCCAGGAGATCTGTGTGTTCAAATAGGAAATTCGTTGCAGGCAGAGCTTGATCACAACCAAGAAAAATAATGAGCCTCTAATTGTGCAACAAGCCATACCAGAAAAAAAAAAAAAAAAAGGAAAAAACCCCAAATGTTTTGATAAATGGAATGATTAAACTCCAGAGCAGTAAAACAAAGGCTAAGAACACAAATGATAATAAAGCATCATTTACGGTGCTGTTCTGAAGCACTCCAGTGAAGCACAGGTAAATGCCAGGTTACCCAGGGAGAGTTTCAGTACTAAAAAAGCAGTGTTTAATCTGATTTTTTGCTCTCCTGAATTTCTGGATGGAAAATATTCCCTTTACTCAGGGTTAATTTTTAATTTTCTATGAGGATATGTGGGGTTTTTTTCAGCACATGTCCTGAGACATGGGGCACAACCAGAAAGGACCAAGCACTAAGACCAACCCTACAGAGCTCTTTCATCCCTCGTGTTCCCTGTTAGACAAACAGATTTCAAACAGGGCTTTGCATCCCAATTGGAGAAGCCACACCAATTTCACAGCAGCTGAGGAAATGCCTGAGAATATCTGAACTTAGGGACGTCAAGATTTTCTCACAATAAAACCAGAGCAGATCAACCATAATTTTTTTTGCAAAATTATAAATGACACCTGAAGTCCTGGCTGGATTCACCTACTGAGAGATGATTAAGCTGCAAATCTGCAATTACTTCTAATCTTAAATAACTGATAGGATTTGAACTCCCCACATACAGTAGCTCAGATGTGATATTACTGGGAGCTTTTTGAAACCAATCAATAACTATTAAAGCTGGATCCCATCAGCTACCACCAGGTATCAGCCACTTTCTCAATATTTCAAGGATTTAGTTATTCTTAGACACAGTTAAAGTAGTAAAATGAAGTGGTCTCATACTGACACTGCGATAAATACGAGATTAAATATAGAACAAATTTATTACTCCCTGAAGTCCTACTGAGTGTCCTGATTTTTTTTTTTTCTGTATCCACAACAGTCTGGTTTACTTTGATGTTTTATTATCCCAGATCTAAAGCTCACAATTGAAAAGCTGGTTCAAAAACCCAAACCCAGCCACGCCGGGGACGGGAAGAGATGCCGAAGGGAACGTTGCGGATTGGGATGACGACCCTCTGACAGCTGCCGTGCCCCACTTAGAGCAAGTGGCACTGCCAGGAGAGTGATTTGTGACACTGAGCGTGTGTGACACGTGGTGGCACCCCTGGAGTGCCTGTGGGCTGCCAGAGGGACGTGCCTGCGGGAGCCGACTTTTCCTAATACCCCGCGCTTTGAAGGGAGCGGAATAATCAACCCATTTCTGCAGCGCTGGTTTGAAGGGCTCCGAGGAGTCTTAAAGTAAAGCAGTTAATTACTTGGTGTGCTTTAAAAATAAATCAGCCCCCAAATTAAGGTTGGATGGGTCTGGGTGATGAGTTTCTGGCTTGCAGCCTGGCCAGTGCTCCCAGGATGGTCCCACTTTAACCCCACTGGGTCCTCACCACAGAGCGATGCACTCAGAGAGAAGCTGAGGAGCAACAAACCACATCCTCCCTTGGCAGCATCCAAGCAGGATGAGTCCACAAGGACACAGGTCTCAGCTAGATGGACCCACTGGGGCCTCTCCTAGATTCCCTGGAAGTGTTCAAGCCCAGGCTGCACAGGGCTTGGAGCAACCTGGTCTAGTGGGAAGGTTGGGTGGTTGGAATGAAATAACTTTTAAAGGTCCCTTCCAACCCCAGCCATTCCATGATTCCATGACATGCCTTGGCTTTTCTCCTTTCCCCACCTCACCTGGGACTCACCTCATTAATACTAAAGTGACCCACTGAATGTAACTCTCCCAAAGGTGATGAGCACAATCTAATCCAACGAAGGGATCTGGGATCCACCACTGGATATAGACCCAAACAGGTAAACCATATGGCCACACCTAAAAGCCAGAAATGGATTTTCCTGGAGACTGTGATAGGCTGGATACACCTTCATAAAAAACACCCCAAAACCAAAATAACCATAGTGTTATAAAAATTAAACTAACCCTAAGTAAGGGGAGTATTTTGCTTCCAGTGTGTTGCATCCTTCTGGGCTCCTCCCTGTCCATTAGGCAGGGATGATGTTACTTGTGTGGCTCAACCACCACAGGATTGCCCCTGGCACAATTTTGGCTGGGACCTACCAGCCCTCACCTCAGCAGCATCTTGGTTGGATTTTATGGGTCTTTTATTCAAAGGAGCAACTTGAAGAAGAGGAAAACAACGAGACAGAACCACAGAAGGGCAAAGGTCTCCCTGCCCACAGCAGGGGGTTGGAACAAGATGATCTGTAAGATGAACACGATGATCTTCCCACCCAAACCATCCTGTGATTCTCTGAAGGGCTCTGCTATCATCCAAAAGTGAGCTGTGTGACATTTGGGGCTGGAGCCTCTCCCGGCGTCAGTGGCACGATGCATTTACGTCAGTGTGTGACAATGGCCCCGGAGTGACAAGGACTAAGGTGAGATTAAGTATTCAGGAGTAAAGCTCGTCCTTCACTGGGACAAGGGCACCAAAGCCTTATCAAGCGCTGCCTTTCGGCACAGCCACGTGCCCAGGCCAAACCTCACCCTCCAGCTCCCGCTCCGGGTCAGATGCACATGACTTGGCAAGGCAGTGCTGCAGCTTTTCCCAAGGAAACCGTTTCTCCCCCAGCCCAGTTGTAACAAACACCGGGAAATAAAGCCCTGAAACGACCTCCTGCTGTATCACCGAGTCACCGTGTCACCACGACAGACAGCGCGCGGTGACTTCACACCCCGACGTGAGATCGGATCTTCCCGGGATTTGTGAGCCTCCTGCAAGGCAGGAGCTGAGGGATTTCTGCAGCCGGTGCACACACTGTTCCAAATTATTTCCACTCCTAATTAATATTCATAAACGACCCACAATGCTGCGCCTTCCATCAGCCGTCACACACCACCCACGCCAGATGAAAGGACAACTACACCAGATAAGCAGTTTATTGGATCAAAAGTCCCCTTCAGAGGAGGAGACAGCTATTGGAACAGCTCAGACTGATAGCATCCCATGGCAGGGAGGGAGTATCAGCACATCTCCCTCTTTAAACCCCAGATTCAGCACCCAGAATGCATAACCCAATTACTATGTTAATTTAGCTGCATTTTGCTGCTGGAGGCCGGAGCTGGAGGGAGGAACACTGGGTTTGAGGAGCTGGCAACGAAAATGGCCACTTCAAAAATCTCAACAGACACCCAATTGCACCATCAGTGTTTCAGGTTTAATTCCCTGTCCCTGTTGTCACCTGTCTGGAGCCGGACAAGGACTCTGCCCTTCAGCTTTTGCTTTCACTTGGCATTTACGTCTTGCTCAAGCAAGACGCTGAAAGGTGCTTTTACCCATCCTCCTCCCCAAAGTCAGTTTAGGTGAAAAAGATCAAGGATCTCATCCCCTTGCCCAGAACATGGACTGTGGATACCAGCCTGGCTGTTGCTGTTGTCCACTAACAAGAAGTTAATTAAAAGGACACCTGACATTCCTGTCAAGCCCATGTAGGGTGGCAGAAAACACTGACTGTAACATCAGGTGTTTCCCCCTCTCTACCTAATGGGAAACAAGTATTTCCCAGCTTGAAACTGAAAGACAGAAGGTTTAGATTGGATATTAGGAAGAAATTCTTCCCTGTCAGGGTGGCTCATGAGGCCTTGAGAAGCCGTGGCTGCCCCATCCCTGGAAGTGTTCAAGGCCAGGTTGGATGGGGCTTGGAGCAACCTGGGATAGTGGAAGGTGTCCCTGGTTGGAACCAGATGATCCTTAGTGTCCCTTCCAACCCAAACCATTCCATGATTCTGTGATAATGGCAAGATAGTTCACAGGAACAGAGAAAGGTGTATTTCCCACTGCTCTCCAGAGCTTTTCTGCTCCTCATCCATGAGGGACCCAAACAGCCTGCCCAAGAAAAAGCATATTTACACCCATTGCCAGAGAGGGAAAGTATAAATATTTCCAAAGCTTTATGAAGGCTGGTACTTACAGTCAAGCTTTGAAAGGGAAAGAATAAAGCAAAATATTCAATTAGAAAAAATTACTATAATTGCAGGTTCTATTTTATCCCTCCATTAAAGCAATAAAGTGCCTGGGAATATTGCTGAGCTGGGATACAGAGCTTAGTGCTACTTAACATATTAATATACATCCAGGGGGGTTAATTTAATTTAGATCTGCATGAGGGTCTTCTCCCTGGACCCCACTGTCTCCCTACACTTCCTACCATCCAGCTGGATATCCATGCATGATTCTCCCCCAGCCCAAGGGATGGACATGCAGAACTGAGGCTGGCTGGGCATAAATTCTGACATGTGCCACCACACCTCCAGAGCCAGAGGACATCCAGCACATCCATGCACAGTCCACACATCCAGATTCCAGTTAAAACCCTGTTTGCCTGCCCCTCAAAGCTCCAATGTCTGGATATTTGATCTTTGATTGGAGGAAAACGTCCAATTCCTGCTCTCCGAACACGAAACAAAATCCTCTCGGAAATGTAAAATCACCCCATTTTGCTTTAACAGCACATAAATCCCATGGGAAGGGATTTGCTGTTGAAAGTCACTGAGCAAGGAACTGCTGAGGCTGAAGAAGGGGCTCTTCCTCCCAGCCCTGGCTCTCACCACACTTTTCCACACTGCAGCGCCACAAGCTGCACTTTTCCCAATAAAACCTCCTCGTTCTTCCCTGTGATAGGAGATAAGTGAATCTTATTTTAGGGAGCCCTTCATCCTTTTAATTAAACAAATTAATATCACTGCTCCCTATCTCGTAGCCTCCATTATCTTTTGTGAACTGCTACAATTCTGTTGTAAAGATATATTGAAAAAGCGCTAATTGAGATAATCTCTGGAATTCGAGAGTTGCTGTATTTTTAGCCGTGTTTTAAAACTATTTTCCCTTTGTTTCTGGAATGCCTCCCATCCTTCCTCCCCTGCCAGACTGTTTACATTATTTAAATGCCTTCTGCTTATACCACTCTTTACAATTTTTACTTCAACAACATCGGCCTCCGTTGCTCTTTTTTCCCTCACTTAGACATAACTGGGATGAATTCCAATCCCAAACTCAGAACCACTCCTGGTGCTTCACTGCTGTCTTCTGTGTTTTGTAGATCAGGCAACACATTCCTGCCAGTCCTGTCATCCAGGACTGCCTGTGGGGGGGATCCAAGCATGAGGAGTTAAACTGTTCTTCTTTTACAACACAAAAGCTGATTTTCCCAGACGTTGGAATGCTGTAAACTAAGAGGGATAGTTCTCATTCCTCTGCTTTAGCAGAAGAGCCTGAACCACCTCCCTGAAAGGATGGGGAAGCCCATCCCTCCTGGATTTTTGTGGTGATTGTAAAATCCAGTGTCCATTGTGGAAGCAGAAACATGACACGGCTCCCCTGTTCCTACAGAAAATCCCACGGAGCCCCGGGAGCCGAGGGAGGCTCCGGCAGCCGGACACGCTCCTCTCTCACACGGGTTGGTTTTTTCCACAGGTTTAATTAGAAAAGTGATAAAGGCAGCTCCAGGTGCCAGAGCCTTTTGCATCGTGGCTCCTGAAGAGTTTTTAATAAGAGTTCTGCCAAAGTGTTGGGGGTTTTAGGGGAAACCTCTCCCTCATCCACCTCCCTCTGAAGGCAGACCGGGAGATGCAGCTCAGCAGCCCAGTGAGTTTTCCAGCCTGAGCTCGGACCTCTGCAATGTTCACTTAAACCTCATCACAACAGGCTTGGTTTTCCTAGTCCCCATTCACAGACCATCTACAGGGCACTGAGGCAGCTTTGGGATAGATTCCTGTCTTAGTCCTATTCTCCATGGGACAGGAAGAAGATGCCTATTCACTCAACCCATCCTGTGCAAAAGGGGGTAATCAGAGGGGGAATAAAAAAAAGAGGGAAAGTGACTTTTTACATGGACAGACAGTGATAAGACAAGCAGGAATGGTTTCAAACTAAAAGAGAGAGATTTAAGTTAGACATTGGGAAGAAATTCTTGGCTGTGAGGGTGGGGAGGCCCTGGCACAGGTTGCCCAGAGAAGCTCTGGCTGTTCCATCCCTGGAAGTGTCCAAGGCCACATTGAAGAGAGCTTGGAAAAACCTGGTCTAGTAGGTGGCATCCCTGCCTGGGGACAGCTGGAATTAGATGATGTCTAAAGTCCCTTCCAACCCAAACCATTCTATGACAGTACATGGATATTTCCTTGGGATACAAAAATCCTTAACAGCCTCTGCAGCAGGAAAACCAAATCATCCCAACTGCCCAGGCAGAGCAGGGCAGAGGAGGAGGAGGGCACAATAAAAGCTCTGGGCTTGAACACAGAAGGTTTCAGCAAAGCTGCCAATTCTGCAAAGGATCTTCTGTGCAGCTGAAGTCACTTAAGGACAGACTGTGAATATTTCATAGGTGAACCTGAGCTCTCACAGATTCCCAAAGAAAGGAGAAGTGAGGAGAAGCACAGTCTCCAGGTCCCACTATAGTTTTGGGGACACATTTGAGAGGGGCTTTTGCTCTATTTTTTTTGTCTCTTGGCTAAGATCTGATTTTGTTGCTCGTCCAAGACTTGGATACAAGGAATAACAAACCCCTTTTTAGTGAAATAACAAAAGTCCATTGGTGAAATTTGTCCAGGGGTGGCTAAACAGCAGCTCCTGAGACTTCTCCTGAGCACTGTAAACACTGTTCCTGTGCTACTGCAATTCCATATAACCAAACACAGGCTGAAACTGAAATACAGAGTGGTGGAAAATATACATTCCCAGAGTGGGGGGAGTTGTAAAAAAAAAAAAAATTAAAAATAAAACTCCATCAGTGGGAAGCTGCAATGGGCTCCTCCTGCTACCCTGGGACACAGCCAAATGCTCAATCCCAAAACCCAGAAGATTTTGGGACCATCCTTGACACTGCAGCCCAAGGTTATGGGATGTGCCTGTTGACCTGCCCTGGCAAGGATTGTGCTGTTCTGCCCCCCAGGGTTAGAAAGCCAAGGTGTTCCTCCCAGTCTGAGACTGCTGCGAGGTTTGAGGATTTTTTTAAATCCTTCTCCCCAGGAAAGCTCTTTCCCCATTTTCTTGGGATCCCATTTGGAAAAGCACCTCAGTGCCCTAAAGCAGACTTGGCCATCAGTCTGAATCCCAGCACATCAGAAGGAGGAGGGGTCAATGAAGTAACAATATTTGGCACATGTTCTTTGCTTATGCCTTTAATTACAATTTAATTTCCTCTCCAGCAAAGCCTTGCTCTGACTCACAGCTCCTCCTGCCTAAAAGCTGCCAGGTGTTAAAACACTGCCTTTTACTACTGCTGATTTTCACCACAGTCAGGTGCTAAAAATCAAGTCAGGATTTGAGGAAAATGAAGCAAAATGGAAGTTCTGTGAAGGATCCAGACTTCTCCATAGGCTCACCTTCATTCCCCAAGGAAAATTACATGTTTGATGTCCAATTTCTGCTCCTTGCAGTCTCAAGGCAGCAAAAGCAGCTCTGCTCCAAGGAGATGCTTTATCACCATCAGTTCTCCCTCCATCCTTTTCATTAAAAGAAATGCTCCCTGAATAACCTACATTTGTTCGGAGAGGAGAACCACTGCAAGGAATAAAGGCAGCCAACAGCAAAATGGAAGTGTCTGGAAAGATGGAAAATAGAGAGCTCGGAATTTTAACAGAGGAAAAATGGTGAGCCATCTTTCCTCCTCCCCTTGGCACTCTGCCTCCCCTCCACCAGGAAAGGCACTTCCAGGTTGCCACTGGCATTAGAGATCAAACCACCAAGGGGTGAGTGGGAAAACAAGGCATGGCTGTTTTTCCTGGAGTTCAGTGGGAAGCTTGAACAACTGGAAAGGGATGTTCTGGTCAAGGACCAAGTGGGTGGGAGCATTCCCTTACAGTTCCCTTGCAGTTTTGGGACTCCTGGATATGATGCCTCAAAAATACCTGGCACAGGTGGCTTCTCCTTGAAAGCCATGGAAACTATGCTGGTTCCATAGTTCCCCAAACACCAGGGCAGAGCTGATGAGCTGCTGTCACTGCACAGCCACAGGGCACCACATGGCTCTTCCCCAACAGCATCCAAGAGGGAACCAAACTCCACTTCTCCTCCAAATCCCACCCCCCCACCTTCCCAAGCCATGCCGTCACCACAGAAACACCGAGCCACATGGGAAGGCCAGTTCCCAGCAGGTCAGGGCAGGACATTACTTCTCCCAAGAAAAGGTGTGGAGAAATCCCTGCCCTCTCAAGGCTGGCCCAGCAGATCCGCTCCAACATCTGTGGTTGGACCCCCTCTAGTGGGAACCACTCAACAAGACACGGAGCAGCACCACCACCCGCAGCCCATGGAGACCCTACTCAAGGGATAAAGCCTTTTTCTTCCATCATTATTAGGATTATTATTATTATTTTCACTCACACACAACCTACATGCTCAGCACTTCAATGTCTTTGGACCTTCACACCCACAGCCCGGCACTTCCTTCAAGAGATCCTGTGAAAAGCTCTCAGAAATGGGGGCGGAACGGGGAAGATTTTTGGAAGAGAGAACAACCTCACTGGAAAAAAAAAAAAAAAAAGAAGTTATACCCCAGACCTGATTTTGTAGGGAGAGCATATTTATCATCTATCCCAGAATGTCTTCCCTCTGCCAACTTGTCAAAAGCTGACAAAACTCCATACTATAAAAGCAAGCTGTTAAAACTTGGCTAAAGGGAAAAACTCAGCCGCCAGACAAGCTAACCAGAAAAAGCTGAAAAAAATATTCCAGCGTGCCAGGAAATTTATGGAAAAGCTCTACAGAGCTGAACATCCCAAACGAAGACAAGGAGGCAGCATTAGGTCAGCAGCTTCTCCTTCATCTGCACTTTGACAAGCAGATGTCTCCCATTTGGTGGGATTTGGGCAGAGAACTTCAGAGTTGTAGCTGCTTGTATTTCTAAACTACCCAAAATTGTGTGTTTCTAACTCACAGATTAACCCAGAGCAAAGTATTTTAGGAGAACCTGAACCCACTCATCATGCAATCATTAAATACCACATATTCCATTTAAACCCATTGATTCATCCTTCCACCTCCGAAGCCGAACAACTCACAGATTTTGGTCTTTCCACTAATAAAATAGATGTCAACTCTCCGCCTAAATTTTAGGGCTTTTTTTCTCTTAGTCACACACAAAGTATTTTAATGGCAAAACAGTGACAAGGGTTGTTGTGGTCTGCTTGGGTTTTTTTCTTACGGAATGTTTTACTCCCAGATCCTTACTCAAATCCGTTTTAAAAACAAACCCACAAATATAGTACATTGGAGTCACGACACTCCCCACTACTGACAGTTTAACAGACACAGAGCGATTTCCAGCTGGTCAGCATTCATTTTAGCTCGAGCTCCACATCCCCTTAATCCAATGGAATCCAATAAGGTTTGCTTTAATAGCACAGTGCAACGCAAGGGATCGGACTCCATAAACCCTGTATTCCAGGACAGCATCCCTGACCCAGTGACCCACTTCTGCCAGGGGTTAAGGAAAGGTACATCAGACAGGGAAGTTCACTCCTGTCATTCACACAACCTGGGCAACTGTTGGAGATACAAAAGCTTCAAGCCACAACTGTTCCTCCCAGATTTACGCAGCTGAACTGAAAGCAACAGCCCTGGCAAGCTCTGATTCCAGAGCTTCCTTCAGCCTATTCCCAGCAAAACCACAGCATTCCCTCAAGGAACAGCCCTTTGCAGCTTGCAGAGCAGCAGCTCTACAAGGAGCATAATGTGCCCCAGCTGGCATCCTTCACTTTCTGGGTAGTCTGGATGAACTGTTCAAGTCCTCAAGAGAATCTAAGATTTGAGATGAGAGGTGAAAACCGTAGACTTATGGAGGTAAAAACCCCAGGAGAGGAGCCTTATCAGTGGGAATGGCATTTGAGATCAGACTCCTGGAATCCATTTGGGATCAGACTACTTTAAGCAAGAATTAAAAATATGAATGTATATGTACATATGTATACACACACACGCATTTTTACAATGTACACTATTTTTCCAACAGCCACTACAGGCAGGCAGTGTTAACACAGCCTTCAGTTCTCAGCTGAGCAAGAAAAATACATAAAAAAACAGGAATATCATTAAGCCCCCCCTCAGTACTCACACTGCCCCCTCAGCCCTCCTGCCTGGTCACGATTCACCCTCTGCAGAGAACAAAAACAGCAGACAAAGCCCCCATCCAGACTGCTCCAAAACAAGCTACTTCTCCCACAATCCTGACAAAATGAAGAGACAACCTTGCTAAAATAAGATCCTGATGTGTATTTATACTTCTGCCTCAAAATGTTATTTATTCATCATCTTATTGGCAAGTCTTCCTGATATTCAGAAGAAGCCCCTCCAAGAATTGTCTTATCCCTCAACTCCAAACTCAGATTTCCCTAAGGGATTCAGGAGGAGGATTTCTGTACTACTCCAACCTGCCCCCTCTCTATTCTCTATGATTTCATTCCAGCTGCTGAGCAACACCCACGACAGCCCCTACGTAACGTACGATCCCGATTACGCTCCGTGCACGCGTATCCGTGATCCTGCAGGAAACCAGGCTCGGAGCATTCCACTCTGAACTTAACACCATCCCAGGTTCTCCTCCTCCATCCCCACGCACAAACCTCTTCCCAGCACGGAGCGGTTTCACCGCAGGCAAAGGCGGCCAAACCAGCACATTCCAGTGTTAGTCCCATCCCCGCATTCCAGATTCATTTTAATGGCATTCGCAACAGCTGTAGTGGGAATGCAAAAAGACACCCTCGTGGAGGCTACTCCACACATCCCAAGAAGTTAATTCTGGCTCTGGTCAGATACTGGGAGTCAGCTCCACGCTGTCCAGCGCGCCTTAAAAAAAGCAGGAGCCGCGCGCTAGTGGGATTAGGGATCAACAGGAGAAAAAGCTCCCTGATTTCACCTAAGGTGATCCAGTCTGCAGTGCTCCTTGCCAGTCCCCTTCGACATTCCCAGCCCTGCAAACGTTTTTCCTCTGCATTAGCAAAGCGGGGAAAAGTCTGGGCAACTTGAGCCTTGGTTCCTCATATTCCCAAAAACCAGCCCCCTACGTGTATCCCCTCCTCTGTCCCTGCCGGCATCGCTCCGGCGTCCCCCTCCCCACCGGCTCACTCGAGCTTGCCACGGCTTGGAGTGTTTGTGCGCGGCTAAAGCACAATCATTCCTTTTGCCTGACTCCGGGAGAGGAAAAATCCAACTTGCCAGAGGAGCATCTGCATCGAGGACTGCCTTTGCTGATGGGATCAGCACTCGAGAGCACCAGGGGAAGCAGGAGAAAGGGTCGCGGACCAATTCATCATCCTCGCACGCATGACCCGCAGACATCCCCCCCCCCGCCGCCCCCCCAGCCCAAACCTCGGCCGTAAAAAAACCATAAAAATAGAATAAACCCCCAAGCAGAAGTTGAGAACAAATGTGCTTTGAACGCTGCACAAATGACATTGAAGATGCAGAAGAAATATGTATTTGCTGTTGCACTGCACGATTCCAGGGGCTTATTTCCTACGTACACATCTCACGCACCCTTCCCACGCACGTCCCCTCCCCTCCACCCCCGCGGCTCCTTCAAAAAAAAAAAAGAAATCGGGAAAATAAAAATCTTTGATCCCTAAGGATTATTTTAAAAGCTACAAACCCCAATCGACCCCTATCTGCAGCTTCTTCCCTACAGCCTGAGCCATCGGTGGGGTGGAGGGGGTGTACCCAGCGCTCTGTGGCACAACCCGGAGCCGTCCCTCCGCTCCCCATCCCAAATCTCCCAGGTTTTCCACGTTACTAACCCGCGTCCCAGCTCAGAGGACGCCGGGCCACGCCGGGTCTTTACAGCTGTCCTTACACCACCTCTTTCCGTAAGCCCGACATCTCTGTGGCAGTGTTTGCATCCACAGGCTCTTTCATCCTGGAGAATCCCTCCCTGCCTCCTCCCACCGCTCTTTTTGGGGAGGATAACGTAATTTCCAGCACACGCTGAAGGATGCTTTTTTATTCCTGCTGAGCCCGAGGTCACTTCCTAGACCTCTCCTCTGGCCAGCGTCTCCTCCACCCCAGGACCTCCCTCCACAGGGAACAGTCCCTTCTCCCTGACCTTCAGCCTCACAGCGGCGGCCCCACCGCCGTTCCCACCGAGGAGAAGGTTCCTTCTCCCTTCCAAGCCACAGCCGAGGCATCACGCTGCGTTTTTCCACTCCCCCAACCTGCTCCTTCGGCGCCGGGAGGGGTGGTCAGCGAGCGAGGGGGCTCCCGCTCCGCCGGCTCTCGGGGATGGAGGAGACTCTCCCCCCCTTCTCACCTACGTGGGGTTTGATCTGTCCAAGGGGACATCAACCCTCTGGAATCGGCACATCCCAGCGCTCGGTAGCCGGGGCTCCGCCCCCCCCGCAGACCCTCTCTGGAGCAGCCTCCGTGTTCTGTGGGGTCTTTCTCTGGCTGCCCCCCGGCTCCAGGAGGGAGGATGTGGAGTGAGTCCCCCCCACGGCCACAGGAGCTCCTTCTGCAGCGCTGCCGCTGCGAGGGTCACCCCCAGCCCCGGGCCTGTCTCCACAGTGATGTCCCCCCCACCATCTCCTGTCGGGAAGAGCAGCTCCATGACCCCTTCCCCGTCCTGCCCTATGTGTGTGGGGCAGCATCTACAACCCCACAGAGCCAGAATCCATTCCATCCCATGCCATGAGGGGCACGGACCCACATCCCCTCCAGACTGTGAGATGACAGTAGACCCATTCCCCTCTTCCCAGCTCCACACACTCATTTGGGGGGCATGTCTCCTCCCTCTGGAGTTTTTCCCCGAATATCCACGTGAGGGACACCAACCCACATCCTGTTTGGACCAACAAACCCCACTCCTCCCACCTTAGCCCCAAAGACACATTCTGGGGGAACTTCTCTTCCCCTCAGATGTCCCCTCAGCACAACGGGGGCCCTGACAGCTCCTCCACCGTGGGGAGCACTGGCAAAGCTCCACCTCGGACCGTGAGGTGACAACGACCCCCATGGCCCCCAACTCAACCCCAAAGGCTCATTTTGTGGGATCTCCTTTCTTTGGATCTCCTCACCCAAAGCTGGAGTAACCCCGCAGTCTCCGTGGGGAGGGGCACCACACTGACCACAACCATCTCAGACCATGAGCTGACAACGACCCCCATCTGCCCCACCTCAGCCAGGGACAGCGACCCACTCCACCTCAAACCATGAGACGACACTGATCCATGTTCACCCCAGACCATGAGGTGATGCTGACCCATGTCCACCTCAAACCACGAAGTGACACTGACGCATGTCCACAAACAGACCACAAGCTAACAATGACCCCCCATCTGCCCCATCCTGCCCAGGGGACACTGACCTACCTCAAACCATGAGGTGCCACTGACCCACGTCCATCTCAGACCACGAGCTGACAGCTCCCCCACCTCAGCCAGGGAGCAGTGACCCACCTCAAACCAGGAGATTACACTGACCCACCTCGAACCATGAGGTGACACTGACCCATGTCCACCTCAGACCATGAGCTGACAACGACGCACATCTGCCCCAGCTCGGCCAGAGGACACTGACCTACATCAACCTTGGACCAGGAGGTGACACTGACCCATGTCCACCTCAGACCAGGAGACAACACTGACCCACATCTACTTTGGACCACGAGCTTTCAGCTCCCCATCTTGGCCAAGGGGCAGTGACCCACCTCGGACCACGAGGTGACACTGACCCACGTCCAGGTTAGATCATGAGGAGACACTGACCGATCTCAGACCAGGAGGTGATACTGACTTATGTCCACCTCAAACCGTGAGGTGACACTGACCCACCACCACCTCAAACCACGAGGTGACACTGACCCACGTTAGATCATGAGGGGACACTGACTCACCTCAGACCAGAAAGTGACACTGCCCCACGACCACCTCAAATCACGAGGTGACACTGACCCACCTCACACCGAGAGCGGACACTGACCCATGTCCACGTTAGACCATGAGGGGACACTGATCCACCCCAAACCAAGAGGTGACACTGACCCACGTCCACCTCACACCGGGAAGTGACATTGCCCCACGACCACCGCAGACCAAGAGGTGACACCGACCCACGTCCACGTCAGATCATGAGGTGACACCGCTCCACCTCAAACCAGGAGGTGACACCGACCCACGTCCCCCTCCCGCCGGGCGCTCACACGCCCCGCCACGGCCGCGCTCCCGAGCCCCCCGCGCCGCCCGCCCCGCCGGGGGCTCGGCGGTGTCCCTGGCCGCCCCTTACCTCCAGACCTGCCCCATCTGCAGCAGGTGGATGACGGTCTGCCAGACCCAGACGGAGATCCTGCAGAGGCGCTGCGCCCCGGGGGTGGCGGTGCCGCCGGCTCCTCCTACCCCGCCGGCGGGTCCCCCGCGCCGGCCCGCGGTCCCCCCCATCATGGGCGGCCCGCGGCTGCTGAGCCCCTGCACGGCGCCCAGCCCGCCGCCCGTGAAGTCCTGCACGAACCAGCGGAAGCTCAGGATCTGCACCAGCACCGAGGGCAGCAGCACGAAGGCCAGGGTGAGGCCGCACCACAAGTAGTCCCGCCGGCCGTAGTGGTGCAGCGCCAGCCACAGGTCCGTGCCCACGTCCCCCAGCAGCACCAGCAGCGCCAGCACGATCCACAGGCAGTCCAGCCACGGCCGCTCGGCCGCCTCGCCGGCCTCCGGCGGCCCCTCGGCGGCGGCGGGGGGGCGCGGGGCCAGCGGCTCGGCGGCGGCGGTGGCGGCGGCCGCCCGCCCGAAAAGGTTCCGCAGGCAGGCGCTCCGGCAGCCCCAGTAGCAAGACGACGTGTTGCAGCAGTGGCAGATGTGCATGGAGCTGCTGGCGCCCGGCTCCTCCGCCACCTCGGCCGCCGCTGCCCCGACGCCGCCGCCGCCTGCGGCCGCCGCCGCCTCGTCCAGGTTGTGCAGCTGGGCGAAGCCGCCGCCGCCGCCGCCGCCGCCGCCGCCGCCATCCGACTTGGCCGCCATCTTGCTGCCGCCGCCGCCGCGTCCCCGGCCCGTTCGCCGGGCGCTCGCTCGCTCGGCCCCCCCCGTGCCCGCTCCCCCCGCCCGCCGCTTCCGGGGGCGGCGCTTCCCGTGCGCGGGCCGCGGGACGGGCCGGGGCCGCCTGGCGGCGACAGCGGCCGGAGCCGGGAGGGAGCGGCGGCCAAGGGCTCTGAGGGACCGTCTCGTTCCGGCCCCCTGCTACGGGCTGGGGGGGGTCACCTTCCACTAGACCGCGGTGCTCTGAGCCGTTCCCCCTCGTTCTGTCGCTCCGTGCCCCAAGTCCTCTTGGAGCACCCCTGCAGAATCACTTAGGTTGGAAAGGACCTCCAGGATCATTGAGTCCAACTAACCCCAGCGCTGCCGCGTTCACCCCTAAATCGTGTCCCCGGGTTTCACACGTACGCGTTTTTTTGAAAACCTCCGGGGATGGTGACTCCACCACTGCCCTGTTCCGTTGCCTGACCACCCTCTCCATGAAGAACTTGTTCCTGATATTCCAATCTTAACCTCCTCTGGCACAGCTTGAGGCCATTTCACAGAACCACAAAATCACAGAACCGCTTAGGTTGGAAAAGACCTCCAGGAGCATCGAGTCCAACCTGTGTCCCATCCCCACCTTGTCACCCAGCCCAGAGCACTGAGTGCCACGTCCAGTTACTCCTTGGACACCTACAGGAATGGAGATTCCACCACCTCCCTGGGCAGCCCCTTCCAATGTCTAATCACCCTTTCTGTGAAGAAATTCCTCCTAATGTCCAACCTGAACCCCCCCCGGCATAGCTTAAGACTTTGGTAGTGGAAGATGCTCTAAGGTCTCCCCAGAGTCGTCTCCAGAACAACCCCAGTTCTCTCAGCCTTTCCTCATAGGAGAGATGTTCCATCCCTCTAATCACCTTTGAATCATGGAATTTTCACAGAATCATAGAATATCCTGAGTTGGAAAGGACCCACAAGTCCCACTCCTGGCCCTACATAGGACACCCCAACAATCTCACCCTGTTCCTGAGAGTCTTGTGCAAACACTCCTTGAGTTTGGGCAGCCTTGGGACTGTGACCACTGCCCTGGGGAGCCTGCTCAGTGCCCAGCCATCCTCTGGGGGAAGAACCTTTTCCTAATACCCAAACTAAACCTCTGCTTACACAGCTCCAGCCTCGGATCCTGTCCCTGGTCACAAGAGATTGGTGCTGCCCCTCCACTGCCCCTCGTGACGCAGCTGCAGACCTCGATGAGATCTGACCTCAGTTTCCTCTTCTCTTGGCTGAAGAAACCCAGTGACATCAGTTGCTACTCATATGGCTTCCCCTCAAGATCCTTCACCATCTTCCTGGCCCTCCTTTGGACATTAAAAAAGTTCCATTGTGCTTCTCCCAAATTCCATGTTCTGACACCAGCATTCCCCAGATCATCCTCAGCTGGACCCCCTTGTGCTGACTCCATCCCACTCCCAAATCAGCTCCCCTGTCCAGTGCCTTGACCCTCAGATCCATATTCTGAAATGCAACTGCCCTGTCCCTGTCACCTGCTTACCCTCAAATCCCAGGACCACCACCCTGCCACCCAGGCTGTCCTCAGTCCCATGGCTGTGCTGGGGAAGGGGTGCTTCTGTCCCTCCCCATTCCGCAGGTCCCCCTTCTTTACTCTGAGGGTAGCACTGGAACAGAGAAGCTGTGGCTACCTCACCCCTGGAAGTGTTTAAAACCATGTTGGATGGAGCTTGGAGCAACCTGGGATAGTGGAAGGTGTCCCTGCCACATCAGGAGATTGGAGCAACATGATCTTTAAGGTCCTTTCCAATCCAAACCATTCTGGGATTCATTCTATGATGATGGTAACACTCTCCAAGCCCACCTTGGCACCCCAACCTCACATCCCCTCACTGCCCTTCCAAACACCCCACCACAGTCTTTTTCTGTCCCTTTCCTTCTAATACAGGGATCCCACATCCTCTCTCTCCTTTGCTCTTGTCCTTTCCTTACCCACTTTGGAGGACACTGCTTCTCCCACCCTGTTCTTATGGAGTCAGGCAGACCAACCAGCTCCTCTCCATGGGCTCAGCTGCATGCTGGAGAAACCTCTGACAAGCTGAGGAAGCCACTCCCTGCTCTGTTTTTGGGATCTTCCTGGGGCTGAGCTGCACCCCAGGCAGCTGTTTTTGCTGAAGAAACCACTGGCAGGCTGGGAAGCCAAATTCAAGGTCCTTCCTCCCCAATTCCCTGTTACACATCTGTTCATTCATCATATCCATCTTTTCTGAGCTGTCTTGTGCTGTCCTCTGTAGGTTACAATCTTCCCTCTTTACCATTTGTGCTTTTTCCTGTTTCATAAGGATGCTCCTTCCAGATCCTCCTCCAGCTGCTGCTTCTGCCTCTTTCTATGGGAGTTTCAATTCTTCCCTTTTTCTCTTGTCTTTTTCTTTAAATTGTGACAAAAATCAGGGCTGAGAGATTCAGGACTTCGGAACTGGCTGCCAAAGTTGCTGCTTTGCAGAGTCTAAATTTCAACATGGAAAAAAAAAAAGCTCCCAGAAGGTAGAAAAGTGCATAAATGCAGATAAAATGCTTTTTGCAGCGAGGAAGAGTTAATTTAATCCTAAGAGAAGTGGGATGACTTGCATGTATTAAATAGGCTGTCTGGGAAGGGTGTACTTGGTGTTTCCGAGTTGAAGGAGCTCAAAAGTTTTGTGAAGTCTGAAAAGTGCTGCTGGTTTTGAAACGGTTGGATCCTCCTACATCAGAGAAACAGAAGAAAAGGAGTGGAAAGCAAAGGTTTTGGCCTTATCCAGGTGGATTCACCTGATCCACACCTGGATGTAACCAAATTGAAGTCAATTGGAGTGAAACTCTGGCACGAAGTTCTCCAAAAGGAGAAAACTGGTATTATCTATAATATTATATAAAAGGATTGGAGAGGACATGATCCCACAGGTCCCCGTGATAACGAGTCCAAATGTTGCACATATTCTCTTATTTTCTGCCAATTAAGCTATTGGAAGAATATGGAAATAAAAAAGACACAAACCAGCCCTTCACGTGCCTAAGACATGTATAAAAATATATAACATAAAATCCCTCTCCTGTTGGACACTTACAAACCTAAATATGGATGTTAATTCATCAGCAGTAAGAAATAAGGACTCTGGGACCCGTATTCTTGGGTGGGAAGCACCCAGAATAAGCTTCAACTTCTGATTTGCGGCACAAGGAGATATAAATGGAATCATTCCTCATCCCTTCAAACTTTTCTGTGTAGCAGATTTGCTCCATATGATTAGAAAGAGGGGGGAAAAAAGCAAAAGCAAAACAACACAGAAGTAATAACACTATTTGGTGTTATTATTTAAATAGAAGTGTAGGTTGCACGTTGCACTTCACGAACCAGTAAGGGGGCAGACGAGTCATCTGTTTTGGTACAAAAACAACCCAAACTTGTGTGATGAGACATTTGGGTGGGAGAAGGCAGCAGTTGAGGGTTTTGGCACATGAGATGAGAAAAGCAGCTGCTTGGGCAAGAGATGACATGATACAGCACACTGTTGGCACTGCCTTCCAATTTCTCTGTGCAGTTGTGACCACTGGTGTCCAAGAAGGGCACAGTCAGGCTGGAATTTGTCCAGGGAAGAGCCAGGCTTTGATCAGAGGTCAGGAGAGTCTGTCTTTCTCCTGTGGGCTGAAAGAATTTGGCTTGTTTAGTTTAGCAAAAATAAGATTGGAGAAGGAGTTTTCTGCCTATAAATACACCCTGGAAAGTAAATGCGAGCGAAGGGAAAGGCGCTGGGACACTGAAGGGCAGCGGTGGAAAAGTAAATGAGTAGGAACTGGCCAGGAATATATTTAGTCTGGAAATTGGAAGATCTTTCCAGTAGGAGTATGGGAGACTAAAATAAAAAAGTAGCTCCTTTTAACACAGAGCTTCATAATCTTATCAGGGAAAGTGCGTGCCAGTGTGGAACGATAAACAGCTGGGATGAAAGCCCTTGAAAGGTCCAGATCGTCCCAGATCGTCTCTCCTTGGAAAGATCTTGTCCATTTTGATGCATGGAACGTTCCTTCCTGCATCAGGCAATGACTCATGGATACATGACTCTGTGGGTGGCCAGAAGTGATATCTCCACCACTTACATCTTAATTCCTGATTATCCCATGATGTTCTCCAGCTCCTGCTCACTCTCGTAGCACACAGCAGAGATGCAGCCATGTCCAAATCTCCTCACAACTCCCCGATTTCCATGGTACCTGCAGCCACAGCTGCATGGTGGCTTTGGCCAAGGACATGGGAATGGTTGCTTTGCCCTCTCAATCAACAAGAGCTGTTCCCTTGTAGCCCTGGCCCTTCCAGAGAGCTGGAAGTCATTAGTCAGAGCCTGTTTCTTTTATTAGCCAACACTATGGTATTTTTAGGGATTTTTTGGAAGTTGTGAGTGTCAATCACACCCATGTTGAGATCTCTCAACTCATATTTTTGAGAGGAGGAAGCTTTTTTTGGCACTCAGCACCATCCCACACTTCCATCGCGCTGGAGGCGCTTCTGTCCGGAGGTCTGGTTGAACTCCGGGTGACCCCGAGATCTGCAAGTATTTATAAAACATGTTTAGCCAGGGTTTTTCCCTTTCAGCACTGAGAGCTGATCTGTCTGTGCCTTGCATTTCATGCTCTCTCTGTTCTCCAGAAGCACCAGCTAGGCACAAGGAATGGGAGGAGTGTTTGGTGCTCCGGCAGCACCCCAGCATGGGATCACAACCTCCTCGTGCTGCTTGGGTAAAGGCTTTTTTGGTCCTGATCAATACACTAATTGAGCTGTGTGGTCTTCCATCTTCCAGGCATTTATTCAGATCAGGAGAACAAACACTAAATATAGAGAGGTATGTAAGCCAGAATCAGAGTTGTGTAAATCTGGAAGTACCTCATTTAAATAACTGGGGGATGGATCCATCTGAGTGTTTGGTGTACATGGAGTACAGATAATTACAATTAATGGGGATTTACTTTAAGCAAAGTAGGTCAGAAAAAAATGACATCTTATTGTGTCATTAGTTTCCATCAATTACTTCCATGATGTTTGCTCAGTTCCCAAGTCAAACGAGTGTGGGCTGACAGCCTTGCAAGCTCAACTTGGTATTGTCTCCAAAAATCAAACTGCATTATTTCTGCCTCATGCATCATCACTAACAATAAAGCATCCACTGTTGGAATATAGCAGGTGGCTTTGTTATTCATGCATGAGGCAGAAAAAGCTCCAGCTTCCTTTGCCACAACGTTCATGTCTCTGCAGTATGAAAAGTTAGATGTGTTGGTAAACTTAGTAGTTATTGTGTGAGCTTGGCTTAGAAAACACATTTGGGCCAGTCTTTCTCTTGTTTAACTTTGTTAATTTCTATTAATCTTTTTGAATGCTACGTGTTTATACCTGGGGAGGATTAACAGGATGTTGCTTTTGCTATTACTTGTCTATTACTTTTCTTTCTGTGGCAGCACTTCCATAGAATTCTGGAATCATGGAATGGTTTGGGTTGGAAGTGATCTCTTAGAGTTTATGTCCAACCCCCTGCATAGGCACGGACACCTTCACTAGAACAGGTTGCTCCAAGCCCTATCCGACTTGGCCTTGGACACTTCCAGGGATGGGGCAGCCACAGCTTCTCTGGGCAACCTGTGCCAGGGCCTCACCACTCTCATT
>JAWWLV010000121.1:112371540-112386364 GCA_035041135.1 Platyrinchus mystaceus | reverse complement strand
TCTTCTCCAGGTGAACCCCCCCAGCTCTCCCAGCCTGGCTCCAGAGCAGAGGGGCTCCAGCCCTGGGAGCATCTCCAGGGCCTCCTCTGGACTCGCTCCAGCAGCTCCACTTCCTTGTGCTGTTGTTCCCCAGAATTGGAGGCAGCTCTGCAGGTGGGGTCTCACCTGAGCGGGCAGAGGGGCAGAATCCTCCCCTCCCCTGCTGCCCACGCTGTGGGATGAGCCCAGGACACGGGGGGTTTCTGAGATGGGAGTGCCCATGGCTGGGGCATGTCCAGCCTCTCACCCACCACTGGGTGACATCAGGCTCTCTAGGAAAGGTGCAGAAGGTGGCAAATCTTGAAAAGCTCGCAGCCATCCTAAGAACTGCCTCTAAGAGAGCATGTTTGGTGAAGATTTCCAGTTCCATCCCTTCTTTTTTATTCGAGGGCTTAATTTTTAAGTGTTCATTTTAGCAATCAAGTGACTGATATGTGTTACCAGTGACTGTCAATAGCCCTGTGTTTGTCCCTAATGATCAATCATGGAATCACAGGATGGTTTGGGTTGGAAGGGACCCTAAAGATCATCTCCATCCACCCCCCTGCCATGGGCAGGGACACCTTCCACTGTCCCAGGTTTCTCCAAGCCCCATCCAGCCTGGCCTTGAAACAACTGAACATGATGTGTTCTCACAGCTGAACCAGGTGCTTGACTTCCTATTCCAGTTCCTTACAACCCTATCCTTTCACATCCAACTGAGTGGTTTTGCATGGATTACCCTTTCCAGGAAGTACATTAAAATGAAAAAATATATTTAGACGCCCATAGCCCAATCAGGGAAAGGTCCTTTACAAAGTAAATATCCCTGTGAGCCACCCTGGTTTCACTCACTGAGGTTTCAGCTGGATGAGGCTGTCACAGAGAAGGCATCTAAATGAAGAGGCTATTCTTTAAAAATGGACTTCTCTTCCTGGCTATATTTTTAGCAAGATGAAGGTACTGATATAACCTACAGAGGCTGTGAAGCTTGATTAGAGTCCCTAAAACACATTCAGGTCCTCAGGTGTTGCATGATTAAAGCTGGTTAACAATTCTCTACTAAATATGGAATTGTGTGAATCCCAGCCTTGTCTCCATGGGATAGGAATGTTACATTTGAATCACTTCACACCTCCTGACAAATTTAAGAATTAGTATGGTCTTGAGAAGTGTGCATTAGCAAACTTCATCGTTCCCATTATCTACATCTTACCTGCGGTGACAGGTTTTATTCAGCTCTCCTCAGGCTTCCTTTCATCTCCTGAGAGCTGCAACTGTTTTCATTTATCACTGTGCATCAAAAGGAACCTGTCTCTCTGCTTTCCCTTTGTGGGACACCTTTTAGCTGCCACCAGCTGAACCAGTGACATTGGATGCATGATCATGGGGCCACCCGGGGACCGGGCTGTGCAGGAGGGGGTGACTGCACGAAGCTTCCTGACCCTCCTGCCTTTTCCATGTAAAGCCTAGAAGTACTTGCAGCTTTCCCATTAAAACAAGCACAGAATAATCCCCTCAGTCCTGCTCCTCAAGGTACTGGTTAGCCAGCAGGAAGAAGCAATGTGACTTCATCAACAAAAAAACCCAAAAGGTGGCGAGAACTGTGTGTTTCTCCACTTAGAAGAGCATTAACAGCTCAGACCTCGAGTTTGATGGACTTGCTTGGTGCTTTTCCAAGCTGGGATTTAGGAAAAGCGACTACACAGCATTTCCTACTTCCCCCCGTGGGATTCCAATGATTTGATTGGCTATGAAGGGCAGGGATGTACCTCACAGAGTAGCTGCTGTTGTCAGTGTGCCACACTGCTTTTTAAGCTCAGGGAAAAACAAAGTTATCAAGCAGTGCTTCCCCTTCCCAGCTGGGTGAAGGTTGGCCCCTGTGCCAACAGGAAGTGTGTGTAGCATGAAGCTTTTCTGTTCTTTTGGGTGACTGGGAAAGGCAATGGATAGGCATGGACTGTGAGAGGAAGTGGAGCTGGATTTCACACCTTGACTAAGGTAAAGTGTATTTCTTATAACAGGATCCCCCTTCCCACAGTCCCTGATGCTTATTTTTTTGAAACTGGTAATCATGGAATCCCAGAATGGTATGGGTTGGAAGGGACCTTAAAGATCATCCAGTTCCACCCCTCTGCCATGGGCAGGGACACCTTCCACTCTCCCAGGTTGTTCCAAGCCCTGTCCAACCTGGCCTTGGACACTTCCAGGGATCCAGGGGCAGCTACAGCTTCTCTGGACAACCTGTGGCAGCCAACAATTACTTCCCAATATCCCATCTAATCCCTGACAGTTTGAAGCCATTCCCTGTGTCCTGTCCCTCCATCCCTTGTCCAGAATCCCTCTCCAGCTCTCCTGGAGCCCCTTTAGGCACTAGAAGGGGCTCCAAGGTCTTCCTGGATCCTTCTCTTCTCCAGGTGAACCCCCCCAGCTCTCCCAGCCTGGCTCCAGAGCAGAGGGGCTCCAGTCCTCGGAGCATCTCTGGGGCCTCCTCTGAGCTTGCTCCAGCAGCTCCACGTCCTTCTGATGTTGAGGTCCCCAGAGCTAGAAGCAGTACCTGAAGTGGGGCCTCATGATAATGTAAACCTTCTCCAAACCCATGCATGTGACGAAATATTTTCTTGTATTTAACACTGTCACTACAGAATTGTTAATTAAATTAAACCTTTTATACCAAACCAAATAAAGGCAGGAAATCTGAACCTGCCTGGGTTTCCCCCTGGAAAAAAAAAAAAGAACAAACAAGGAAAAGGCCGCTGGTAGTAGCCCCTCTGGTGACTGTTGCTTCTTCCATCTCCCTTTGGCTGAAACATCAGCCCAAGCACTGCCTGTTTCTGATGTGGGTTATTACACCTTTGTGTCTTTATTTCCTCTCTCCACAGTCCTTCCTCTAGTCCAGGTACTGCAGAGAAATCACCTTCCCCTGGTTACTCACTGACCTCCTTAGGTCCTCTATGGACCATGTTCTTAAACTCTGTCCACACCAGATGTTCTTATTTTTCTCTCCTTTTCAATCCTGAGGACAAAATTTTAATTTCTGTTTAATTTATATTCCCGTTGTTTGTGATGGGAATCTTGGAGTTGTCCTGTGCAGGGCCAGGAGTTGGACCTTGATGATCCTTGTGGGTCCCTTCCAACTTAGTACATTCTCTAATTCTATGCTGGTTGCACCTTTGCAGCCCTTCTCTTCTCACCAAGAACCACATGGGATTTCTCACTTAATTGTCCTTTTGCACTTGATAAATCTTTTCTACCTGTCTTGGCTTCACTACAGTTTTTACCCTTTTGGTCCTGAATAGAATCATAGAATCATAGAATCATAGAATTATAGAATCATAGAATCACAGAGTCACAGAATCATAGAATGGTTTGGATTGGAAGGGACCTTCAAGATCACCTGATTCCAACCCTCTGCCAGGGATCTTCCCACCCCATCACCTCATGACTCAGATTCTCTTGGAAGGAACAGGCTCTGGTCTCAAGCAGCATCATGGACTTTTTCCCTGCTCTGAAGAGATCCATTCACCTGGTTTTGCCACTTGGTATTAAATGTAAGGAGATGGGGCACAGACACTTTATTGTATAACTGAGCAAAGATCTCTTTTGTAAGGTAACAGAAACACTCCTTACTTTTATTCTCCCACCATATTAAAAGCATCACCATTTCCCTTTCTCTATTTTTAAATGCTTTTAATTAATTTGGCTTTGCACAGGTCATTTAATATCTCAGGGGACAGATGAGATTTGCCCAGCTTGAAATGGATGCTTAAAGTCTTTCATCTCTATGGCAAAAATGATCATGTGGCTATTTCAGACAGTGTCTAAAAATTAAATCTGGCCATTCTGAAGTCCTGGTTCAGGCACACACTGTGCTTTCTGATATGTGAACATCACCAGTGTATCCAGTTTTGGCAAGTACTCTTATCATTTCTTCCATCTGCCAGCACACACAATATTTCTGAATCTGTTAATTAAGGAACTGAAATTTTGCCCTAAGATGCCAGAGGAGCTGGATCAGTTTCTTTTGCAGTGAAAACTGATGTTTGCCTTGTCCATAATTACCTAAATTGTTGAGGAAAAAAGTGATTCTGCTTTCGTGTTGATTCACTTTTGTAATTTCCTTGCCAGGGCTAAGTGTGGCGCCCATTTAAATTATCTCCTACTCTCATTTTGCTCCAGACGTGTTATTTGCTAACAAAGATTCAATATGGAGAAATGGGAAGGTGACAACCACCTCCTTCATCAGTGCAAACGACAATAATCTCCTCTCCTCCACCGTGTAAATATAAACATTGAATCACCCCAAGCAGAAATACCCTCCTGCATTTAGAAATATGGATGTGGAAAAGCGACACCTGCTCTCATTTTAAAACTCAAGTTTATCAAGTGATTCCATGGAAAATCCTTCAGGAGATCAACAGCAGCTTGGACTCGGACTAAAAGTGTTTTTTTCTGAGAATGTGGACATTCTTTACTCTTTGGTTATCCTTACACTTGGAAATAGAAGATTAATGTTCCTTCTTGCCAAATGATTGGAATTATTGATGCTAAGAATCATCCCATACAATTCCACTTTAAATTTTTTTATAGCTCTTTGATATTATTAATTGCTTCTAAAGCAACATCAAACCTCCCAGAAATGATCACCTCCTGGAATAACTGCTGTTGGTGTGCAGAGACTTGTGGTGAGGGTGATCTCAGGGTGATGGTCCTCCTGAGAAACTCAACTGCTGGGAAGAGCACATGGAAGCCTTTGACATCAGCATTTTAGATGTTCAGTTCTGCACAGTCATGAGTTGAGAGCACTTGAGTTCAACCATAGAATCCCAGAATGGTTTGGGTTGAGAGGGACCTTAAAGCTCATCTCCTTCCAACCCCCTGCCATGGGCAGGGACACCTTCCACTGGACTGGGTGTCTCCAAGTCACTGTTCCTAAACAGAGCTAATAAATAAACCTGCACGTGGCTCCGTGAATCTTGCAGAGGAGACAAAAGTGAACCACTCCAAGGGCAGAGAAGACAAAACATCTCCCTTCTTTCACCCCACTGAAAAGCCAAGTTCTCCAGTCTCCGGTGCCTCCTCTTTTGATTCCTCCCCGTGCTTTGAGCTGTTCTTCTCTCCACAAGGATGGGTGTTTAGATGCTTGCCTCCTAATCAGCCACAATTACAGCCTTTTCCAGTATCTTCTGCTGCCAAATTGGAGGGGGGGGAAGAGAAAATGTTTAAAAAAAACCCCAAAAAATAAGAGAGAGAGGCTAATGCTTGAAAAGACATATGTGTTTAGTGTTGTTGGCAGATTTGTAAACTTATTAGTGCCTCCACACACCATGTAATTAAGATCTACTGGTAATTAGTCAATAGTTAAAAATAGGGGTTGGTATTGTGCTGCTGAAAACGCCTACAAAATAATGTGTTCTCTGCTCTCAAGATGCAGTTAATGTATCTAAAAAATGTTAATTTTAAAAAACATGTATTCATTTCAGAGCCAGGTTTTTTAGCAGAATGGATTTCAGAGCGTGGATGTCTGAGTTCAACCTCTTTATCATCGAACACTGATGCGTGTTTGTGTGATGTCCAAACAGACTGGCTGCATGTTTTGTCTTGGATAAAAATGTTAAGCTATAAAAACTGCAGACTCGACACAGCCACGGAGGGGAACGGGAGCTGCTCTCATTTGTTGATTTCCATCGGAATAAACCTGCTCATCAAAGCAAATTGTTCAAAAATCCACGGGAATGGCAGATGTGCAGCACCATGGGGCAGATGTCTGGTGTTTGGAGAGTCGTGTGTGTGTGTATTTTCTGAATATTCAGGGATTACCACAGTCTATGGATATAATCCTTCAGTAACCTGGAATGTCAAAGACAACACAAAAGCTCTAATGCCTTTTGTAGCAAACACTTTGGCCAAACCTCTTTGCAAGAGCAGGTTGGAAGTCACCTATGAAGGAAAACCCAAAAGAAGTGATGTGGGTATTTTTTTAGATTTCATAACTCCTGCTGTATAATGTGGTCCAGAGCTGAGAGAGTTGCTGGTGATGTTGTGAAGGGACGTCTCATTTGGCTGTCATAAGCAATCTGCAGTGATTTGTTGTGCAGACAGGCATTTGTCTCAAGTAATCCAAGGGGCTTATTGTGATTGCTTCCTAGATCCAAGGAACGCGCAGTCGACTCGATGGGGGATTCATTTATTATGCTCCCAAACCTCTCCTAAATCTTGCCTTATGTCATGTCAGTGGATTTGTCAGGCCACCCTCAGACAGCAGCAATGCTCTGGTGGGGTGGATTTACCTTTGCCAAGCAGAGTTAGTCACTGTGTTGATGGACCTGTTCCTCAAGTGCCTGTAGGGAGGGAAATTCTGCTCCAGGAAATAAGCTGGACTTGAGAGAAACATCTTCAGTTGATCTTAGGAGGAAAAAACCCTACTCCAAATCCAGAGTAAAGCAGACAAAAAACAAGCCTGGAGAGCCCTACCAAGGCCCAAGTTTTGTTCATGATGTGCACATGAGTTCATAGAATCATAGAATGGGTTGGGTTGGAAGGGACCTTAAAGCTCATTTCATTCCAACCCCTTACCATGGGCAGGGACACTTTTCACTTGAACAGGTTACTCCAAGCCCTGTCCAACCTGGCCTGGGACATTTCCAGGGATGGGGCAGCCACAGCTTCTCTGGGCAACCTGTTCCAGTGCCTCACCACCCTCCCAGCCAAGAATTTTTCCCCAATATCCAATCTAAATCTGCCTTCTATCATTGTGAAGCCATTCCCCCTTGTCCTGTCCCTCCAGGTCCTTGTAAATAGTCTCTCTCCATGTTTTTTGTGGCTCCCTTCAGGTATTGGAAGGCTGCAATTAGGTCACCCCAAAGCCTTGTCTTCTCCAGGCTGAACAATCCCAATTCTCTCACCCTTTCCTCATAGTAGAGCTGCTCCATCCCTCTGATGATCTTGGTGCCTCCTCTGGACTCTCTCCAGCAGCTCCACGTCCTTGTGCTGTTGTTCCCCAGAGCTGGAGGCAGCTCTGCAGGTGGGGTCTCACCTGAGGGGGCAGAGGGGCAGAATCCCCCCCTCCCCTGTTGCCCACGCTGTGGGATGAGCCCAGGACACGGGGGGTTTCTGGGCTGGGAGTGCACATGGCCAGGTCATATTCAACTTCTCATCCATCAACACTCCCAATTCCTTCTCCCCAGGGCTGCTCTTGCTAGTCAACATCTAGAAATCCCTCCAAGGACACTTGTTACCCAAGCACCTGGTATTGCTACCTCTGAGTTCACAGTAGAATTTATAGTAAAATTTCTTTAATGCTGAAAGTGATTTTCAATTTCATTGTGTCCAAATCTGGAATTTATAGAGTGAGACCTTTGCTCAAACACCCAAATAACCATTGAAAACTGATTTTAAAACTACATTTTCAGCTATGACATTTCTCTCACGTGTTACAATGTCCCCTTCCCCAGCTGGTTAATAGTGGCAGTTAACCAGCCCATGGCAAATACTTTGGGAACGGCATAAAGTTAGTTACAGTGAGCCCAGGAGTGCAGCAATAGTATATGATGATAATTAAAATGTATATGTGTGATGCAGTTTGTTTTTAACCAAACAAAATTACTGATTAAAAGAAAAAAAAAATAATCCAGACAAATCAAAGAATCACAGAATGGTTTGGGTTGGAAGGGACCTTAAAGATCACCTTGTTCCAACCCCCTGCCATGGGCAGGGACACCTTCCACCAGACCAGGTTGCTCAAAGCTTTGTCCTCAAAACCCATCCCCAAATAAAGTGAAACCGACAATCTTCGAGCACGGAGTGGATTTAAGAATTGCTTTCTTTGGGAACTGTGCCTGTCACCTGTGGATTTACCTGGGAGAAAACATCGATAGGAAATCTCTCTTCTCCTTGGGGTCTGGTAGAAACTGATGGAGGAATGAAGGAGTTGCTGGAGGAGGTAGGAATGATAAAGACACAGAAAATCAGAGATGGGCACTCTGAGGATATGATCTCCCAAGCCAAGTTTCCTCAAGAAACCAGAAAGCCATAAAAAACCCCCTTTATTCCCTTTGGTCTTTTCTGCTTCACTGCTTCAATCTCTTTTATAATTCACCATTCCCAAGTCTTACTGTCCAGCTTGGGCTCACTTGGGACTCGAAGTCAACACAGCCTGCAGCATCACCTTGGGGTTGGTGCACATTTCTTGTGGAGAAAATCTCCATTTGTCACCTGCTAAGTCACCACTGGGGACCACCACGATCACCAGCCATGCCAGTGCTTGCAAACAAGTCACTGCAGGCAGAGCTGCTGGGGCGTGAGAACCTCTGGGACACTCGGCTGCTGAGGCTGGACAGTGACAAACCTCTCCAGAGGGACTCTGGACATCCTCTGCAGGGACTGCAAAATCTTGGAGGACTTGAGGGCTGTGAATAAGAACCAACTGAGGGTCTTTTCCAGAATGTGAACAAGGGAAAAAAGCCCATTGCAGGTAAATAGCCACAAGTTCAAGTAGTCCCTTGAGATGAAGATGGTTGAAAAGTGGAGAATTAGTGAGGGTGAGTAAGTGCTTTCCCTGTTCTTACTTTTCTTGTAGTCTTCGTAATGGCCAACAGTGGGGAGAAAATACCTGGTGAATCCTTGATTTCACAGAATCACAGAAACATTTACGTTGGAAAAGACCTCTAAGATCATCCAGTCCAACCTTTGACCACCTTGTCAACTGGACCATAGCACTGAGTGTCACAGTCATTTCTGGAACACCTCTAGGGCTGGTGACTCCACCACCTCCTTGGGCAGCCCCTTCCAATGTTTAACAGCCCTTTCCATGAATAAATTCCTCCTGATGTCCAAAATTTTGAAGCAATCCAGCTGCTGTAATGCTCTCAGGTCCCTGGTAGGACACACAGCATCAGTTTGGCCCACGGTGAGGTGAGGCTGGAGCAGCCCCCGTGCTCCTGTCTCTGCGGTACAAAACCCATCAGTGTTTGCTTCGCAGCGATGTCTTTTCTTCTCAGTTGGAAGTTTTGCTTTGAAAGGCAGTTCTGGTGACTCTGATTTGTGATGACAGCAACTTCAGTGGCATTTAAGGAGACTGGAAGGAAGAGATAAATAACCTTGAAGATTGCTTAATAAACCAATGGGAGAACTGTTCTTCCCTATAAGGTTTCTGAACGCTAAGCCAGGCATGGGGATTTGTCTCGCCTTGTTTTAGCCATCTAGAAGTTGGGCATCTTTCTTGTTCAAGATGATCCTTCAGAGCTTCTCTGGAGGATTTGGAGAGGAAGCCAGCACAGCTAGAAGGCAATTCCTCTCCTTGTTTTAGGCATGTACTTTGGGACAGGATGAACCATAGGCTGGAGATGCCCATCCTCTGTCTGCTGACTGAGCAGAGAGTGTAGAGAAATTTAACTTTTAGAGGGATAAGTCAGACAAGAGCAACCCAGACCAGACAGAGAAGAGCCTTGTTCAGAGATAGAAGCTTTGATTAGGTGACACTTTTAGCCTTGCTTCTTGGGTTGCCAGAGCCTGAGAGCCGGGAATGCTGTGTTTGGTCTTTGGGAAGCATCACAAAGTGCTCCTTGTGGCATCTCCCATGGGAAACCCAGCCAGCAGCAGAGAAAACCTCCTCCTGCTCTGCTCAGGGGTTGGTCAGTGCAGTGCAGAGGGAAATCCAGGAAATTCAAAGCTGGAGGATATCAAAGAGAAGCGTGAGGAACTCAGTTAACTGCTAGTTAGGCTGAAAAAAAGGGGCACAAGGGATTCTGTGGCACAAATGCTCAGGTTGAATCTGTGAGAGGATAACAAGCTCTGGCATTTTTAGGGCAGAAGGGAAAGAAGGAAAAAAAAAGAAAAGCAAAGGAAGCTGAAACAGCAGCAAACAATAACTCTTGATCTAAATCTTACAGATCACTGTACTTGCAATGGGGCAACTGTCCAGGTAAGGACTGCAAAACTGGGCCTGTTGGATGAGACCTACCTTGACCCAAAAAGTTCTTAATGGTCCTTCTACCTCCAGCAAGGATTGTGCAGCCTTGACCAGTCACTCTGTGGCTCCTGGGAGTATTTCACATGGGAGAGGAAAAAATTCCCATTCCTCTGAGATATTCCTATTCCTCTCTTGTTGCCCAGAGAGGTTGTGGACTCCCCATCCCTGGAGATGTTCAATACCAGGTTGGACAGGTCTAGTGGGAGGTGTCCCTGTCCGTGGAAGGAGGGTTGGAACTGGCTGAGCTGTAAGATCCCTTCCAACCCAAACCATTCTGTGATTCAGTCAAGAGAGACTTAATTCATGACCCGAACAAGAATTCAGTTCTGGGAACGGAAGGGGGAATGGTTTTCAACTAAAAGAAGAAAGATTTGGATTAAGTATTAGGTAGAAATTCTTCCCTGTGAGGGTGGTGAGGCCCTGGCACAAGCTGGCCCAGCACAAGCTGTCGCTGTCCCATCCCTGGAAGTGTCCAAGGCCAGGTTGGACAGGGCTTGAAGCAACCTGGGGTAGTGAAAGGTGTCCCTGACCATGGCAAGGGGTTTGGGCTAGATGAGCTTTTAAGTCCCTTCCAACCCAACCCATTCTAGGATTTGATGATTCTACTGATCCTGCATAGAACAGCTCAGAAAATCCCCCCAGGAATTCTCTACATTAGAGACAACACATTCCTCATGAGAATGGCACTGGACACACTTTCAGGTAACCACTGCCCAGCACTCCATGAGGTGCTGTGAGGATGCAGCACGTCTGGAGTGCTGGCTGCTAATTAATTAACATTCAGGAGAGGAGCCGCCGGTTCCACTTGTTTGAGCAAGTTGCTCTCCAATGTCGTGCTGCAGCTCACGGCTCCAGGAGGATTTGGTGCAAGGTGGCTGGGCCAGTGGGATGGGAGGCAGCAAACTCCTGTTTTCAGGAGCTGTGGCAGTGTCAGGACACACCAAGACTGGCACACACACTGTTCCTTGCCCCATGTTTCTGACAGGGAATCCAACACCCTTGAATTTCAGGACATCCTGCACACCACTGCTCCCACCTCTTTGTCAACAGCTCTTTTATCAGGTCTTGATTAAACAAAGCATTTCAATCTTTGTCCCTTATGTGGATCCCGAGACATGTCTGTGTGGCAGAATATTCAAATTAACTTTCAGTGCCACTTGTTTCAAGGAGCACAGACAGACTTCAGATTGATTTTGGATGCAACTTTTGGGTGTTGCAAAGGACAACCACCAAGGTATGGAGAGAGCAGTGCAGGGACACATCTGATTTTTTGAGAAGACATAAGCTAACACTGTCTTTGCAGGAGCAAATGGGGTAGAAGGACCTCACAGGTTCCTCCTGAGCCTTCAAATCTACCTTGAATTGTTTAATAGTAGTGATGGTAGAGGGTGACTTGGAAACTTGACGTTCCCTGAGAGTCAAAGCCATGAGATTCCAATTCAACTTTAGGAGGGATCTCAGTGTTTTCAGTGCTGAGACACTCTTTATTCGGCCAGACTGTGTGTTGGCCTCAGTGCATCCCCTGTGGATTTTTCCTGATGGATGGGGCTGTGTTCAGCTCTGAGTTTCCCATCCAAAGCACGTGAACCACAGCTTGGGCCTCAACAGGTGAGCGAAGCCACAAACTCCTTTGAGGGCATCACTTCTGGGAAACAGAATCGTAGAATCCTGGGATGGTTTAGGTTAGAAGGGACCTCAAAGATCAACTCATTCCAACCCCGTGCCATGGGCAGGGACACCTTCCACTAGGCCAGGTTGCTCCAAGCCCCATCCAGCTTGGCCTTGGACACTTCCAGGAATCCAGGAACAGCCACAGCTTTTCTGGGCAACCTGTGCCAGGGCCTCCCCACCCTGTGAGTAAACAGTTTCTTCCTAACATCTAATCTAACCCTTCCCGCTGCCAGTTTGAAGCCATTCCCACTTATCCTATCACTCCATGCCCTTGTCAAAAGTCCCTTTCTCTTTTTTTTTATAACCTCCCTTTAATTACTGGAAGGTCACAATGACATCTCCCTCTCCAAGCTGCTTCCTCAGCCTGTTTTCACAGGAGAGCTGCTCCAGCCTTCCCATCACCTCTGTGGCCTCCTCTGCTCCTGTTCCCCGGGACCTCTTATTTTTCCTTCAGAAAGGCTTGGATGTGCCACCAGAACAGTTGCACCAGTGAAGGACGCTGGAGAAAGTGGGCTGTGTGGGCTCCACGGACAGCAATGATGGATGAATGTCCCAGCTGGCTGCCAGCACTGCAGCACAGCTTGTTTTCCTCAAATCCATGTGTGCTTCACCCCGGCGCTCCGTGGATTGCGAATCCGAGTGCGTTTGACAGTGTGAAGGCAGAGTAACAGTCTGGCAGCTTGGACCCCTCTGGGAAATCCTGTGCCTCACTCCTGCTGGCTGCCCACGTCAGGGAGCTGCAATCATGACCAGAGGTGATACCTTCATTTTCAGGTGCTTCTGCTGCTTCAGCTGTTTGCCTTCCCAAATCGCTCTTTATTGCTATGTGTGAAAACCTCCACCACTGTGCAAAATTACCGTGTATCGGATGGGAATGGGCTCCCGGCGCTGGATTTCAATGGAATATTTCACAGCTCTCTGCTTGCTGGGAAACATCCATTCCTGCTCCAGTCTGGGCTGACCTGCGCAAGTCACAGGCTTTCACAGCCTCTTGGTGCAGAGCTTGGGGTCTGGAATCAAAGATGTTTATGTTTGAAGGGCACTAATTCAGTGTCCCCTGTACCACCACAGTGGGCATTTCTGTCTGACTGGCTTTCACACTGTTGCTTGATGCCTTTTTCTCCAAGATGGTGCTTGTCTGTGCTGTCTTCTTCCCTCCAAACTTCCCAGTTCTTGGCTGTGAGGGTGGTGAGGCACTGGAACAGGTTGCTGAGAAGGGTGTGGACTCCTCATCCCTGGAAGTGCCCAAGGCAAGGTTGAACAGGGCTTGGAGCAACCTGGTCTAGTGGAAGGTGTCCTTGCCCATGGCAGGGGGTTGGAATTGGATGAGTTTTAAGTTCCCTTCCAACCCAAGCTGTTCTATGATTCTGTGAACTCTGCAGTGCCAGGTTCATGCTCAGTGTTGAAGAGTTGCCTTATTGCCACATTACTTTTTTCCCTTGCTTTTCTTGGAAGTTTTATTTGGGGTAGGACTACACAGGTTCAGGTATCCATGATTTATAAATATATGTAGAACATAAGCCTTGACTCCCACTAAGATACCCATCAGGGTGTTATATTTCCTCTCTGGTTTGCAGTAGAATCACAGAATACCCTGAGCTGGAAGTGATCCAGAGGGATCATTGGGTCCAACTTCTGGCCCTGTGTGGGACAACCCCAACCATGGTTGGTCTTTTCAGTGACTTGAACACCAATGGCTTTTCATGGGAGGGAAGTCAGTGCTTCAGTGTTCACTGAGGACTGAATCATAGAATCATGGAATCATAAAATCACAGAATGATTTGGGTTGGAAGGGACCTTAAAGCTCATCTCATCCCAACCCCTGCCATGGGCAGGGATGCCTTCCACTTGACCAGATTGCTCAGAGCCTTGTCCAGCCTTCCCTTGAACACCTCCAGGGATGGGGAGTCCACATCCTCTCTGGGCATCTCTGAGGGCTCCTTCATCACTCCTCACTCCTGAACTGGGCAAAGTGTCACCTACAGTCTCTGAGGATATTTCAGACTCTGTTGCATCAGTGCCCTCTGGTCCTTTGTCGCTGTTTCAGACCCTGGTTTGCTGTTCAGATGATCCTCCTGAACCACAGACATTTCCCAATGTGGCAGCACAATGACTCACTGTAGCACAATAATCACACACGGCCCCTTCCGTGATCTCCCCGGCTCCTGCACAGGGATTGCCATTCCCACTTAGACCACCAGCTCGTCAAATCCTGCTTCCTGCCTCCAGCAATGGCCAAAACCTGAGGCTCCAGAAGTTGCCTCCAGAGCACACCAAGGTAACTGCACAGTCCTGGCTGTGCGGGTGGAAAAGCTCTTTCCCGGCTGCCGCGGAAGATCCACTTATGCGCTGGAGCATGAGATTTGATTACCTTTATTACAGGATCTTCGCATGCAGAGCTACAAATGTTCATGGTCATGCAATTATCCAGTCACAGCAGTTGACTCAGTGACCTTCTTTGGCAGTGAAGTCCATAAATTGGCTTTATACAGCCGAGGGACCTCTGATTTCCTGCTCCTCCATTGAACTTCATCTTCAATGAGTGACATCCAGTGACTTACATTACACAGGGCAGGAGAAAATGGAGAGAGAGTGTCAGGACTGTTGTTTCCTTCCCTTTTTTAATTGGAATATCCTCAAACTCTTCTATTGTCTTTACAAAACATTTCTGGATATTTGACCACTTTCCTAAAACAAGATTGTACTTGTGCAGCTCTTCAGGGTGTTCTGACAACCTGGAGCAAAGGTGAAGATCACCCATGGAATGTCCAACAGATCCTTTGCCTTGTCTGGGCAAAGATCTCAGGTATGTTTGGAAAAATACACAAATCATCATAGAATCCCAGAATGGTTTTGCTTGGAAGGGACCTTAAAGATCATCTCGTTCCACCCTCCTGCCATGGGCAGGGACACCTTTCACTAGAACAGGTTACTCCAAGCCCTGTCCAACCTGGTCTGGAACACTTCCAGGGATCCAGGGGCAGCCACAGCTTCTCTGGGCAACCTGTGCCAGAGTCTCCCCACCCTCACAGCCAAGTAGAATTCCTTCCCAATATCCCATCTAACCCTGCCCTCTGGCAGTGGGAAACCATTCCCCCTTGTCCTGTCCCTCCATCCCTTGTCCCCAGTCCCTCTCCAGCTCTCCTGGAGCCCCTTTAGGCCCTG
>JAWWLV010000121.1:112337721-112366921 GCA_035041135.1 Platyrinchus mystaceus | reverse complement strand
TGCATAAACTTTTCTCTCGACTAGTCGCAATTGGGGGTGGGGGGGGGGGGAGTGAAAAAAAAATTAGCTCATGGGCAAACCCATGACAGGGATTTTGGCCATATAACACAGGCCATCTCCCTTTGTCCACAATGGGGTACATTTTTCACTCCTTCCTGCCCGTGGAAGGGAGATGAACACACTGGATGCACCAAAAGGGGAAAAAAAACACATGAGGCATCCATAAGAAATGCCTTGGAGTGGGGGGATAGCAGTGGTCCCAGCAGGAAGCCATTTATTCTCGGGATACTCACAAAGGGGCTTTGCCCAAGACATATTTAAGCAGCTTATGGCCATTAGACAAATGTTTAATCTGCAGAAAAGTGGGCCAGCAGGCAGGCAGGTGCTCGGGTGCTTTTAGAGCTGTGGAGCAGCTGGGTCTGGGAGAGGGAGCAGAGGAGGGGACCCAGGGGACAGGGAACCACAGGAGTGCCAGGGCTTGCACCTCAGGGCTTGGGAGAGCAGGTGTGGCAGCTGCAAATGCCCAAAAGGTTCTGTGGAAAGGTGAAAGGAGCTCCTGGAATCACCCCCACAGCAGCGGGGATAGCAGGCAGAGAGAGCCCCAGCACTGCTGTCCCAAGCCCAGTGGCACCTCTTCCACCCCTGTGTGGCTTTCAGCACCTGAGCCAGCCAGGTGGGAGGTGGTTTGAACAAAGCTCTCCAGATGTGCAGCTCCAGCCTTGCAGATGCAGCCAAAGGGCATGGAAACCCAGACGGAAAATCAGCTCATTTCCAGATCTGATCCTAGTTTGCCCTAAATAAAGGCGCGGGTGGGTCTGTGGGGGGCAAAAGCAGAGCGGTTACAACTTCAGTCGACGCATTTCTCCAAGGAAAAACCTGGAGCTGTGGCATCCCTCGTGTCCGGGAGCAGCATTTCCCAGGCAGGTGCCGTTATTTTGCAGTCATCCAAGAGATGGCAGCCTTTCCCAAATCTTTTCCTGGGCTCTGACCGGGAGACACACGTTTCACCTTGATCACTGACACCGCAGCTGGCTCAGCCCGTGGGACACAGAGCTCACAACCAGGAGAGAGCTGCTAAAAGCCGTGTTCCCAGCCGTGCTGCTGGGATTTTGCTGGTGCTGCTTTTTGCCTGGAACACAGATCGTGTTTGCCTTCTCCTGGAAGAGGGATCTGGATTTTCCCTTGGCTGTACGTGAGCCAAGTTGCCTCTATGCTGGCAGCCCCAGCAGCCTGGGTTGCTCTTTCCTCACTATCCACGGTGCCCAGAGCAGCTTCTGTGGGAGGGGGTGTTTGGATTGGGAGCTCCAGGGGTAAGAGTAGGAGCCAGGGATACTCTGGCTTGCAGTCTCAGCTCTCTGTGCTCTCTATTTCCAAACTGTCCTTCTGCAAGGATGGTGGGATGAGCTCCACCACCTGGTGCCTTTGCTGGTGCCAGAGCCTGTGCTACTGGTCACCCACCTACAAAAGGACCAGAGTGTCCCCTCAACAGAATGGTTTGATTAGAAGGGACCTTAAAACTCATCTAATTCCACCACCCTTCCATGGACAGGGACATCTCCCACTATCCCAAGATGCTCCAAGCCCCATCCAACCTGGCCTTGGACACTTCCAGGGATGGGGCAGCCACAGCTTCTCTGGGCAACCTGTGCTAGGGCCTCCCCACCCTTACAAGATTCCCACCTCCCTTCCCAGAATTTTCCTCTGCCTCAGTTTTCATTGCAGGAGCTCCTCAGAATTGGAAATGAGGTCCCCTCCATGTACCATCCCCTGCATATCTGTTCTCCAGGCTTTGTCTTTGGAAGTGGAAGCTGGATGGGAACACAAATATAAATTCCATTCTTTTCCAAGCATTCTTTTTATCAGTTCACTCTTCTCTCCACATTAGATTTTCAGCCTCTGGAAAATTACAGACACAAATGCAAACCAGCATCCTCAGCTCTGTCCCTCTACCTCTTGTTTCCTTAGTCCACCATTCCCAGAGAAATGTCCTGCAGTGTATTTCTGGCTCTGCTCCCGTGGACTTGGATGCACTGGAGGCATCTTTTCCAGTCCATTAAACAGTGCCAGGGCCTGATTTCTGGGCCTGAGGCCAACTGGCACTACGTGGCCATGTCCAGACCATGGCTGCTGTGTGAGCAATCCCCCATCCCTCCGCATTCCCTGTCCCTTGCAGGGACACCTTTGCTGTTGTTCTCACCTGGCACTTGGCCTGTGTGGTGATCAGGACCTAAGGGGGATTCTGGGAAGGTGCTGGGAGGGCTGGAAATTGCCTTTATGAGCAGTTTTTATGGATTTCCAACCAGCAAAGTGAACAGGCACATCCCAGACAAGGAGGGGATTGCATCCCTGACACCTGCAGCCACATACAACGGGCTCTGTTGACCCCAAGCTCCCTAAAAGATGAAATTATCATTGTCTGTGGTGGATTTTATGTTTTCCCAGGGCACATTGGAAGCAAAGTGGGCAAAGCATGAGCAGTGGACATCACTCCCAGTGCTCTGAGTAGGTGTTCCTGCCCCTCCTAAAGGATTTTACTACAGACTCAGGAATGCAGATGGGGGGAAATGAGGACAATGTGATAGCAGAACTACTGACATTTTTCCATAGGCATAAAATAATTTCTTTAAATAAATGCCCCACTGAGTGAAATTGGGATTGGTGGAGGACAACTGGGGAAGGGAAAAGATTTGGGATGGGCTGTTTTGCTCAGATAAAACTGCAGTGATCCATTTTTGATTTGGGCTTTTAAATCCTTTCCCTTTGCTGTGCATTAGAACTCAGTAAAGCCACAACTTCCGTCCTCCACACTGAGATGGGGAACCCTTTTCCTCTGGGCTTGGGGTAACTTCCCTCTGTCTTGTAGGAGGCAACACTGGAATCTGCAGCTGAGGACACTGGTGGGAATGAAAAGAAAAATTGGCCTCAAACATCTGCAGAAGGCAATTTATACTTGGATTTCCAAGAAAATGGCAAGCAAGAAGACTCTGGGATCACAGAATCATAGAATGGTTTGGGTTGGAAGGAAACTTAAAAACTGTTTCATTCCAAACCCCTGCCATGGGCAGGGACACCTTCCACTATCCCAGGTTGCTCCAAGCCCCGTCCAACCTGGCCTTGAACACTTCCAGGGATGGGGCAGCCACAGCTTCTCTGGGCAACCTGTGCCAGGACCTCACCACCCTCACAGCCAAGAATTCCTTCCTAACATCCCATCTAACCCTGCCCACTATCAGTTTGCTCCCCAAAAAAATGAAGAAAGGATTCCTTCTTTCAGAAGGATCAGGCAAAATGTTTTCTTTCATGTCTGGGCATTTTAAATCTTTGTTTAAATAAAAACACACGACAGAAAGGGGAAGGTGAGAAGCCCTTTGAAGGACTGTCGGGTTCATCCCGCACTGTCCCACAGCAGTGGGGCTGGATAATCCAGAGGGAATGTGCTTCGACCTTGGAGGGAGAAGCTGCAAGAGCTGCAGAGGATGCCCAGCTGTGCAGAAACAGCCAAGAATGTGCCTGGGGGGAGGCAGGTCCAAACTGCTGCATTCCCTACACATTCCTATTTGGATTTCTTCAGCAGGTGAGGCCTGAGTGTCAGGAAGGCAAATGCCTCAGGGCTGTTATTTAACATCTTGGTAGCACAGTATTATTTAGCATCCAAATGATGATGTCTGGCAGTTAGGATGCATTTCCCTGACTATTCCTTACGTTTCCCAAGCTCTGCTCTACATTCTCTGCTGCTGTCAGTGGCTGCAGCTCAACTCTCACCAGTGGCTCATGATTTGCTTTCACATTCACCGTATTTTTCTCCTTCAGGTGTCCCCAGGGATGCCCAGAGATGCTGCCTTGGCTGAGAGGGAGGGCAAGATCCTTATTCTGTCTCCTTGGGAAGAGTCTCCTCATCCCTCATGGGTGCCATGTGCTGCTTACTCCATTTAGTGCCAACTCCTTGGGAGAGTTACCTTGTTTTGGAGAAATCGGGGTGAATGACACAAGGCAGATGAAGGAAAAAATTAAGTCCTTCTAGGGACAAAACTGCAGCCCTTATGTCTGGGCTGCTGGTTCAGATTGCTAGGCAATCTGCATCCGGGCCTGCATCCCCAGAGGTGTGGCTAGAGGGTCAAGGGAGGGGATTCTGCTCCTCTCCTCCATTCTGGGAGACCCTCAGTACAGCAAAGAAGCGAGTCCAGAGGAGCCACAGAGATGCTCCAAGGGCTGGAGCACCTCTGGAGACAGGTGGGGAAAGCTTGGGGTATTGAACTGGAAAAGAGAAGTCCTTGGGGAGACCCTGGAGCCCCTTCCAGTGCCTAAAGGGGCTCCAGGAGAGCTGGGGAGGGACTTTGGACTAGGGATGGAGGGACAGGACAAGGGGGAATGGCTTCCCACTGCCAGTATCTGCATTTGATCATGTCTCCACAAACAAGAACTTATCTGGCAAGACTTGCCAGATGCTTCCCAGTCCTCTGCACACAACTTGTTGGAGGACAATGAACTACACAGAACATTTCAGGGTGAGATCTGGTCTTTTTTTAATGAAAGGATCAAACTCCACTTCCACCAGACAAGAAGAAACTACTGTAAATGTGGGTGTTTCCCTCCTCCTCTCATCACAGAATGTCTCTGCTCTACTTCCTTTTCCTGTGTGCCAGGCAGCAGTGCAGCCTCCCACAGTCCTCAGTGTGCTCCTCCTTCTCTCCTTTGCCACATGTCCTGGAGCAATTCCCTCTGCAGCTCTTCTTGGACTGGCTTTTGGCTGTGGAAAGAAAGAAAGACGCACATCAACGTTGACTAATTCATGGTCAACAGAACAGACCATGGCACGGCCCAGTTCCCATGGAGAGCCCTGTCTAAATGTAGAATGGGATGATTCTGGAGCTGAACTCCACTCCAAAAGTCTTGAGAGCCAAACCCAATCCAAATATCCACACAAGACCCACCACCCACACCCACTTTCCTGGGACAATATTTTTTTCATAGAATCACAGAATGGTTTGGTTTGGAAGGGACCTTAAAGATCACCCAGTTCCAACCCCCTGACATGAGCAGGGACACCTTCCACTATCCCAGGTTGTGTCCAGCCTGGCCTTGAACACTTCCTTGAATACTTTCACCTGAATTCCTTTATGGTTCACTATTATCCCTCTTTTCTGCTTCATCTTACCTGGTGTGGCCATCAAGGCCATGAGGAAAACAGCAAAGACAACGTAGATGATCCTCATGACTGGATGTCCCCTGGGATCACAGCAGCTCTGGGATGCAGCCTGGCAGAGAGATCTTGGATCAGCTGCTGAGAAAAAGGCTGGAGACCCTGATATTTATAGACACTTCTTGCCAGGGAGGACAGAGTTAAGGAGGAGCGTGACTTTGCTGGTGTCCCTGGACACATTGTTTGCTGCTTAATGGGATCTTGTGTCACTCCAACCCAGTGGCCATCTGGCAATGAGACATCCACCCTGTGCCTGTTTGGCTCTTTGAAGGCATCTCGTGTGGCCTGTGCAGGTCTCTCCCATGGCAGCTGGACTCCTCTCAGTCTGGCTGCCAAAACTTTTGGCACAGACAACTGGGAGCATCAGTCTCTGCTCAGGGGAGTTGGTGTTGGGTCATAGGAATGGTTGTGGTGATTAGTGTTACAGCAATGACTTGGAGAAGGGTTTTCTTTTCTTTTTCCCTTCCAAAACAGAGATCTGGGAGGGCTGGGACCACACCACCCTGTGCATTCCCAGCTGTGTGGCAAGACCCAGACCCCCTACTGGAATCCAAAGTGTTGTGGCAATGGACATGAAGGTTGTTATAAAGTTGAAACATCTTTCCTACCAAAAATACCTCTAGAATTCAGAAGGTGAATCCCAAACTTCTGGGATTCAATCAGTTGCCTGAACACAGACAGCGCCATCCAAGCCCTCCTGAAATTTCCCAAGTTTCTCCTACATCAGCCACATCCAAGTGATTTGGAAGCCACTTTCTGCAGATAGGATAAGTAGCAACTCAGTTTTAGTCTCTGAGTGTAGGACTTTGTAAATATGTATTAATGGAATGTAGGAAAGCATTATGAATATATCATGAACATATGTTAATGGAATGTAGGAAAGCGAAGACAACCAGACTGGCGAGTGACTTATGCCTCTGCTGCCCACCCAAAATATGCTTCACAAAAGGTGGGAAGAATCATAAAATCATGGGATGGTTTGGGCTGGAAGGGACCTTAAAAATCATCTCATTCCAACCCCCTGCCATGGGCAGGGACACCTTCCACTAGCCCAGGTTACTGGCAGAAGAAAAAGAAGTCCTGGCATTTACCTTTGTATCAGACTGTGATTAATGTGTTCTTTCCCTCATTTCTTTCTCCCATGTGGAGAAGGAAAGAAATCCCACAGCACCTCCAGTCCGGGAAGAGGCTGAACCCAAGCAGAGACTCTGTAGGTTGTGTTCCCTGGCAGTGAGAGAGTGTTTGAGACTGAACAATATTGGCACTGCACGCCACCATTCCCTCTGGAATGGCCTGACATGGCTGGGGCTGCCTGCCCTGGAGAGCAAAAGCTGCTCAAGCACTTGCTCCAAGCCTATCCACGTGAAAGGACTGGGAATAAGGGGGTGTTTTACATCCAGCTGGACAGCACAGCTCTAAGATGCTGAGCATATCCCAGTCCTTGTGGATTTGCAGTTGTTCTCTCTGCGCTGTATCCATTGCATTGCAAGGTAAAAGCAGGAGGGAAGGACAGGAGAAGATAAAGCAGAGGATTAAACTGCCCCAAATTTTCCCAATCACCCCTCTAGGCTGTTCTCTGCCTAGAAGGGAAATGATCACTTGGTCCCTGTAACTCCTCTGGTCCCTGTCTCCTCTACAAATAAAAGGATCCATTACATAGTTTGCTAATGCCAGAATTTAACTCACAACAATTTCCTCCTGGAAAAAAACCCTCCAGCAAACCCCCAGGTGGCCACTGGTGGTGGGTGGGATCATCCAGACCCCTCCTCAAGCAAGAGGGAGCAGAGCTGGTTGGAGCAGCTTTTCCTTACAGAAGCTGTTTCACTGTTGGACTCTGTGTTGGGTTTATGTGGCAAAGCTTTTGAAGCTGGAGGGGGGATGCAGGGCTGACTCCTGTGAGAAGATGCCAGAAAATTCCTCAGTGTCCTATGGAGCCAATTCCAGCTGGAGCCAAGATGGAGCATCCAGTGGAGCCAAGGCTGGGCCCAACAGTGACAGTGGCAGCACCTCTAGGATAACAGAGTTAAGATGGGGGAAAAAACTTACACAGCTTCAATTCTGGAGAGAGGAGTGAGGACATGTGAGAGGAACAGCCCTGCAGACCCCCAGTGCAGCAGGAGGGGCGGGAGGTGCTCCAGGCAACGGAGCTGAGGGTCCCCTGCAGCCCAAGGTGCAGCCCATGGAGAGGCAGCTGTGCCCCTGCAGCCCAGGGAGGTCCATGGGGGAGCAGAGATCCATCTGCAGCCCCTGGAGACCCCACACTGGAGCAGGAGTTGACTGAAGGAGGCTCTGACCTCTGGGAAGCCCAGGCTGGAGCAGCTCCTGGCAAGACCTGTGTCCCTGTGGAGAGAGGAGCCCACTCTGGAACAGGTTTGCTGGCACAACTTGGGACCCCATGGGGAACCCACACTGGAGCAGCCTGTTCCTGAGGGACTGACCCCATGGAAAGGGATCCACACTGGAGCAGCCTGTTCCTGAGGGACTGACCCCATGGAAAGGGATCCACACTGGAACAGCCTGTTCCTGAGGGACTGACCCCATGGAAAGGGACCCACACTGGAGCTGGGGGAGAGTGTGAGGAGTCCAACCCCTGAGGAAGAAAGAGCAGCAGAGCCCTCATTCCCTGTTCCTCTGCTGAGGGGAGGAGGGAGAGAATTCAGCTCAGGAAGAAGTAGGTGGTGGAGAGGGAGGTATTTTAAGATTCATTTTCATTTCTCATTCCCCTCCCCTGACTTTGTTTCCCACCTCTGTGGATTTGCTGAAATTTTCATGGAAGGAGGGTTGTCTTGTGCTCAGGGCAGACATTGCTGAACCACCCCTATTTTTTAAGGCATCTGCAGGTCACCTGTCACCTGAGAAAGCAGAAAGGAGCTTAAAGATTCCCTGTTGTCTCCAGAGGGTTGTGTTAATGGAGAAGGCAAGAGGGAAAATGACCCTTTTCCCAAATCCCCACCCCTCAGACCACTGGCAGCTCTGCTGCTCTTTGTCAGTGCATGCTCAGGGTTTCTTTTGGTGCTCATGAGTGTTTGGGCTGGGCTTGGAAAATCTGTTTTAATGCTTCATGTGGGATCATGGGAACACGAGTAACCACACCACACACACCAAGAGTTATATCTCCTTTTTTTTTTTTTTCCTCTTTTTAATCATTGAGAGGAGGGGGTGACAGTGGGGTTACACAGTTGGGAATCTGCCCCCAAAGCCGCCATGGTGCCTCCTCTTCCTCAGGTGCTTCCTGCTCAGCTCCTATTTCCCCTTCCAGACAGGTGGGATGCAGCAGTAGTTCTTGCAGTCAGCGGAGTAGGACCAGGTGTCCACCTTGGAGCACTGGTTGGAGCAGTAGCCCAGGTTGGCACAGGTCTTCAGGACCTTCCCATAGCCTGCAGGGTGACAGAGGGACAGTGGTTGGGTCAGGAGAGGGGCCTCTGTGCCCCTGTTTCCATGTCCTCCCGTCCCCTCCAAGTGTAAATGAGGCATCTGTGCCCCTATTTCCATGCCCTCCCATCCCCTCCAAGGTGGGTGACAGCGGTCAGCAGGATGAGACCCTGTTTGTAGGGAGGTCCTGCTCCATTGCCCCCCACATTTCCACATTCCCAGACCCAAAGCTGGAAGGGACCTTGAAGGGCACAAGCCCGAGCAGCTCCCTGAACACCTCCTTTCCCTCACCTAACAAGTGCAGTTTGGGAAAGAGATGCTCCCAAGGAGAGCAGGTTGATTCTCCTCATGAGAGACACCCCAAAAGCAAAGTTCATAACAATGTTTTTCTGAGCACATTTGTGTCTCCTTGTCTTGTGCCTCCCCTTAAGGGATCAGTGTTCTCAGAGCAAAGCAGCAAAAGCCACATCAAGGATGCTGCAAAGGGCTTCAAATTGGCCCCACAGCAGCTTTGCACCAAATATTCACTGTTAAAAAAGTGGGTCAAGGGAAAGGCTTGGCCCAGGTGGGTGTGAATTGATCTCTGAAAGGGGGTTTCTAAAGCCTGTTTGGGAGATCTCAGCCCCAAATCCCCTCTTGCCTCTTGTACAGAGACCAGAAAGCCTCAGAATCTCAGAAACAGGGATTAGCAGCAAGAGCTATTGCACATCAGTAAATAAAACACAGAGTCATAGAATCATGGAATGGTTTGGATTGGAAGGGATCTTAAAGATCATTTCATTCCATGAAATGCCATGGGCAGGGACACCTCCCACTATCCCAGGTTGCTCCAAGCCCTGTCCAGCCTGGCCTTGAACACTTCCAGGGATCCAGGGGCAGCCACAGCTGCTCTTGGCAACCTGTGCCAGGGCCTCACCACCCTCACAGCCAAGAGTTCCTTCCCAATATCCCATCTAACCCACCCTCTGGCAGTGGGAAGACATTAAACACACCCTGGACTGAGCCCTGACAGAGAAACTGAGTTGCCCAGAAGAGCCCTCTGGCACTATGGAACTCTCTGAGCCCCCAGGAGAAGTGGCCACATCCAGACTCTTGGAATGGGCTGGCCTGGGCTCACTCCCAAACTGAAGTTTTTAACCTCCATTTCACAGAAATTTCACATATTATTTCTATACAAATCCCTCTGAGGGTAGTCCCCATTTTATTGTCCTTTGAAAGAAGTCATTAAAGTACCTGGCCAGGTTACAGCAGACACCTCAGAGGGTAAGAACTATATTTTCAAGAGCTAAAGTTATTTTAGAAGAATCCCAAAGAACATATAAGGCTCATCTCAGCCCTTCTTACCTGGAGTGGCCAGGGAGACCAGGAGGAAAACAGCGAAGACAAAGTACAGGAATTTCATGGCTGCAGTTGAGCTGGGATCTCAGCAAGGCTGGAGAGAGGAGAGCTGGAGACCTCAGAGGGAGGAGGTGATGTACAGAGAGGCTGCAGCTCCTGGTTTTTATAGAGCCTTTCCCTGGGGATGCTGGGGAGATGGGAATTCGTCCAAGTGCTGTTTGGGGCCAGACGTGCAGTGATGGCACGAGAATTCCCTGTGTGCTGGCAGCCACCTACTCCCCCCAGAGGTGGCTGCCCAATATCAGATAGGATTTCAGGACTCCTTGGAACACAAAGGAATAGGGGCTGTCAACAGCAGAGTCCTTAGGATGGGTCAGAGGGACCTGATGGAGATCTCTGAGAGAACAAGATCAGTATCACGGGGTTTCAGGCCTTTCCCAAACTCTGGCAAGGATGCAGTGGGATGCAACAGGGACAAGATGCACTGATAACTCTCCCTCCATTGTCCAGGCTGATCACCATGTGGGACTGATTGGAAAGGACCCATGTTCCTGTCTCTGAGCCATCTCTGACAAATGTCCCTGATAAATTCATCAAACACCACATTCAGTGAAGCCTCTTTGGTTGCCCCCTCTGATGGATGGGCTGGAGCACTGGAGCTGACAGATCCCAGGAGACTGGATGAGCCTTGGAGACACTTTGATCGTCATTTTTTTCCTCACAAACCCTCCAGACAGTCCTGGGGTTTCAAACAAGAGCTTTTCCAACCCCAGTTCACTGGGCTGTTTAATGGCTTGAGAAACAGCCAGAAAAACAGAGGCAACTGGTGAAGGGACAAGAAGCTGCTGCTGGTGCAGAATCCCTCAATATCCTCAAACTTAAATCTGCAAAGGGCTGCAGATGAATCTTAAAAGACTGAGTAACATGACAGCAAAACATCAAACCCTAAATCAGTGTCAGTTTAAGGTTGAGAATATCTAAAAACAGATGATCTCTGTACAAATGGTGGGTCTGAATTACCTAAAGCCAGTTAGGAAGGGGGTTTGGGAGTCCTGCATCAGTCTGTGGGGTGTCACAGTGGTGTGTGCTCTGCTCATTTCCCATCTCTTGTGGCCCCTGGTAGGGAAAGAAGAGGTTAAAAGAAAGGTGGCAGAGGTGGGGACTTGTGTTTATGAAATTAAGTATATTGGCACTTGTCAGCTCAGGGGAGAAACACTGAAAGGAGCTGTATTACAAGCTGTAAAAATTTCAGGCCTAAGGAGGCCTAAGGAGGACAGAATGACAGTTCTTCAATTTTTATAACCCAAGAAATAGGTGGGATAAAAAGGCAAATCATGCATTTATCAAAAAGGTAACCAAAAAAAGTCCTCTTTCACACTGAGCACAGCTGAAACATGGAACTTGAACAGGAAATTCAAGCAGCTAAAATGTATTGAAATGACAAATGTATTGAGAAAGCAATTTGTAAATTAATGTAGCGGGTGCAAATTTAAAAATTAGGTATAAAAACTTCTCGAGGAAGTCAACAAATTTCATGTTGCTAGAGTTTTACTGGGTGAGAACACACATTCTTGGACTGCTTCCCAGGCACCCACTTCTGCCTGCACCAGGCTCTTCACTGGGGCTTGGCTCAGCTTTATGTTCCTCTCTGTGATAGACTGAGTGCAGAAACTGAGGAAAAGGGAAGGTGAGGGGACTGTGCCCCTCCTCTGCTCCATCACCACTATTTCTAACTGTTGCTCATGGGTGTTTGTCCATTTTTTTCTTCAGCAATGGTGTTTCCACACTCCCCCTGTTCAGTCCTTTCTGCTCTACATTCCTGTCACTACAAAGGCTTTCCTATAGCTCAGGTGAGGACCTTCTGCTGTGCCTGCTCACTGACTCCTCATCCTGGCCACCAAGAGCAGACCATATCCATATCCATATCCATATCCATATCCATATCCATATCCATATCCATATCCATATCCGGTGTATCACAGCATCAGGATTTAAGGACTGCCGTGCTTTCTATGTGTTCTCTTTTCTGATCATCATTATTCCACTTGATTCAGTCTTTTCTGACAGGTCACATCTTAATCATAGAATCACAGAATCATTTAGGTTGGAAAACATCTCTAAGATAAGCCAGCACTGCCAAGGCCACCACTAACCCATGTCCCCAAGTGCCACATCCACTTGGCTTTTAAATCCCTCCAGGAATGGGGACTCCACCACTGCCCTGGGCAGCCTGTTCCAATGCCTGAACACCATTTGGGTGAATAAATATTCCCTAATATCCAATCTAAACATGCCCTGGTGCCACTTGAGGCCATTTCCTCTTGTCCTTTGTTCCTCAGGAGCAGAGCAGACTCCCCCCAGCTCCCCTCTCCTGTCAGGGAATTGCAGAGCCAGAAGGTTCCCCCTGAGCCTCCTTTTCTCCAGGCTGAGCCCCCCCAGCTCCCTCAGCTGCTCCTGCTGCTCCAGCCCCTTCCCCAGCTCCAGCCCCTCCATGTCTCTCTTGTCTGAGGGGCCCAGAGCTGCCCCTTGGACTGGAGGTGCCCCAGCAGTGCCAGCACAGATGGGTGGTCACACTTCTTGACCTCTTGCCACTTTCTGAGCTACTTGGAGCCCCTTCCCTGCTTTCCTGGAGCACATGGATGGATGGATGTGCTTTCCAAGGGCTGTGCCCTGCATGGGTACGTCCTGTGTTTGTTTGTACTTGTAGGACAATTGTTGCTGATTTCCCAACACCTTGACATTGCTCTTCGGTGCCTACCTGTGATCTACTGCAACACAAAGTTTCCCTGCAGAAACTCCGTGTTCTGTGTTCTCCAGCTCATTATCCTTGTCTGTATAGACAAGGTAGCTTTCCCTACTACTTAATTATATTTTTTTCATTATCTTTTTTGCATGAGAAGATCCAATGGAATGCTAATCCTGTCCTCTAATGCTTTGCAGTCCCTTGCAGCTTCTTATTTGTGAATTTTGTAAGTATTCTTATTAGACAGCCATGAAAATTATTAAGCAGGATAGCACTGGAATCACGACAGATTTCTGATCAGATGTGGTGTGGCAATTCATTACCTTGGCTTCATTTACACATTTGCCCACATCCCTTTTAATCAGCTTCACAGTCCTTTTGAAAGATTTCAGGCAAAATACCCAAATTGGTCTTGGGGCAAATCAATGGGATGAAAATCAGGCCAAGTGCTGGTCCTGCCCCTGGGTTGGGGTGTCCCAGGTACCAGCACAGGTTGGGGATGAACAGATGGAGCAGCCCTGAGGAGAAGGACTTTGTGTGCTGGTGGGTGAGAGGCTGGACATGCCCCGGCCATGGGCACTCTCTGCCCAGAAACCCCCCGTGTCCTGGGCTCATCCCACAGCATGGGCAGCAGGGGAGGGGGGGATTCTGCCCCTCTGCCCCCTCAGGTGAGACCCCACCTGCAGAGCTGCCTCCAGCCCTGGGGAACAACAGCACAAGGACGTGGAGCTGCTGGAGTGAGTCCAGAGGAGGCCCCGGAGATGCTGCGAGGGCTGGAGCCCCTCTGCTCTGGAACCAGGCTGGGAGAGCTGGGAGGGTTTACCTGGAGAAGAGAAGGATCCAGGGAGACCTGAGAGCCCCTTCCAGTGCCTAAAGAGGACTTAGAAGAAGGCTGGAGAGGGACTTTTCACAGAGTTGTAGACTAACAGGACAAGGAGGAATGGCCTTAAGCTGATGGAAGGCAGGGTTAGATGGGATACTGGGAAGGAATTGTTGGCTGTGAGGGTGGGGAGGCCCTGGCACAGGTTGCCCAGAGAAGCTGTGGCTGCTCCATCCCTAGAATTGTCCAGGCCAGGTTGGATGGAGCTTTGACCAGCCTGGGATAGTGGAACGTGTCCCTGGAACAAGATGGACTTTAAGGTCCCTTCCATCCCAAACCATGCTGGGATTCTATTCCATGATTCTCTGAGCCTCACTGCCAGTGTACTGGTCAGGGTTGGATGCACCCTGATGGATCTGATACCCCAGTATTGTCCATTGTGTCTGTGCCTTGAAGAGCTTGTCAGACAGTGTCCAGAGCTTATCAGAAAGACTCCCAGACTGAATTCCTGCACGTCTCGAGAGAAGCTCTGCTTCCTGGTGGCTCCGTGTATTCTGGCAGCCACATCCCAGTAGCCGGATCTGGAGCAGGGAATGGTCCCCACATGCCCCCTGGAGCACAGACCTGCTGCCAGGTGCCTTTGTGAGTGGGACCAGCAGGTCAGGGTGACACCGAACACACCAGCAAACAAACAACATCTCTTTGGAGAGGGATTTGCTCCAGTTTCTCCTCTCGCCACACCACCTGTGGCGTCTCTATAAAACCCGTGGCCTCCCGGGTCCCCCACCCTGGCCACCTCAGACACATTCCTGAGATCTCCCCTGGCCTCCAGCCATGAGGGTGCTCTGCCTGCTCTTTGCCATGCTCCTGCTTTTCTCCTTGGCCACCCCAGGTAAGACAGAGTCTCATGGAGGTGCAGAAAGTGGGGTGACCCTGGAGGCTGTGGGTACAGGGGGCTGTCTCCTCTCCAGCCTCCTTTCCAGGGGGTTAGGGAGGTGGTTCATCTCACTCAGCTTTGGCAATGGGGATCAGGTACTTGCAGGCAGCTCTGGCTGATGACTTATCCCACCTATCTTTGGGTTTGGGATGAGATGGATGACACACTGCAAACCCCATCTCTCCCACTCCTGCATAGAGGAATGGTTTTTAAGCACCCAGGGATCCCCCAGCTCAGTGGGGAGAGAAAACGTGTCCTATTCTATGTGAGTCTAAAACCAGAGGTACCTGGTGCCTCAGTGCCACCCGGGAGCCAACAAGGAAATAAATTTAGGGTCTCTGCCTTCCTCCACCCCCATCATTTCCCCTCATAACCCATCTCTCTCTCTGTCCCCCGGCAGGGCAGGGGCAGCCCAAGAGCTCTTGTGACGGGTACTGCTCCTACGTGTGTGACAAAACCGACGAGTGGACCTTCAGCCCCTCCTGCGGGAAGATGTACTGCTGCGTCCCCTCACCCAAAAAGGGGAAATGATCGGGGTGGAGGGGGAGCAGCACTTCGGGGTGGAGCTCCCGGGGCGCGGTGGGACCGAGAGACTGCTTTGAAGTAAAGATGGGCAGATAAGATTTCTGTGTGCTGTGTGGGTCATTCGCCTCCTGGGAGGGGAGAGCCTGGAGAGTTTGGCAGCCAAAAGTCCCTGGACCGTAATTTCAACACACCCCTGGCAGCCCCAGGCATTTCTGAGCCCTGGCACCAAAGTGACACGGGGAAAAGCAAAGCTTTAGGATTTTCCCATTGCTTCAAAGCACAGCAAAGGCTGGCAGAGGCTGACTGCATGATATTGTGCCTCCCTGTTCCACAAGTTGAATCCCAATTAATTTTTAGCCCCCCAAGGCCCCGTCAGTCCCATTCAGCCTCTGCACTGGGGTTCTCAGTCCCATGGGGGGTAGAAATTGTAGATGAACAGCCACCACTTTTCCACTGCACCCCAGAATCCCACTGCTGGGCTGCCCATCCTCATCCCAGTGCAGCCACTCGTGTTTTGGGGTCCTGTGGTTTCCTGGTCACCCTTGTACTGACTAAGTGACTTCTCAGTACAGCCTGTGGCCAGGTTGTTCCATTGTGAGTCACCAATAATGGAAGAACAGATGAGGATTTCTGCAGTGGCCCCTTCTCCACCCATTCCATGTTCATTCCAGGTGTTCTGCTGGGGACATGGAGTGATCTGCAGTGGGGTGGCTCAGAGAACCCCACAAAGAGAAGCCAGGCAAACCTCTGGAGCAACACTGAAGGGTGACCACAGGCTGTGGTCAAGATTCACCTGATCCCAGACAACAGGATAGGAAAGAAGGGAAATTCCCCTAAACAAACCATGTGTTGGTGATGCTTCACAGACACACAAGGTTGAAAGATTGGTTAAAAATTGCAGAAGGAAGTGCTGAGCAAAATAAAAGCCTCCTTTGCTGTTCCTTTGCCATTTTTCATCAAGGAAAAAAATCAGAATTGTAAGGGTGAAAAGAAAAGCCACATGGAAGTGAATGAACTGCAAAATGGGGTTATGAAGTGGTGTCTCTCACTCTGTTGCCTCTCTGGCCTTCAAAATGTGTCTGCAGCTAAATAAGTGCCCAAAACCAGCAGCTGGAGCAACCTGGTCGAGTGGAAGGTGTCTCTGCCCATGGCAGGGGGGTTAGAATTAGATGGGCTTTAAAGCTCCCATTTCAACTCAAACCATTCCATGATTCCATGATATTATAAATTCTGGCTATGCCAAGAAGCAGATTTGGGAAAGATTTCACCTTTTATAGGAGAAATAGCTTTATATTTATACCTTACAGGGCCAGTACTGATAAATTACGGGATTACAGGGGTTTCATGTGTTTACAAGGAGAAAACAGCAGCTATTGGGCTTGGATCAAAGTTGTCTCCTGGGAAAGCCACTCTGCAGCACAGATCCCACTGTACTTACACTCCACATCTTTGCAGGAGCAACAGGGGATGGAAAGGCCACTACTTTTGCACTTAATCTCAATAAGGAAGTTATATAAAAATGGAGAAATTGTTAAAAAGAGGACAAAATGTACAGCTAAAAGAGTTGAATGCTTGCAAATAGATTCTTTGCAAGCACTGAGGGAGCTGTTTAAGGCCACTGTGATGGTGACTCAGGAAAGATGTTTGACAGCTGTTAAAAACGCCCTGAGAAAGAGCAAAAGGAAAAGGTCACAGCAGAACAGTGGGATGAGGGAGGTTGTTAGAAAGGAAAAGCTGAAATTGTGTCCAAACATGGAAAATAGAAAAGATAATAAACTAGGCTTGACAAAGTGTAAAACACAATAAGGCAGCTCAGGAGAGAACTGCAGGAAGAGCTTGCAAAAGGCAGGGAAACCTTCTTAAAATAAGTCTTTTTTTCTTTTTCCAAACACATCAGGAATATGAAGCCCGACAAAGAGTGTGTTCAGAGCAATAAAACTAATAAAAGCTCAGGGCCACTCCACAGAAGCTGAATGAAATATTTGCAGCTGTGTTCACCTTCCAAGAGAGGAGGGAGGCCTTGGTGCTGAGCTCTCCTTTGTAGGAACTCATTGAGGGACTTGTCTTAAATGTAAATAAGGTGGAAGAGGGGAAATAAGCAACAAAAAATCATCAGCACCCAGATCTTTTTCCCCAAAAATAGTCTGTAGGGAATTCAAGGATGAAATACCCCCCCTCCTAAATGCAGTCTGGTCTCTTCAGCCTGGAGAAGAGAAGACTCTAAGGAGACCTCAGAGGCCCTTCCAGTGTCTAAAGGGGCTCCAAGAGAGCTGGAGGGGGATTTTGGACAAGGGATGGAGGGACAGGACACAGGGAATGGCTTCCCACTGCCAGAGGGTGGGTTAGATGGGATATTGGGAAGGAATTCCTGGCTGTGAAGGTGGTGAGGCCCTGGCACAGGTTGCCCAGAGAAGCTGTGGCTGCCCCTGGATCCCTGGAATTGTCCAAGGCCAGGTTGGAACACCTGGTCTAGTGGAAGGTTTCCCTGTCCATGGTAGGGGGTTGGAATTAATGATCATTAAGGTCCTCCCCACCCAAACCATTCCATGATTTTATGATCCGTTGCTTAAGAAAACTTTACTGTGCAAAGATGGGAGATGCTGGTTTTGTGGAGAAAAAAACATCTTAAAGGGTCCTGTGGGATTCCAAGCCAGGATTACACCAGCTTAAATATAATGACATGGGGAAAAAAAACAGGAAAATCCTGTCCTAAAACCTATTAGAGTTCCTAGAAGGAGGCAGCAGACTAGAGAGACTGGGATTCAAAAGGCAGGGAGCAGCATTATTAGGCCAAGATGCAGGAGGTCATGGGGAGCACTGTGGGGGTCACTGCTGGGGATACAGCAGTAAATTTGGTCATAAAAGATCCAGAAAAGGGGTTGAATGGAAAGATGGTAAAATTTTTTACTGGACTGACTTGTTGAGGGTAATAAAGTTGAGGGCTGTGGAAGGACCTTGCTGGTTTGAGGGTCTGAGTCCTAACGTGGCTGATGAAATTCAGTGCAGATCAGGCACACAGGGAAAAACCCTAATTTTATATGTCAAATGAATGGTTCTATGTTGGTTACTTGATTGTCATGTAGAGACTGGAAATGCAAGAGGAAGAGAGAACAGCGAGAAGCATCATTGCACTGTGTTGCTTGATAAATCTTGGGAATTTCAGCCAGATATTCTGGTCTTTTTTTTTTCTTCCTTTTTTTGGTGTTTTCCCATGTGTTTGCCTCCTTTTAATGACAGTGAATATCCCTGTGCAAGAAGATGGAAGAGCTGGAGACTTGTAGTACCACTCAGAGAGTGAAACCTGAGCCCTGGTGAACCTTCAACCTCCCCCTTATCGGGGAAGCATCAACTACAAACAGCCCTGATGGGTCATTCCTTTGTTATTTATATAATTTGCCTGCGCTGAACTGAGCCCACCCTTTAATCCTAAGGCTCATCTGCCGGGCTGTGTCTCACCTAAAAAATCCATTGCACAGGCTTGAAAGGTAAAAACACCTTTCCCAGATCTTCATTCGTGAAGTCTGGCCATTTACCATTTACCTTACCTTACCATATAATTTGCACTCAACCAGAAAGGCTTCGATGCAAAAAAAAAAAAGAGCCAGTGCAGGCTCTGCCCTGCTCCCTGTCTGTGGTGACATGTGGGTACAAGTGACAGGGAAGCAGATGGGTACATTAACAGGAATCATTGGGCCAGACATTCTCATCCTGCCTGGCATTCCTCCCTCTTCCAGGGCAGATGCACTGACTGTCACTACAAGGAAGGACAGATCTTGAAAATGTATAGCACCAGGCAGTCTGGTAACTCCAGATTTGTGTGCAAAGTGGGGTTTTTACCTCTCTGTGTGGCTTGATTCTTTTAAAATATTTCTGTCAAAGTCTTATTTCACTGAAAATAAGGTACAGAGGAAAACAGTAGGGAAAAAAAAATCTTACAGTCAAGATCCAAACTTTTATCATTGATTCACAGAACAGTTTGGGTTGGAAGGGACCTTAAAGCTCATCTCATTCCAACCCCCTGCCTTGGGCAGGGATACCTTCCACTAGCCCAGGTTGCTCCAAGCCCCATCCAACCTGGCCTTGGACACTTCCAGGGATGGGGATCTGATTCAGGATCAGATCATGATTCCTCTCCTGTTCTATTGCTCTCTGCAACTCCCTGAAAGGAGTGGTAAGCCAAGTGGGGTCAGTCTCTTCTTCCAGGGAACAAGTGATAGGACAAGAGGAAACAGCCTCAAGGGGAGGTTTAGGCTGGATATTGGGAAAATTTCTCCACTGGAAGGTTGTCCAGCCCTGGCACAGCTGCCCAGGGCAGAGGTGGAGTCCCCATCCCTGGAGGGATTTAAAAGCTGTGTGGATGTGGCCCTTGGGGACTTGGCTCAGTGGTGGCCTTGGCAGTGCTTGGACTCGTAGATCTCAGAGAGCTTTTCCAACCATAATGATTCTGTGAGTATATTTAGTCTATAAATATGAAAATATCTCTGCTTTCTCACTCAAAAATGTGGCTTCTTTTCCAGATTTGTCTGGACCCCCACGAACCTCAAAGTCTTTTTGCCTTTTTTTTTTTTACTCTTTTTTCTTTTTTTTTTACTTTCTTACTAAATTCAGTGGTCAAATAAAATGTATTCAAAGGGAAATACAGGTGATGACTGAGGAAGGTCCCTCTGCTGAAATTTTTGCAATGGCTTCAGGCTACCAAGACACGTGGATGATTCCAGACTTCTAAAATACGTGGGCTCACACACCCCAAATCAAGGTCCTGGATCAGTGGCATAGAGAACATCCTAACAGAGATTATTAACAGTGGCCTAATTCCACAACATGGAGGACTAAAATTCCTCCAGAGCTGGTGAGAAAGTGTTTTGACAAGACCAAAATCACTGGGAGGTCAGAGCTGCTGCTGTTAGAAATGTTCTACATTCCCCAAATCATTTCTTTTTAAGGAACAACCAATAAAGTGAGAAACCAAAACTTTCAGTTTTCAGGGCCTTTTTCTCATCTGCTGCAGAACTTTTGGTTATGTGTTTTTTTTCACCTTTCCATGTATCCATTCCCCGTCCAAAGTCCACAGAGGTCACCAGAAATGGTACCAGTATTTGACAATGTGTTTACTGGAGGAGAAGGAGGTGGAAGCTGCCCCTTGGCCTGTGGGGGTTTATCACATTTCCAGGAGCTCCTTGAACCCCTGCAGCACATGCTGATCATCACTGGATGGTCTCTCCATGCTCCCTTTTAGGTCCCTCTATCTACATTTTTCACTTTCACCTTTTATTTCTTTGCGTTTCCTCACAATCCTTGGGTTTCTCCAATCCTGTGGCTCTTTTTTTCCCCCCACAATCCAAGGGCACCTTCAGAAGCCACAAGATTTCAGGAGAACTGATCATTACCAGCACTCAAAACCCACTGTAAGGACACAGGAAAAGGGAACAAGACATCATTAAAGAGACAAAATGACCCAGTTTTCTATATGGAAGTTGACTGGTGACTCCACAGGCTGAGAATGGTGAGGATGGACATGATCATTGTAACAGGAAAGGCAAATATTCCCATTACAGACCCTGCTGGGGCTTCTCTATTCCCACAGCACACACCTGTGAATGACTGCAACAGGTGAGAATCCTTTGGGAACTAGAGGGCAGGAATGATGCTCTCCCAAAGATCCTTCTAAAGAAGGTCTCTGGAAGATCCTGAAGGAGGAGAGAAATACTGTGCCCATCCATTCCTGCTCATTACCAAGCCATAGGAACAATAGCCTGCCATCAGTCCATCAGGATCTCTGATGGATGCTGATTTCTTGAGCCCCAGGAGTGAACCAGGCCCCCTTGGGTTTTGCTGCGAGACTCAGTGGGGAAAGGGACATCCAGGAGGGTGTTATTCCAACCAGACCCTTTTTACACCCAGCACTGCCTGAATTCACTGTGAGAACCAGAGAGGAAAACTCCATCTGTTTAACACTTCCAGTAGCAAATTTATGGAAAAAGAGCAGTGAGATGTGATTCTAATAGACCTTTTGGGGCTGGGCTTGGAGAACCTGCCCTAATGCTTTAAATGGGATCACGAGGACACAAGGAATAACATCTTCTTTCTCTTTTTAATTATTGAGAGGAGGGGGTGACAGTTGGGTTACACAGTTGGGAATCTGCTCCCAAAACCACCATGGTGCCTCCTCTTCCTCAGGTGCTTCCTGCTCAGCTCCTATTTCCCCTTCCAGACGGGTGGGACACAGCAGTAGTTCCTGCAGTCGGCGGAGAAGGACCAGGTGTCCACGGCAGCACATTGCTTGGAGCAGTACCCCACGTCAGCACAGGTCTTCCTTATCCTCCCATAGCCTGCAGAGTGACAGAGGGAGAGTGGTTGGGTCAGGAGAGGTGCCTCTGTGCCCCATTTCCACAGCCTCCCATCCCCTCCACAGTGGGTGACATCAGCAGACCCTGCTCGTAGGGAGGTCCTGCTCCATTCCCCCACGTTTCCACAGCTCCTGCCCAATCCCAGCCCTAAAGCAGGAAGGGATCTTGAAGGGCACAAGCCTGAGCAGCTCTTTGTGCACCTTATCCCCCCAGCTGGTGGATACAGAGTCAGTGGATGACGCAGGTGCAGTTTGGGAAAGATGCTCCCAAGGAGAGCAGATCCATCTCCTTCATGAGGGACACCCCAAGAGCAAAGGTGATAAAGATGCTCCTCTGTGCAAGACTTCAGCAAGTGCCAGGCACCAGGGTGAGAAGCCCTTGGCCCAAAATACCTGGGAAATCATGTCCAGAGTGAATGGACATTGGGTTGGGAACCCTTTTGAGCCCCAAATCTCCCTTTCATTAATTGAACAGGGAGGTGAAAACCAGAAGTGAACGGATCTCTGTCAGCACTGCATGTTAAAAATGCAAGGGAACTGGACCCTGGAGATGTTGCCAGAACTAGTTTGGCACAAAAAACGGCATCATACAAGCAGAAGAAGCTTCTAGAAGGCTGGTGCCTCTGAGAAAGGCAGCCAGCACTCACTTGGCAGTCCGTGATTAAAATAATTCTACCTGGGCCCAGCTCAGCTTCATCTAGAAGGTGTCAAAAATGTCTGAAACATCCTAAATGTGCCTCTCACAATACTTTAGAGTGATTTTGTGCTTCAAAAACTCATTTGTATGAACATAGAGCCCCATATGAGGCAGCCTTGGGGTAACCAGGTCATATCACAGAATCGTAGAGTGGTTTGGGAGGCACCACAGACCCAGATTTGCAGGAGACCATCACCCATCTGCCCACCCAAAGGATGCATTTATTGGGCAACAAAATAACAGCTTTTCAAACCAATGGAGACCATGTTTGCTCAAGCTGCCCATGGCCCAGTCTCACCCTCCTCACCCTGGGTCTCCCACCCTTGTCCAGCTCCTTTTCCATTGCAATCCACCCTCTTACCTGGGGCAGCCAAGGAGACCAGGAGGAAGGCAGCAAAGACCAGGTAGAGGAACCTCATGGCTGGAGTTGAGCTGGGATCTCAGCAAGGCTGGAGAAGGAGCCAGAGAGAGCCTGAGCTGGGTGCTCTGAGTGGCAAGGCTGGGGATCCTCATATTTATAGGGCAGAGAGGATGGTCTGGGGGAGGTCCTGCTGCTCACAGAGCCTCTCATGGGTCACTGCACAGCACAGCCACTGGCCCCCCCACCCTGCACCTGGAGGGTGCACCTGGGCATTTTGGCAGAGCTCTGCTCTCCCCAGGCCTGGGATCAATCCCCAGTTCAAAGGAAAACCACGGGGTGTGACAGGAGGGAACGGGGAGTAGATAGAACAGATGTGCTGGGGCAGAGGGACCTCGCAGGAAACAAGATCAATATCAAAGGGCTGCAGGCCTTTCTCAACCTTTGGCAGGGATGCAGCTGCATGAAATAGGGCTGAGACATAGTCAGGATGCACTAACAGCTCTGCCTGTGTTGTCTAGACCTGTCCCCATGAGGGCTGAACACGCTGACAGGGGCCCTGGTGTGAACATCCATGGCTTGGGAAGGACCCCATGTCCATTCCCTCTCGGGAACCATGACTGCAAAGTTAATTTAGCAAACACCACACTCAGAGTAGCCTGTTCTGTTGTGCCCTCTCACCCCCTTGATGGGCAGGAGCCCTGGAGCAGAGAGCCTTTTCCCAGGAGCCTGGATGAGCCGACCACCTGCAGACACTTGGATTATCACCTCTCCTTCCCAAAGCCCCCAGGCAGCTCCAGGGTCTGCACTGTGCTTATTTTCTGGGGTGGAAATAGCCTGATCCCTGCTGCCAGGGGTGCTCTGATGCTGACAGAAGGCTATTCAGAAAGGAAAACAGAGTGTTTGGATTTTCTGGAGTGGGCACTGATGAAAATTGGGGTGTCCCTGTAGCACCTTTGAGGGTATTTCATGCTGCAAACTGTGCGTGCTGGTGGTATCCCCATCCCTGCACAGGTAGAGCAGGACAGGAAGAGGTACAAAGGATGGTGAAAGCTGGAGGCTCATTTTCAGGCAGAAAGATAGGAATTATACTGGGAATTTTGGACTGTAGAAGGATATGAGTATATATGAGTGGGAATATGTGACAGCAGTGTCACAACTATAGGTGTTTTTAAAAAAAGAGAGAACTTTTTGGTTTTCCATTTTCATAACAGAGAAGCAGATGACACATGAGAGAACGATGAACTGAACAAGGAAATTCTTCTTTCCCATTGCCCATAACGGTGCAACTCACTGTGCCATGGACAGGATGAGAGGAAACAGCCTCAAGCTGCACCAAGGAAGGTTTAGATTGGATATTTGGGAAAATCTGTTCACTGAAAGGGTGGGCAGGCATTAGAACAGGCTGCCCAGGGAAGTAGTGGAGTCCCCATCTCTGGAGGGATTTAAAAACCATGTGGATGTGCCACTTGGGGACATGGGTTAGTGGTGGCCTTGGCAGTGCTGGGAGAATGGTTGGACTTGATGATCTTAGAGGGCTTTTCCAAACCTAGATGATTTTAAGATCCGTGATTCCATGGCATGGTTTAATCTTTTTTGGCTGACTTCATAAATTAGCTGTCCTGACACAGTGAGCTCACTGTCCCCATTGGTACATTTTTAGCACAACCCTGGCCATGCTTTTTGCTAAGGCCACTTGACACTTCTGCAAAGACATTTCCCACCTCACTTCATGTGTCTCCATGGGCCAGGTATTATTTCCAATGTGTCTGGGATCTGGTCATCCTGCTTTGAATGGAAGAGAGTTTATTACTGTGGATGTTACCAGGGTATGTCCAGTGGCCTCAGGACCAAGTGGGTCATGGAACCGTTCAGCTGTTCAACAAAGATGCAACTGTGATGATTTTTTGTGTGTTACCAAAAATGCATCAAACCACAGAGGTCCAGAGGAGGCCAAAAAAGTGCTCCAGGGGCTGGAGCCCCTCTGCTCTGGAGCCAGGCTGGGAGAGCTGAGGGTGTTCACCTGGAGAAGGATCCAGGGAGACCTCAGAGCCCCTTCCAGAGCCTAAAGGGGCTCCAGCAGAGCTGGAGAGGGACTTGAGACAAGGGCCTGGAGCGACAGGACAAGAGGGAATGGCTTCCCAGTGCCACAGGGCAGGGAGAGATGGAATATTGGGAAGGAATTGTTGGCTGTGAGGGTGGTGAGGCCCTGGCACAGGTTGCCCAGAGAAGCTGTGGCTGTTCCATCCCTGGAAGTGTTCAAGGCCAGGTTGGATGGAGCTTGGAGCAACTTGGGCTAGTGGAAGGTGTCCCTGCCCATGGCAAGTGGTTGGAATGAGATGATCTTTAAGGTCCCTTCCAACCAAAACCATTCCATGATTCTACGATCATGATCCCAATTCTTACAGATCTCAGCTCTGGGCTCTCTGCAGCTATTCTACCTCAACTGGAAACATGGTGCTCTCAGCAGTGAACAGAAAGTCTAATTCAGAATAATAAATGCATACATTGAAGTGCCTGGCACGGGATAAACCTGCTGGTTATTTTTCCAGAAGGAACGATTTCTGCCTTTCCCAGGACAGGATGACATTGTACCATTACAGGCACCTTGTTGCCCATCGCAGCCCCAAACCTCTCCTGCAGAATCCCTGCATTACCAGATACTGGTTATTCCAGCTTCTCCACCAGTTGATCCTGTCTTTTGCAAAAAGGAAAAGCCAATCTCCAGTGTCTTCCAAAATACTGCACTCCCTTTCATCCTGCTATTTGCAAATTCAGTAAGGACAACCTTTATCCCATTATGCAATTTTCTAAGGAAGACCCTGGGTAGCTCAGGACTCAGAACAGCCTTCTGAGATGTCCTTCTCCCATCATCACCATGGTAACTGGAAATTTATTAACTACTGTTCATAAACCACTTTTCCTTCATTTCCTTTAGGCCATGATCAATACTGGGAAAACAAAAACCAACTCGAAATTGAGACAAAAACACCCAGTCCAACGAATATGATGAAAATGTTTCAGAGCACCACGTTTGAGAGAGACCCCTGAGGAACCTCAGTGCCAGAGCACTGCTCAGGGATGGACACACCCTAAAGCTATTCCCCACCACGGACCTGATGCCCTGATGTTGTCCATTGTCCCCACACCTTGCAGACAGTTCCAGAGTTTATCAGAAGGGCTCCCAAATGGAATTTCTGCACCCCCAGGGAGCAGCTCTGCTGTCGGCAGCCCTGGCTGGCACTGGCTGTGCCCAGGAGCCGGATCTGGAGAGCAGGAATGGTCTCCACGTGCCCACTGGAGCACAGATCTGGCTGCCAGGTGCCTTTGTGAGTGGGACCAGCGGGTCAGGGTGACACTGCACATGTTGATAAGCAAACAACACCTCTCTGGAGATGGGTTTGCTCAGGTTTCTCCGTCCGTCTCCAACCACAAGTGTCTCTATCTTTGTTTTTTTTGCAAGTATTTTTCTTTGCTCCCAGCACAGCAAGATCTCTGCTGGCCTCCAGGCATAAGCATTAGATTGGATATCAGGAAAAATATATGCACTGGAAGGGTGGTCAAGCATTGCAAGAGGCTGCCCATGGAAGTGGGGGAATCATCTCCCCTGGAAGTGTTCAAAAATTAAGTAAATGTGGTGTTTGTGGATGTGGTTTAGTGGTGGCCTTGGCACTGCTGGACTTGACCTTAGAGGGCTTTTCCAGCCCTAATGATTCCAGGATTCTGTTTTCTACACTGTTTTGCTCTTCTCTTGTTTCCCTCCATGCCCACCCAGATAACATGGCAGCTGGGAAGCCAGGGAGGATGGAGAGAACTGGAAGGACAAAGCTGGGAATTGCCACCTTCAGAGTCTTCTTGTGGGAACACCCTGCAGTGGGACAACTTTGAATACAATCTCCAGTGGCCACAAACTTTGCGTGGTCAGATTGTTGAAGAGTAAACTGGAGAAAGGTTCTTCCCAGTCTCTCATCTGTTACTTGTTTACCCCTTTTCCAGATTTCTCTGTTCCCTCTCTTTTTTCATGTCTCTCCCCAACTCTTTGCCACTACAAGTTCATACCCCGGGAACCTCCTTCTTCAGTCTTTGGTTTTTTTCCCTTTCACTCTCTCTTTTCCATGACCACTACAAGGAAATAATTCTGCTCATTCCTGCAACTGACCATTCATAACCTTTTAAAAAGAATAATTCCATTTACTGGAGTTTTGAAAGAAAATAAATAATTACTTTTCTAGCACTGGGTTTTTTTGTTTGGTTTTTTTTTGGTAATCAACTGGATGTTTTTTTTAAGACGCAGAGTTTATTTTACAGGTACTGAATGTGATTGTTCCTGTAGATGTTCAACAGGAAATCCCTCATTCCAGCTGAATTCAAACAAACACCACCACTCCTTGCTGGTGTTGTCTCAGCATGAAGATTCATCTTTTCTGGGTGCAAAACCAACAGCTAAAATTTCCTCCTTTGAGCTAAGGCTCAAGGAGCAGAAAAGATGAGCCTGGGTGAGCCTAAAGACACACCAAAGGAACCACTGCTGGGAGAGGCTGAAGCCCCACAGGAGAAAGAGAAGAGCTGGACAAAATCCAACAGAGGAGTGGAAGGATCTTTTAATGTTTCTTCACAAAAAGTATTCTCCCTGTATTTTTGAATCAGAAATGATCTAGCTTTGATGTAAATATTATTTTTTTAATCCCAGAAATTCTAGGACCGTTTGTCCCCAGACAGATGTTTTCATCATTCTTATTTCCTTCCAGCTTTTTCCTGGCACACGTAGTGACTTCTGTGGTCCTTGTACCATTTACACAAGCTGCCTCTGTACCAGTAAATTAAATATTTTCAAGAATGGCCGTAAGAAATGTAAAGTACATTACCGTGATATAAATCTGGGCTTATTTCCCCTTGTTTGTCACCTTGAAATTACCAGTTTTGCATATTTTTCCCAAAATGCTTAGACTTGGTCTAGCCTAAGTCAGAATTTTGGGTGTGGAGGATTTCTACTGTGCAGCACTGGTAATGGATTAAGGGATTAACTGGATTTATGACACACTCCTACTGAGGTGCTTCAGGAAGGGCAGATGCAATGGATTCAGTTGTACAAAATGGGTGCCTTGTCAGCATTTTAAAACTAGAGATGAATTATCCAGCAACTTAAATAATGGTGGTCTTTGCTGGCTTTAAGCTGGACCTCTTGTTTTACACCTGTATTAAATTAGGGTGGGCACTTTTTCACAGGAAAACAAAGGCAGTAAGAACTGTCCTATCCTATCCCATCCCATACTATCCCATCCCATCCCAATCCCATCGTATCCTTTCACCTTCTGAGGGTACCAGATACCTACGAGCTGTCTGTGAAACCCTTACACTGAGAATTTTCATACCATCAGACAAAAGTCCTCACACAGCTCTTCTGGGTGGGCAAAAGGCCACCCAAGTGGCACCTGTTTTGGAGCTGCCCTGAAGTGTCACAGCCCCAGGGCAGTGCCTGTCCCTGTGCTGGCACTGCTGGGGCACCTCCAGTGCTGGGGGCAGTTCTGGGCCCCTCAGACAAGAGAGACATGGAGGGGCTGGAGCGTGTCCAGGGAAGGGAACGGAGCTGGGGAAGGGGCTGGAGCAGCAGGAGCAGCTGAGGGAGATGGAGGGGCTCAGCCTGGAGAAAAGGAGGCTCAGGGGGGACCTTCTGGCTCTGCAACTCCCTGACAGGAGGGGGGAGTTGGCAGGGGGTCGGGCTCTGCTCCCCGGGAACAAGGGACAGGATGAGAGGGAATGGCCTCAAGTTGAGCCAGGGGAGATTTAGATTGGATCTCAGGAGAAACATTCTTCAATGAAAGGATGTTCAGGCATTGGAACAGGCTGCCCAGGGCAGTGGTGGAGTCCCCATCCCTGGAAATGTTCAAAATACATGTGGATGCAGAACTTGAGGGCAGGGATTTCTGGGGAACACAGGGGTGGTGGGTTAACAGTTGGGCTTGATGATCTTACAGGTCTTTTCCAACAGCAATGACTTCTATCCCAAGAACATGTAATTTGTTTCTGTGGCTCATGGTGCTCTGGGAACTCTCTTTCCCACTGCTCTTGGTTCACTGAACCCAGAGAGGAAAGACAAGAGGGTGAAGGCTCAGACAGTGAGATGGCAAAGGGATCTGGGATCTCCTGACTCCTCTCCTCTGGCTCTTTGCAGTTGAAAACCTGAAGCCAAGTCCTTGGCATGTCTGAGTCAGCTGAGCCTTCTGCTGTGCAGGAAGGAGATGGCAAAAGGACAGCCTGGTTTGGCTTTCACCATGACATTAAACTGCTTCCAGCTTCCAACACGGTGTGGTTCTACCCAAAATGCCTCTTGGGTGTGGTCTTTGGTCTATGGTGAGTCCTGAACTTGCAGTTGGGATTTGGTGAAACTGTGGCTGGTTGTCCTGGGACACGGCAGCTGCCAGGCTGTGCCAACCATTGAGGAGTAGAGCACTGTTTAAACTGGAGTATGGGCGCACCCTAGGGTAGCTCAGGATCACAGCAGCTCCAAGGATTAAAGAAACAAAGAGGACTAAATACGATCCAAACTTCTGGACTTCACAAGCCATGGTGAAAATTTTCTCTGGCAAAGAGTGTCCAGCGATGAGTAGAAGATCTCCAGGGAATGAAAACATCACCACTGGCATTCTTATTCACTCTCACCCTTAGTAACTAAATTCATTATACAGTCATAGAATAGAATAATAGAATGGGTTGGGTTGGAGGGGACCTTAAAGGTCATCTCATTCCAACCCCCTGCCATGGGCAGGGACACCTTCCACTAGAAAATGTTGCTCCAAGCCCCATCCAACCTGGCCTTGGACACTTGCAGGGATGGGGCAGCCACAGCTTCTCTGGGCAACCTGT
>JAWWLV010000121.1:112321392-112337621 GCA_035041135.1 Platyrinchus mystaceus | reverse complement strand
AGGGATGGGGCAGCCACAGCTTCTCTGGGCAACCTGTGCCAGGGCCTCACCACCCTCACAGGGAAGAATTTATTCCTGTTATCTAACCTAAACCTACTCTCTGTCAGTTTGAAGCCATTCTCCCTTGTCCTGTCACTCCATGCCCTTGAAAATAGTCTCCCTCCATCTTTCCTGTAAGTTCCCTTCAGGTACTTGAAGGGGCAATTAGGTCACCCCAAAGCCTTCTGTTCTCCAGGCTGAACAATCCCAATTCTCTCAGCCTTTCCTCTCAGCAAAGCTGCTCCATCCCTCTGATCATCTTGGTGCCTCCTCTGGAATCGCTCCAACAGCTCCATGTCCTTCCTGTGCTGGGACCCCAGAGCTGGACACAGACTCAGGGTTGTACCCTGACCTGAATCACTCCCCAGCACAAACCTTCGACATGCCCTCTCTGCCTTGGCTCCTCATCTTCCCTCCAGGTGACATTTCCTCCATTTCATTACATAAACCCACATATTTTTTTCCAAAACATGTTCTTTCCAGTAGTGTCACCAACCACGTTCAGTTTGACTTGAGTCAGCAGGGCTGCCCTTGGTCTTCTTGCCCACCTGGGCACACCTGGCTCATGTTCAGCCATTCCCACACATTTTCAATTTTCTGACCCTGCTTTTTCCTGAAAACCACAGCAAAATATCTGTCAACCAGCACCCCTAGGGCCTTTCCCATCTTTCTAGCCACTCTGTCCCCAGCCTGGAGCCTCCCACTGAGGCCATTCCCAGATATTTTCACTTTTCTGACCCTGTTTTTTTCTGAAAACCACAGCAAAATATCCACCTGTTGTCCGTGCTGATGCCCTCTTCAAAGCCACACTGAAAGGGGGGCCAGGCATTGGAATGTGCTGCCCAGGGAAGATGTGGAATCACCATCTCTGGAAGTATTCAAAAAGGGTGTGAATGTGCCACTAGGGACATGGTTTAGTGCCTGTTTAGACTCAATGGTCTTACAGGGCTTTTCCAACCTTAATGATTCTGTGAATCTATAAAAAAAGAAGCCACAGTGCTACAACAGCAGCTCTGCTTTGTCTCTGATCTTACAGTTAAAGAGACTTTCCCTCTGCTCCAGCACCGCTGGATTTTTTTTCCAGCTCTCACTTTCTCCATGTCCTTTTTGATTTCCGAAATGACAAGTCACTGCTCTAAATTTATGCCACTCACTGCAACAGGGAGTGGAACAAAAGGCATTTCAGCTTGTAGGAGGTTGTCTGACTCTGCTGGGCTGCCCTGTCTCTAATCTCTTTGTCACACATAAGCACAGGTACTCTGGCCACTTGTTCTTTATTAACTGAGATCATTAATTGGATTCTGAAGGAGAAGATTTTCACTTCTGAACATCCAACAGAGAGAATATTTTCTCCCACACTGAGCACACCTTTCTTCTCCAACAACAATGATTCAGACCTCAAGCTGCTCTAGACACTCAGCCTAACAAACCTGATTCAGGCTGTTCATATTTGATCTTAAATACTCATCACAGCCTCAGCAGTCACTGCTGAACTGACAACACCAGCGTGTGGTTCCAGCTCCTGGCATGGGAAACCATCTGCCCTGGTTGTGAAGGCGAGGTTGGATGGGGCTTGGAGCAACCTGGTCTAGTGGAAGGTGTCCCTGCCCACGGCAGGAGGTTGGAAGCGGATGATCTTTAAGGTCCCTTCCAACCCAAACTACTCTGTGATTCTATGATTCCATGAAATTCAAGTCTCACTGCCTACTCAAGCAAAACTTCCGAAGTTTTTTGTGTTGGACTTCCGTGCTGGTGGATTTGAACATCAAAAGGCCATCCTGGAGTTGGTTAAATGGTTCCTTGGATACTACTGGTGTTGCTTGTTCAAACCACTGTGAAATGTGATCTCCGAAAAACACCTCAGATGGAGACTTTCCCCCCTGTCCATCAGGGCTGTAATGAAGGACCAAAGCTATTCCAGGTGTGTCTGTGGCAGAACCACAATATTTGGATACATAGAGAATGTAAACAGGAAGAAATTAATTCTTAAGTCTGTTCACATAACCATGAGAAGCCTTTGTAGGGATGAACTAGTAGTTAAACAGGCTGGAATTTCTTCTGGGGCAACTTGCCAGGTTTCACCAGTTCTGAAAAAGGGTCTAGAAAGATGTTTTCTCCCTCAAAGTGTGGCTGGGCACTGAACAGGCTCCCCAGGGCAGTGGTCACAGCCCCAAGGCTGCTGGAGCTCAAGGGGTGTTTGGACAACGCTCTCAGGGACAGGGTGGGATTGTTGGAGTGTCCTGTGCAGGGCCAGGAGGTGGGATTTGATGATCCTTGTGGGTCCCTTCCCACTCAGGATATTCTGTGATCCTCCTGCATGAAAACCTTTGGGTGTTTTCTTAAAACAGACACTTCTACCAGGACTCCATCAGTTCCAGGATGGTTTGGTTTTGACGTTGTAATAATTCTCTTCAAGAGACAATTCAGGATTCAGCTTTCTCAGGAATGATCTGGTGATTCCCTAACTTCGGTCAGACCCCAAGAACCCAGTTTTGGAGTTGTAAAGAATTACCACAACATAGGCAGCTCCCAGGACACAGAGAACTTGATCCATATCCTATGGAAAAGCAACCAGAAATATGGTTTTAAAGCACCACAGCTTTTAAATAATAATAATAATAATAATAATAACAAATCAGTTCATAAACAATTTATCACCTCACATTATTCTCATTTGCCTTTTCAGAAATAGCCTCCAAATGTGAAATCATGTCCAGAGCTAAACTCTCAAAACCATCCACCTAAAAAATCAGATCACGGCACATCAACACATGAAAAATTAATATAATATTATTTTATTTTATTTTATTTTATTTTATTTTATTTTATTTTATTTTATTTTATTTTATTTAGAACCCTGTGCAGTGGCCTAAGTTAATGCTTCTTCATAATTCAGTATTATTTGAATCTATGAAGAAGGCTGAGATTTTCCTCCCGACAAATTTTGGAAAAGCCAATTGCAGATGATATCAGATATCCTCAGATACTAATGAGTACTGGGGAAAGTTCTGGGGACTGTTTGTACCTGAGGGATTGCTCTCACTCAGAATAATTACAGACAACTTTGGCATCACAATGTCTGTGTGTTTTGCATGGTTGGCCCTAAAGATATTCCAAGAGCACAGAGACCTGGAGGTTGATTCCTGGTGAGTGCCTGGATAATTCCAGGACAAGAAAGGATTTTACTGAAGTGAGAAGAAAACAAACACAGAGTTCCTTCTTTGTTGTGCAGACATTTCCCAGCTTTGCAAATGAAAACTAAAAAAAAAAAAAAAAAAAAAAAAAACACCACCAAACCCTGAGGTGGAAAAGAAAATGTTTGGACAAAAATGTTAAATTTAGAATCACAGAATGGGTTAGGTTGGAAGGGACCTTTAAGATCATTTCATTCCAGTAACTAGCTATTCTGTGGGGAAAAAAACCCAAAAACAAAACCAAAACCAACTCTGCTAAAAATAATACGTTATGGAAATTTAGACCCAAGGAACACTTGTGTGTGTGGTGTTGGGTACATGTGTGTGTCTGTCTCCTGCCAGCCTCCCTCCTCCTGTGGTCTCACTTCAGACTTGCCCACTCACTCTCTGGTTGCCAGATCCCCGATTTGGACTTGCTGTGGTATCAGGAGCACTTGCTGGGAAGCTCTCCCACACCTTCAGGCTCCCTCCTTCCAGCTGTCAAGAGGATAAACCCAGCCTGTGGAGTTTAGGGAAGAAATGTGGATGGCAGCTCGCAGGATACACTGTGTGCTCAGACATGCCAACAGATATCAAGTAGAAAACAACAAATAAATCACTTTCAGCTGACATTCCAGCTATTTTAGCAAATTTAGTTTAAGTAGAATAATTCATCTGCTCCTTTATGGGAGGGTTTTTCTCTCCACCTTTTTCTTTTCCAGATCCCTGGCTACATCCACTCAGTAAATAAAGCAATGCCAGGACCAGGATAAGACATAAAATTTCTCCCAACCCCTGGCACTCTCTTGGTCTGGGCAAATTGGCTCAAGATTTAGCACAGACAGCAATTCCCAGCAAGCTGCCCTCTGTGGACCCCTTTTTTGGGAAAGCCAGGAGATCTTACTATCCTATATATGGCTTGGCCATGCCAGCTGGCCTCTGGGCTGCCTTGGATTTATCCCTGTGGATGTGGACAGTGCAATCACAGCTGATTTTCAGCCACAAACATCCTTTACCTTGTGCTTGCTGCTCTTTCACTCCCCTGCCTGGGAAAACATCAGAGGGGTGAAGCAGCTGGGTGTTTGGATAACAGGATCACAATCTATTTCAGGAATGAAAACAAGCACAGAGGGAGCCTTAAAAAACACCAAGTGCTCATCCAAGAGGCAAATGGTCATGGGACTGCAGCATATGGAAGGTGATTCTCTGCTCTTCTGCAGCCAATTAGTTCTTGGATTTCACATGGAAAACCCTGCTGGTGCGAGTGCACACGGGGTGGAGGAGAGCTCACCCCCTGAAAAGCCTAAAATCATGGAAATCCCTTCTGATTTGGGACATGTGGGCTCACCAGTGACTCCAGATCAGGGAGAGGAACATCTGCTCCCCAGGGTCTGCCCCGGTGTCTTTCGGGGAGATGCAGGAAGAGCAGCCAGAGAGCCAGACAGTTCATGATCCTGCTCTCCAGGCAGGAAAGGAAGACATGGGAAGAGCCCTGTCTCTTGCAGAGGACAGACAAGCTTCTTGGCAAACCTCTTCAGGACAGATTATAGGGCAGAGGGAAGCAGATGGCTGGGTGTTTAGGGGTCTGGCAGGAGGAATCTCTGGGCATTTGGCAGAGGGCACTGATTGAGCTGCATTTCCTTCTGCCTGGACACTTTCTATTTGTGCCTCTCCTGCTCAACAGGCCTGAGGTTTCTTAGGAGGCTTTATGAGAGCAAGGAAAAGCAGATGCTACATGGAGATACCTGCTTGCAGAAGCTGGAGAGACCTCCTTAACCCATCATGGGTTATTATGACCCAAATGCACCCTCACAAATACCTGTACAGCCCATGGGATCACAGAATATTTAGGCTGGAAAAGCCCCCTAAGATAATCGAGGCCAACCATCCCCCAGCACTGCCAAACCCACCACTAACCCATGTCCCCAAGTGCTACATCTACAAGGCTTTTAAATCCCACCAGGGATGGGGACTCCACCACTGCCCTGGGCAGCTGTGCCAGGGCCTGATCACCCTTTTCCATGAAGAAATTTTTCCTAATTTACTATCTAAACCTCCCCTGGTGCAACGTGAGGCCATTTCCTCTTGTCCTGTCACTTGTTTTGTGGAAGAAGAGCCCAACCCCACCCAGCTCTACCCTCCTGTCAGGGAATTGTAGAGTGAGAAGGTCCCCCCTGAGGCTCCTTTTTTCCAGGCTGAGCCCCCCCAGCTGCTCCTGTGCTCCAGGCTTCTCTCCTTCGTGCAAGGGAGGGGCCTGTGCCCCCTGCCATGACATTATCCTAAAATTGTTGTGTGCACAGCCTGGTCTGTGGGTTGGGATCCTTCTCCTGGACTGGGGAGCGGCAGCTGTGGGACTGGGAACACAGGACAGGATGATTTGTGCAGGACCAAGAGATAAAGTTCGTCAGGGCTGTGTTTTGTTGCACAAGAGGCATTCTGTTCCCCTCACAATGTCCTGAACATCTCCCATTCTCCAGAGGATTGGAGCAATGTTTGCTGACCGATATCAGAGCTCTGCCGTGCCAGGCAGTGTGTCAAAACACAGGGAGGGAAGGGCCCTGCTCCAAAAGTTACCGATCCTTATTTTACAGGAGAAAAAAAAACAAGTCCAAAAGAGCAGGATGGCCCTCACTGCAATGTTCAGAGGTTCCTCTGGAAGAGATGAGATTCAAACCAAATTATTTTGGGTACAAGCCTCAGAAGTTCATTCTCCCTAATGCATGTGGAGAGAAGACAGAAAAAGGCAGGCAGCGAAAACCATCCCAGTGCCAGGCACTCCTCTCCTTGGGCACATTTCTAAAGCATCTCTTACTCCTTTTCCTCAGTGTAGTACCTGATATGTCCTTGATTTGAGGGCTGTTTGTGATCATTTTTGTAACTCTGAGCTGGGAGAGACATGATCCACATCACCCAGGGACTGCAGAGTTGTCAGGACTAACACTGGCCTTACAATCAGTCCCTCAGTGTGCAGGCACAGCCCAAATTTTCACTTTTCCTCCTTCACAGACACAGCAGTGCTGTGTCCCTGCTGCCCATGGGGCTGAAGCCTTTACTTTTCCTCACAGCCACTCTTCAGCTGCGGCTGCTTCATCCCTGCAAGTGTCCAAGGCCAGGTTGGACGGGGCTTGGAGCAACCTGGGCTAGTGGAAGGTGTCCTTGCCCATGGCAGGGGGTGGAAAAAGATGAGCTTTAAGGTCCCTTCCAACCTGAACTATCAAGATGCACCAGGGGAGGCTTAGATTGGTTATGAGGGAACATTTCTTCCCTGAAAGTGCAGTCAGGCACTGGCACAGCTGCCCAGGGCAGTGGTGGAGTCCCCATCCCTGGAGGTGTGTAAAAGCCACATGGATGTGGCGCTTGGGGACATGGGTGGCCTTGGCAGTGCTGGGGGAACAATTGGACTCAATGATCTCAGAGGGCTTTTCCAACCTAAGTGATCCTGTGATTCTATTCCGTGATTCCATGACTGTGTTGCAAACACTGTTAATAAGTATCATCCCCCACAGCACCTTCAGCAGAATGGAGACCACCCTACAGAGGAAGCAGCTGCCCCTCTCCTGTGGGGTCTGATGGTTTATCCTGAGGATGGGGCTGTGGGGCCATGGGGGTGGAAGAGCTGAGCACAGGAGGGCCCAGGAAGTGTCTCCTGGGAGGCTCAGGGGGGTTAATATCCATAATTGCAAGGGATCTGTATGGAATAATAGAATCCTGGAATGTTTTGGGTGGGAAGGGACCTTACAGCTTACAACCCCCTGGGCAGGGACACCTTCCACTATCCCACGTTGCTTCAAGCCCCACCCAGCCTGGCTTTGAACACTTCCAGGGATGGGGGAGCCACAGCTTCTCTGGGAAAACTGTCCCAGAGATCCCAGGAGACCCCAGGCCACTCTCCTGCAGCTGAGGAGCTCCCCAAAACACAGCTCTCCCTGTGCAGCTCCCCATCCCACTGCTGTGCTGGAAAAGCACAAGCAAACAGCTTTTCCTCCTAAGCCAGGATAAGCTGCCCAGGTGAGCAGCATTTTAACAGTCCTGCTCATGTCCTGAGTGTGTGTTTAGCTGTGGATTCATATGAAAGAATTCCCAGCCCATGCAGCAAAATGCAGGGAGGATTAGTCCTGTGCTCCCAGGCCATCTCAGCACTGGAGAGAAAGCAGCAATGGAGACGTCTGTGTTTTAAATTACACCCAGGACTCCCAAGCTCTGGAAGCTTCAGTCCTGGGAGAGACCCCTCTCCTCTTCTGGAGGGGTTGATGATGTGGATCATGCAAACTGCTGTGAGAGGAGAATTAATTGTCCTGATTATGAATCTTTGCATAAATCTGTGAGATTAAAATGTCATTAATTAGACTTCCAAATCATCCTCAGATATTGAAATCACCTGAACTGCCAGCATTAATAAGACACAGCCTGGACAAACTCAGGCTGAACTTGGCACCAGGGGTGAGTTTAAAAATTCAGGTCACTGTATCCAAACACCTCTGCAATCCTTCTCAGGGGCAATTGCCCAGGACAGGCTGTCATGCAAACCTGCCCGTTGGCATCTGCACAGAGGGTTCCAGGCTGCTTCCATCAGACAGGGACTGAACAACCTTGAACCTGCACCACTGAGCTGATTGCAGGCAGGACAGCACCAGCACCTCCTCATCCCCTCCAAAGAGACCTCCAGAAATGGCTGGTGATCTGATTTCTCTGTTCTTCCTCAGTGACAAAGCAAGTGGAGGCTTAGGAATTGGAGTTACTCCAGGTGGGAGAGACCTGTGGTTCTGCATCAGAGCCTGGATCCACCCACAAGTCCAGCAGTCCCTTTTGGGGAGCAGCCATGGTCAATACAAACAGCAGACCCCTCTTCAGGAGGATTCTGGAATTTGCTGTCACCCTGGAGAGTCTTTCATCTTCTTCCCATTCCTTAGAAGTTCACTTTTGCTTGGAAGCACAGGGAGTTTGTAAACAGCCCTTCTCACCCTCACAAATACTCTCAGGGTAAATGCTGGATTTCAGTGTTATCAGCCTTGGTTTTGGTTTTTAATCATAAAATCATGGAATGGTTTGGGTGGGAAGGGACCTTGGAGATCATCTCATTCCAACCCCAACAGGCCAGGTTGCTCCAAGCCCCGTCCAGCCTGGCCTTGAACACTTCCAGGGATGGGCATCCCTCCCATGACTCTGTCAATAAATTCAGTGGGGACATTTGGTTTTCAGCTGTGCCTGACCTTTCAGACCTCCTTAACAGAGGATTTTTACCATAATAATTGAGGGAAAAGCACTTGATTTTTATGCACACCTGACCTGCATCCTCACCGATGGCTGTAGGATGTTATGTCAGAACTTCCAGTGCCTAAAGGGGCTCCAGGAATGCTGGAGAGGGACTTGGGACAAGGGCCTGGAGAGACAGGACAAGGGGGAATGGCTTCCAAGTGCCAGAGGGCAGGGATAGATGGGATATGGGGAAGGAATTGTTGGCTGTGAGGGTGGGGAGGCCCTGGCACAGGTTGCCCAGAGAAGCTGTGGCTGCCCCATCCCTGGAAGTGTCTGAGGCCAGGTTGAACAGGGCTTGGAGCAACCTGGGATAGTGGAAGGTGTCCCTGCACATGGCAGGGGGTGGAAAGGGGTGAGCTCTAAGCCCCCTTCCAACCCAAACCATTCCGTGATTCCCTGATGGAAACAGAACTGCCGGGTGCTGACCCAGCCTGGAGGGGGCTCTGGGGGTCCCTGCACAGAGGGGCAGCTGGAGGGGACCGTCCCCCTGCCAAGGCCGGGTGTCCTCGGGGAAGAGCCCGAGGGGGAATTCAGAACACACGTGTGGGGTGGCAGGGCTGAAATTTTGGCCGTTTCTCCATTTTTTTTTTGGCCGGGCCGGGCTCAGCCGGGACCTGGGGATGCGTTTGCTCCATTCCCGCAGGTTTTGGACCCAAACCGCAGCTAGCCCGGCCCTGCCTCACTGCCCCGGGCAGGGGCGCTGGGATCCAGCTCCATCCCTGCCCGCTCCATCCCCGCTCCCTTCCCAGTCCATTCCTGCTCCCAGTCCATTTCTGCTCCTTGCCCGCTCCATTTCCGCCCCCCTGCCCGTTCCCATTCCCTCTCCCTGCCATTCCCATTCCCCCTACATTCCCTCTCCCCTGCCCACTCCATTCCTGCTCCATTCGCTCTTCCTTTCCCGGTCCATTCCCGCTCCCCGCGTGTTGCCATTCCCAGTCCGTTCCCGCCCCCTGCCCGCTCCATTCCCAGTCCATTCCTATTCCCTTGCCCATTCCCATTCCCGCTCCATTCCTGCTCCCTGCCCGATCCATTCCCTTTTCCTGCCCGCCCGCTTCATCCCCGCTCCCTGCCCGTTCTCATTCCTGCTCCCTGTCCGTTCCCATTCCCACATCATTCCCTCTCCCTGCCTGTTCCCATTCCCGCTGCATTCCCTCTCCCTTGCCCGCTCCCATTCCCACTCAGTCCCTTCTCCCTGCCCGCTCCTAATCCGTCTCCCTTCCCTGCTCCATTCCCTCTCTCATTCCCGGTCCCATCCTCGCTCCGTTCCACCTCCGCCTTCCCCAAGCCCCGCCCCGCCCAAACTAAGCCCCGCCCCATCAATGTAGCCCCGCCCACTCCTCCACGCCCTATTCGCCCCTCCCTTCCTCAAGCCCCGCCCACACAGGGTCCCTTCCCCATTGGCTCCCTCACCGTCCAGGTCCCGCCTCTTTCCCCAAGCCCCGCCCCTCTCCAATCCCCCGCGATTCCCCCCGGAACTCTTTCCGCGGGGCTCTCGGGGCCCGCCGTGCCCTTTTCCCCGCACCGCCATCTCCTCCAGGGCCGATTGGTCCGGGCGGCATCACCTGACCGCGGAGGCTTCCGGGGAGGCGCTTCCGGCCCGTCCCGCTCCGCCGGCGGCTCCCGGGAATCCCGGGAATCCGGGGGGGGGGTTCCTGGGAATCCCGGGGGGTCCCGCGGCTGCCTCCTGTCCCTTCAAGGGCTCCCCCGCCGCCCTGACTCCCCCCGAGGGTCTCCCCGCTCCTCCCCGGGCCCTGAGGGCAAAGGGGGGTCCCTGTGAGGGCTTCCAACACACACACACACATTTCCCTCATCATCCTCCTCCTCCTCCATCCCCCCAGAGCCGCGACCACCGCGGGTTATGCCCCTTCCCGCGCGGGTGGCACCGCACAGACCCTCCCCGGCGCCGCCTCCACCCCCCTCCCTGTTTGTTTTCCCGGTGAGTTTTTTTCCCGGTGATTCCCCCCCCCCCCCCAGCCATGGAGTTCGCCGAGCTGATCAAGACGCCCCGCGCCGACAACGTGGTGCTGCACCGGCCGTTCCACGCGGCCGTGGAGGGGACGCTGTGCCTGACCGGCCACCACCTCATCTTCTCGTCCCGCCGCCACGACGACGCCGAGGAGCTGTGGCTGCTCCACTCCAACATCGACTCCTGCGAGAAGAGGTGGGAGAGCGGTTGGGAAAAGGGGTGGGGGGGGAGGTTTGTCCCGGATCCAGCTGCGGAGAGGAGGAAAGGTGTGGAGAGACGGGCACGGGGTTAAGCTGAGCCAGGGGAGGTCGAGGTTGGACATCAGGAGGAATTTCCTCACGTTAAACGTGGAAAGGGGGCTGCCCAGGGAGGGGGTGGAGTCCCCATCCCTGGGATTGTTTAAGGAAAGGCTGGATGTGGCATCAGTGCGTGGTCTGGGTGACAGGGTGGTGCCAAATCACAGCTTGGACTCGATGATCCCAAAGCTCTTTTCCAACCTAAATGTTTCTATGAGGGCACAGGGCAGGGTTTTCCTTCTGTTTGGATGTTCATTTTGACTGTTGCATCTCAATGGTTAATTTTTTGGTCATATGGAGAGTCAAAATTTGTGTGTTTGAACACTTTTGCTCTGTGTTAGTTATTCAGTGGATCCATCAATAACCCTTGAAAACACTTGAATACTTCAATAACACTTGAAACACTATATTTAATTTCTAAATAAGGCAACTTTACCACCTCCTTTGTATTTTTACCACCTCTTTTTTACCCTCTCCTTTGCAAAGGGGGTGGGAGTCAGAGCGCTGGTGGAGGGATTTGCTTTGTGTCACCCACCAAAACTGATGGACTCTGGAACTTCTCATCCCCAAATCCATCCCTGCTGCTCCACACCATCATCCCTCACTCCTCCCACTGGGAATCAGTAACCCTTTAACAGTGTATTTTTGTGGTTCAGCTGAGTTGTAGCTGCAGCACTCCCATTATTTTTCTTCCCCACCCCCTTTTTTTTACAGAAACTTTAGAGATTTGGGGGTTTTTTACCCTCATTCCTGCTTTAGCTGCCCCATCACCCTTCCTTCCCTGAGTGTCTGCCCCATCTCACCTGGTCTTCTGCTCCCTCACTTGCTCCTGTTTCAGCTTCCTCATCATAATTTATTTTTTTTTAATTAATTACACGGTCCTTCCCATTTTTCTTGCCTTTTAAGGAAATCTGGTGGAAGAGATTTCTCTGGAAAAATCAATCAGGAGCAATTAAAACCCACCAAGTTGGCAAAGAGTCTGGAAGGGGGGAATTGCTGGATGCTCATTAATTCTGTTACTGCTTAAGTTTATTCTTGATTTTTCTGAGGTGGGAAAGGAGCAGAAGGGTGGGAAACTCAGGGAATGTGTTCCCATGGAGCACTGCTGAGTCCTCAGGGGGGTTTGGCCTCATCCCTGTTACTCCTTGTACTAAAGCTCCATTTTGAAAATTAATATTTACAGGCTTTCCCTTCAGTTTTTAAATTTTTTATGAGCTCAGCTGCAGTTGCAGTGGAAGTTAATCCCAAATAAGGAAGGAACGTGGAGTTATGAGGAGGGATTGCTGGCTCAGCACCTGATTTACTACAGAATTACTCTGCAGATACTCACAGCCCTTATTTTCCAGGAGGTCTCCAGAGCAGCCCCTGAGTAGCTTTGTGGGAGTGAAACTTTGCCATTTGAAGGGATAAGAGCATTTTCCCAGTGCTGGAGAGGATGGAATAATGAGACTCTCAGCTCAATAAAGGGTTTTAGAAAGGCCCAGCCTGGCCCTGCTGCAGGTTCTTAGTGCACAATGTTGTGCCAGGCTCAGAAAATCTCCCACTGAATTATAAGAGGGTTTTTTGGTACAAAACAGTGTTTTTTTTCAGATTTATCAGATGATCAAACTGCTCCTTGAGCTTTTGTAGGTCTCTAAGCAGCTGGAATAGGACTGGAGAGGGCGTCTGGGAGCTGGGTGTGGTTTGGAACCAGAGGTTTTTCTGGGCTCCCTGGATTTGTAACCAGTGGTGGGGGATAAGACCTTCATTCCCGGAGATGTGCAGGGCAAATCCAAACTTCCTTGTTAAATCAGCAATCCCAGACTGGTTTAGGATGGAAAGGAACATAAATATCTTCTTGTTTCATCTCTTGCCACTTATTTCATCTCCCACTATCCCAGGTTGCTCCAACCTGGCCTTGAACACTTCCAGGAATGGGGCAGCCACAGATTCTCTGGGAAAACAGTGTCTGGGCCCCACCACCCTCCCAGCCAAGAATTCCTTCTCAATATCCCATCTAACCCTGCCCTCTGGCAGTTTAAATCCATTCCCCCTTGTCCTGTCACCCTCACAGTGGTGTGACATTTATACTTCCACTCCATAGCACAAGGATGGAATAAATTAAAATAAAAACAAGCTTATACCAAATATCAAGTTGGTTTTATGTCTTTCTTTTCTTGCAGGATGATATTGGAGAAAAATTGCTGCTAATGGAGTTTTGCCTTGTAGGAATTTGTGGTGGGAAGAGCTGTAACATCCCCTCACACCTCCCAGATCCTGTTCTGATGAGGCTCCTGTTCCATGTCCTGCCGTAGGTTCGTGGGATCGTTGGGCACCATTGTCATCAAGTGCAAAGACCTGAGGATCATCCAGCTGGACATCCCTGGGATGGAGGAATGTCTGAACATCGCCAGCTCCATCGAGGTGAGGGTTCAGCAGCATCAACAGAACCTGCAGACCTTGATCTCACCTCAACCTCAACAGCTTTTTGTCTCCAGTTAGGGAGGTTTTCATCGGTGTTATGTAAGGGAAAGGAAAATTCTGGAGTGTTTCCCACCAGGTTGTGGGATATTTCCCAGAGGCTGTGGATTCCCCATCCCTGGAAGGGTCCAAGGCCAGGTTGGATGGGGCTCTGAGCAACGTGGGATAGTGGGAGGTGTCCCTGCCCATGGCAGGGGGTTGGAATTGGATGAGCTTTGAGGTCCTTTCCAACCCAAATCATTCTATGATTTCTGATAATTGTTAAAATCATGGAGTTTGCCTCTAGGTTTGTTTGGTTTGTTTTTTTTTTAATTAAAAACCCCCTGAAACTCATTTCCTTAAGCCCATATCTTGCCATAGAATTTGGGAATGGGAAGCTCATTATGCTGAAGCATCAGGAATCATACGATTATGTAGTGACAGGACAAAGAGGAATGGCTTCCCACTGCCAGAGGGCAGGGTTAGATGGGATATTGGGAAGGAATTATTTTGTGGGAGGGTGGGGAGGCCCTGGCACAGGTTGCCCAGAGAAGCTGTGGCTGCCCCATCCCTGGAAGTGTTCCAGGCCAGGTTGGATGGGGCTTGGATCAACCTGGGCTAGTTTAAGGTGTCCCTGCCCATGGAAGGGGGTTGGAATGAGATGAGCTTTAAGTTCCCTTCCAACCCAACCCCTTCCATGATTCCATGCTTTCTCTGATCCTCCCAGGTCCTTTCCACCCTGGATTCTGTCACCCTCCTGTATCCCTTCTTCTACCGGCCCATGTTCGAGGTGCTCGAGGACGGCTGGCGCTCCTTCCTGCCTGACCAGGAGTTTGAGCTCCTCAGCTCAGCGGTGAGTTGGGTTGGAAGGATTTCCACAGGCACTTGGATATTCCCTGATGGATTTCACCCAGCAGTGGCTGAACTGAAAATCCTGGATGGTAAAAAAACTCATCTGTCGCCTGGGTGAGAAGTGAGTGTTGTTCAAACACTCTGTGAACAGCAGGCATTTGTGTGTCGCACAAGTGGAGGTTTGAGGACTTACTAAAATTTATCTGTGAGGACATTAAGGTAGGAAATGTTTTTGTCCTTTGGGAATGACTCTTTTTATTAAAACAACACATTGAAGCCCTTTGGCCTGGGTTTGCTTCACTTGACTTTGTATCTGGAGTGGAGTGAAATAAATCTTTGTCAAACCCCTTAATTGAAATTAATGTTCTAATAAAATTGTTCGGGATTCCTTATCTGTCCAGGGAGATGACAGTAAAGATGCCCAGTTTGAAATGCTTTTAGCTCTGGTTCATGCTGGGGAAATATTCAGGGAGCTTTAGAGAGCAGGCAACTTCCAGTCTTCTTTTTTCCAGGTGCTGTTGAGAACATGTTCTTATTATTTTGGTGCCATGTTGATATTATGGTACATGTTGATATTATTTTGGGTAGGAATTGTTCTTGTGGCATTGCCTGTTATTCAAACTTAATTTTAGGATGCTGAATTTGATAAAATGGGAACAATTTTGGTTGCAGGAACTTCTTGGATTTGCATCTCTGTGTTCCAAGTCTTTGTTTCCCATCCAATATGAGCACTTGCTCCACCATCTCAGGCTGCTGAGCCCACATCCATTAGTGCAGCAGCAAAGAACATTGATTTTTTTTTTCTTTTATCTGCAATCCAGCCTGTCTGCAGCATCTATCACTTCCTGCCTGGGACTAATAACTGAATAATATCATCAGCTTGGCCAGATTCAGGTGATGAAATCACCAGAAAATTAAAGGAGTTCAGAGGTCTGGCTATTTTTGTCTCATAATTAGAGAACTCTCATTTGTCTTAGCTTCATCTGCTGTCCAAAGACAGACAATCTGACTTATTATCATAACTAGCAACACATGGATCCCTTAATGTGCTTTTTTCCCCTTATTTTTTTCAGAGTTTTTAAAATGCATTTGTGAATCTCTTGCCTTTCTGAACATCTGCTTCTTGTAAGACTTACATTTAAAATCCTTATTATTCTATAGCAATAATTAATTTCTTTAAAATGTCCATGTCTGGCAGCTGTTGATTAATTCTTGGCTTTTAACCCTTAAAACTTCAGGCTTTTTTAACAAAATGCTGTCAAAAGCCACCATCAAATGATTTACATTCCCTGAATAACAGATAAATATGTTGTTGTTGACCAAATATTTCCTGTTCTGTGATGAAACTGCCCTATGAGAAAGGCTGGAACAAGGAAATGGCTGATTTAATTCTTTCTGCCATAAGTTAAATGAGTAGAATTCCAGAGGTTCCCCCCTCTCCATTAAATCCTCCACCTGGATCTGTTATCCCTGACCTTCCCCCACGTGTCAAATCCATGTAATGTATTAATTCCACATTTCTCTGCCACAGGAGAGTTGGTTTAAAACATGGACACATTCTCTAATGGCAAAGTAAAGCTGTAAACATTATAACTTTTTTAAAAAGTTAGATAGTACATTAAAAATTTAGGTTATATATGAAGTTCTTTGCATTCTTCTACTGCATAACCAGTGAGGGGCTGAATGGAATTCAGAGTATGTGCAAGGGTTTCTTATTTTTTCTGAGCAGTCAGAGAAGAGCTGAGAGGTTTCTCTTCTGCCAGATTCCACAACTTCAGGACACTGCAAACTAACTGGAAATTGTTTCCTAAAATTATGTGAAGAGGCCATGAGAAGTTTGTACATTCACAGTATAATTAACATAAAGGTATTTTGTTGCCAAAAAATTCAGCCTTCATTCTCTTTTTGTTTCCCTTGTTCTTCTTTTTTTATTTTCTCCCTTACCTCCTTTTTCTTTTCCCCCTTTTCCTTCTTTTTCTCCTCCCCTTTCCTCTTTTTTCTTCTCTCCCTTCCTGCTTTTTATTCCCCCCCTTTCTTCTTTTTTTTCTCCCCTTTTCCCCCTTTTTCTTTGCCCCCTTTCCTCTTTTTCTTCTCCCCTTTCCTCTTTTTCCTTTCCCCCCTTTCCTCTTTGTCCTTTCCCCCCTTTCCTCTTTGTCCTTTCCCCCCTTTCCTCTTTGTCCTTTCCCCCCTTTCCTCTTTGTCCTTTCC
>JAWWLV010000121.1:112303559-112321292 GCA_035041135.1 Platyrinchus mystaceus | reverse complement strand
TCCTTTCCCCCCTTTCCTCTTTGTCCTTTCCCCCCTTTCCTCTTTGTCCTTTCCCCTCTGTCCTCTTTTTCCTTTCCCCCTTTCCTCTTTTTCCTTTCCCCCCTTTCTTCTTTTTCCTTTCTCCCCTTTCCTCTTTTTCCTTTCCCCTTGTCATTTTCTCCTCCTCTTTCCTCCTTTTTCTTCTCCCCTTTCCTCCTTTTTCTTCCCCTTTCCCCTCTATCTTCTTTCCTTTTCCTCTGTTTTCTTTCCTTCCCTTTCCTCTTTTTTTCTTTCCCCTTTTTCTCTCTTTTCTTCCTCCCTCTTTTTCACTCTTCCCTTTCCCCTTTGTAGCAGGAAAGAGCTCAGGAATCTGAACAGTTCAGTTGTACTTTATCTTCTTATTGGAGCTTCTTTTGAAAAATCCTTATTTTCTGGCTTTGGGCTCAGTTTACAATGGTTTGTGTCACCCACATTATGCTCTTATCAGACAATCATCAATCTTTGCATCTCTTATGCTCCTTTTTCATGCACAATCTGTCCCTAACAGGGCTTTTTCCTTGGGAATGGCCTCTGCCATTGCTGCTTTGCAAGATCCCTCAAGGTCCTTGATGGTTTCCCAACTTTTTTTTAAGGCTTATTAATTCCACTGTTTTGTGGAAAACAACCTCTCCTGGCAATTCTAAGTTTTAGGATGAAGGATATCTTGGACTTCTGGAAATCAGTGTCTCTAAACAAGTACTAGGACAAGAAAAGTAGAAATCCCAGAGTTAATCTTGCAATGAGAAAATACTCATTTTTCTTTCTTTTGGAGTCCTTTCCGGTCTGCTCAGTGTCCTTTGCTGCTTCTGTCCTTAACTTTTGTTGATTCCTAAAAGAACAGATCTGACATTGGGAGAATTAAATGTTGATTTTATGCTTTCTCTGAGTTTTACAGAACACAGTTACCTGGTGATGCTGAAGGTGAGGTCCCTCCTCCCTTCCATTGCAGGCCCTCTGCTGCACAGACTTAAACTGCTGCTGCCTCCCTCTTCCAGCTCTAATGGCCATTTTTTTCTCCCAAATTACAGCCCTACCCCCCAAAAAAAACCGAAGAATGGAGTTTATTCCAGCAGGGTGAAGCTGGCACTGCACAGGTTAATGGGAGCTCTGCAGGAGGAGCTGTGCCAGGGAAGACAAATGGTGCCAACTGCTGCCAGGCCCCTCCTCCTTCCCATGGAACAGTAAATTACAACTGGATGATATAACAGGATCATCTGTCTTGTGTTATAAGTGGGGAGGGGAGGAGGTTCTGGGCAGGGTTAAATTACCAAAATAAATCAGGGGATGCTCTTTTCACTCCTTTTCATGCTGGTGATACCAATGACAGCCAGGCTCAAATACATGACAGAGCTCTGGCTGCCCCTTCCCCACATCCTGGGGTGGGGAGGTGGATTTATCTGTTTTATATTCCTGTAATGGATTTATCAGTTTTATATTCCATATTCACACAGATTTTTTTCATTGTAATCAGATTGTGCACCTTTATATGTAAATTAACACAGACACCCCAAAAAAGCTATAAAAATAGCATTATTTTATAAAAAATGTCATCATTGGAGCATTAAAAGCTGGAGCTGTGACCAGGCCACATCCCTTTTGTGATCCAGAACTTTTCATCTCTGCTGGAGATAACCTGATAACCTGATGGCCAGAGGCAGTTTGACTCTGCATCTGGGAGAAGCTCTGCTTTCTGTAAACTGGAGCTGTTCAGAGAAGCTGTTTTGAGGCTAATTAATAATGAAATAAGGTTATGGTGCAAAACTGTCCAGCTGGGCCACTGCACACAGGCAGCAACTGCTGCTCTTGCTGCTGCTGCTGCTGATCCTGATGCACATAATGTGTGTTTTCCCAGCATCTTTTTCTTAGATTGCCAGAAGAAAAGACAGTTTTACTGTCTCCAGTGCCACACATCCCAGGCCTCGGAGCTCCTGCTGCTGAAAGTGTTGTGACTCAGATCAGCTTGTTGATCTGATGGAAAAACTTCATTGCCAGGAAACCTTTGTGAATTGATCCCAGTTTTCCATTGGAGTGGTGAGCTAGTCAGGATGACTTGTGTAAGCAGGTAGCAGCCAGGAGATGCATGGCAAGAGGCAGCAAGCCTCTGGAAGAAAGGAAGGAGAGAAAAAGACCTAACTCTGATCAGAAATGTGCAGTTAATACGTGTTAAACCAGCAGACCTCAGTTGACGTGGGGTTTTGTGTATCCTGTTACAGGTTCATTTGTGCTCTTCTCTTCCTTTCTGTGCTGCCTGCTTTACCCCTCTGCCTTTTTGTCTGGCTGAAACTTTGTGTGAACCCATGAGCAGAGGTTTTATGGCATTTCTGTGAGGTCTCTGCCTCCTGCAGAGCTCCTTGTTGACCTTTTCCCCTGAGCTGGAGCTCAGCCCTGTGTCTGACCCTGGGTATCAGGTGCCCAGTTCTCATGCCAAGTGCCTGTGAGGTGCAGGGTGCCAACGTCCAGCACTTCTTTCCCAAGGGTTTGGCTCTTGGAAGCTCAAAAGTTACATAACAGGAGCTGAGGGTGAGACCTTGGATGCTCTGCTGCTTCCAGAAGGTGCTTTGGGAGCAGGAGCTGTGGCTGAGAACGTGGGAAAGAACCAAGCTGGAGGTGTTAAAATTGCAGTTTTAAACTCAAGGCAGCTTCAACCTCTGGAGCTGGTGGAAATTCCTGCCTTTCTCAGCCCCCTTTGTCTTGTGAACTCTTCTTTCAGCACAGATGGAGGGTTGAGCCCATGTTACTGCATCGAAATCAACCTGTCTGCCCCCCAAAATTTGCTGACGTAGGGACGCATTGTTGCTCTGGGATCTCCCACATTGTCTGTGCCTGTGAAATAATTTAAAGCCACAATCACCCATTTCTGACCACTTGGGCTTATTTGGTGCTGTTTGAGGATGTGGATAAACCAGAGAGGGAACTGTTGTTCACGTCCTGCACCTCAAGAACCAGAATCACCAGATCAATTCCTCCATTGTTTTATCTGCATGCTGGGTAACGAGTGTCTGGGAGCTGCTGCCACGAGATGTTTTCAGGGAGCATCAAGGATTTGGGGGAAAATTAATGGGTCAACAGACCTATAAATGGATGGTAAAAGGACAACTGAGCTTTCACCTGCGATGCAGATGGAGCAAATCACCAGTATTCCTCTGTGTGTGCCCTATCCTGCACGTGGAAATCCTTCTTCCCTGGTTTTAATGCTCTAATAATGTGTTTTCTGACCCAAAGCCTGCGTGTTCTGGTGTTTTTCAGACAGATGAGTGGCGTCTCAGCTGCATCAATAAGGAATTCTCTGTGTGTCCCTCCTACCCTCCAGTTGTCATTGTCCCCAAATGCGTCACCGACGAGGAGCTCCGGAAGGTCGCCGTGTTCCGCCACGGCAGTCGCTTCCCAGTCCTCAGCTACTACCACAAGAAGAATGGGATGGTGAGCTGGGTTTGGGTTGTTGGTTGTTCCTGAAGGAAGTGTGTGGAGCTGTTTTGTTTCATGGAAAAGCCACTTGTGCTCTGGAATTAACACAGTTTGTTATGTTTGCCTGGTTTATTTTCCGGCTTTCTCAGTGGCTGCAGTGAAACCGGTTCTGGGGGATGGAATGAGTCATCTCCATCCCAGAAATAGCCATTAATGTGCTTGTTTGGGAATGTGCATGGCATGAGCCTGCTTACAGCAGTTAAGAACGAGATGAGGCTTGTAAAAGCACTGCTGGCACCATGACTTGCTTTGTCTGCCAAGAGGCTTCATGGGAAGGGATGGCAGGAGCCACATTGTCCTGTCTGAGTGCTGGGCCCTCGTCACATCATGGTGACAGCAGAGCCAGCACTGCTTCTGCTCTGTGCCTGTGGTAGGAGCATCAGAACAAGCTGTTCTCTGAGCCTGGCAGTGCAACGTGATTCAGGAGCAGCAGATTCTTGGTGTTGCACACGCTTTTTGACAAGCCAAAGTCTAATGGAGTGACTGATACACTGTAATTAAGAAATGCACTCTATCAAACTGTTGGGTAATGGTGTCTCTTGCTGATGTAACCAGTTCTGAGAATGTTGGGATGTCCAACCTGCAGCTTTTAAACTTGATACAGGCTCCTCAAATGCTCTAATGCCTTCTCACCTCCTGCTGCCAAGGTCTGTAAGCCTTGAATTAGAGGATGTCTAGTCTGACTCAGTAATAACTCAGGGCTTTTTTGCCTTGATTTAAAATCAGCCACCCACCAGTTCCATATCAGTTGCGTTTTCTGCTTTTTCTCAGCTCAGCTGAAAACCATCAAAGGAAGATTTGCTCAGTTATCTCTCCAAATCCTGCATGTTTCAGGTGTGAGAGAAATAACAGTGTGTAGCTCAGAGCACTTGCACTTGTGACAGTAACTTTGTCTCTCATGTTCCCCTCTTGTCTCTGAGTTCTCAAAGGTACTTGGGGTTGCTGACTGGCTGCCCTCATATTTTAGTGATAACTTGAGCTGCTGGGGAGCTCCTGAATTGAAAAGCATTTACTAAAGAGAAATTTCAGTTCATCAGTCTGTGGATTTAAGGTTTATTCGTTTATCCATGAGGGAAGACTGTCCCTAAGAGGCATCTTTAACACGTGAATGATTTGACTGTTTTAAGAACAGAGCTGGGAAGAGACCTTAAAAGTTACAATCCTGAAAATGTTGGCTTCATAGGATTACAGAATAGTTTGGGTTGGCAGGGACCTCAAAGACCATCCAGTTCCAACCCCCCTGTTATGGCCAGGGACACCTTCCACTAGACCAGGTTACTCCAAGCCCCGTCCACTCTGGCCTTGATCACCTCCAGGGATTTATAACACTTCCAAGGTTTATAAAGGAGCCATCCAGTTCAAAGACTCACAAAAATGGTACTTCAGGCATAATTAAAGAGATAAAGCCCCTAAGATGATGTCTGTAATTTAGAACTTTACCTGCCAGATGGTCACTCAATTCAAGGATATCTAGTTTGGTTTTTAAGTACCTTCAGTCCCTGCAAAGGATTGGACTTAAAAAGACCTGAAGGATTCAGGGCAAGTCTTGGAGCTCAAATGATTGGTGCCTTTTAATCTGAACCTGCTCCATTTCCAGTGCCTAATTCCTGGATTTGTGTCTCCCCAGATCATGATGAGAAGCAGCCAACCCCTGACAGGAACGAACGGGAGACGCTGCAAGGAGGACGAGAAGCTGATCAACGCCTCGCTCCGGCCTGGCAAACGTGGCTACATCATTGACACCAGGTCCTTGAATGTGGCCCAGCAGGCCAGGGCCAAAGGAGGGGGCTTTGAGCAAGAAGTCCACTATCCCCAGTGGAGGAGGATTCACAAGGGCATCGAGAGGTGAGTGGAATCACACAGGCTCTCCACTAGGCTTGGCTTTGTCAGAGCTGTGGTTGCTCCATGGAGTGTTTGCTTCTGTAAGAAGAGTTGTGTGTCCTGGTTCCTGTCAGCAGGATCAAGTTCCTTTTATGGCCAAATCAGGATGTGTGGATGATAAAGGTTGTTTGGGGTTCAGTTCCTTGTTCTGAACAAGCTGCTGCAGGTTTCAGACATCAGGCATCTCCCTGTGCCAGCTGTAGCCACGCTCCAGCCTTCCTGTGTTCCCTTTGCACTGGAAGGAGCCAGAAAACTTCTGCAGGTGAGGATTTGTTCTATTGCAGTGGCAGTGGCCACTTTTATCCAGAGGATTTTCCCAGAGAAGCTGTGGCTGCCCCATCCCTGGAAGTGTTCAAGGCCAGGTTGGACAGGGCTTGGAGCAACCTGGGATAGTGGAAGGTGTCCCTGCCCATGGGACTGAGATGAGCTTTAAGATCCCTCCCAACCCAAACCAGTCTGACTCTATGACCCAGTACTTTTCACTGGACATCTTAATATTGTTTGGTCACTTGGAGACAAGTTACTAAATTAAATAGACTTTTAGCCTGGCCTTGTTCAACTTCTTTTAACCTTAATTTTGGGAAATCCTTCTACACAGATGTAGGTGCAGTAATGTTAACTGGAGCTACTGGAAAGCAGTCACTCCCCTCATCACTGTATAGACCAGCTCCTGAGGAGTTCATTAAGGAATTTCCTGGCTGTTACTTTGAAGTATGTGGTTTTTCTTCTAAAGTTTTTACTTGAACTTAAATTTCTGTTGATTATTTTACAGCTCTACAAGTGTCAAACAGAGAAATTAATAAACCACAACATATGAACACTAAATAATTCATGTACTGGTTCCTGTGTTACTTCTTACATTTTCAATAACGTTCTCCTTTTCCCAAAGGTTTAATATCCTGCAGGAAAGCCTCATCAAACTGGTGGAAGCTTGTAATGACCAGTCCCACAACATGGACCGCTGGCTCAGTAAACTGGAAGCTTCCAACTGGCTGACTCATGTCAAGGAGATCCTGACCACGGCTTGTCTGGCTGCTCAGTGCATTGACAGGTAAATCTCTTGCAGAAAGGCTTGAGTTTCTCATTCATTTGGTCATTCAATACCTCTGGAAGTATTAATAACTGCCCTCCGTGATCTGGCTCGTCCCCATGCAACATACTGTTTCATCATCCTGCTGAAGGAATGTTCCTCCAATAAATCATGCTGAGGGAGGCAGTCTCAACTAAGAATAGGTTTTATATTATGTAACTGAGGTGTATTCTTATGTCTGATGCAACCAATCTGATTTAGATTGTTTTATTGAAGGTTTAGGTTAAAATGTGCCCATCTGAAATGCTGTTTGAGAGTAAAGAAAGGACACAGTGTTGATTTTTTTTTCAAAAAGTCCTTTTTTCTTTTCAGCTGAAGGTTTCCAATACCCCACCTCACTTACAGAGGTTAAACCAATGGCATTTCCTTGTTTTTCCCAGGAATTGGCCTGGTGCTTTTCCCCTCTTACATTTTTATCCCTAAGCAATCCTGCTCATCCTCCTCAGTGCTCATGACCTCTCTGAACCTGACATTTCTGTCACAAATCCTGCTGACTCAGCTGACTTGTGTTCAGACCTCAGCCTGGAGAGCCAAACCTCCCTGTCAGGTGCCAGGGTTTATAAGGAAAGACAAAGGATTTAAATGTGTTTTATTTGTGGCTCTGAGCAGGAAAAGCCCATCCCAAAATTCAGGGAAAACCTGGCTTTTCGATACCAGCTGGAGAGTGTGTTCTGCAGGCACACAGGCAGGCTGGAATGCTGTCTCAGTGGTAAAACAGCATCAGAGCATTTAAAACCTGAGCTCTGTGCTTTTTAAAAGCACTGACTGTGCTGGTTTCATTACTGACTGTGCCAGAAAAGGATTGCTCTGGATCAATACTTTTATCTGAAATTCCTTCCTACATGTGTATAATGAGAAAGATCAGTGATGAAACCATTCTGGTTTGTTGGGACAGTGGCTGATTTCACCATTTGCTTTTCCTGTTTACCTGGAGCTGTGTCAGGCCAGCTCCAGGTACCTGACCTGCCTCACTTGTGGCCTGGAGGTCAAAACTGAGCTCACAGGGATGGTTCCATTATTTGCCATGGGCAGGAATGGCTGGGACAGGGAATGGCTGGGACAGATCCTGCAGCATCTTGAAGGTCTGGGGCCTGAAAGGTGAAAATAGTGTTATCCTGCTGTGCCCCACTTTGAGAGGGAATAGGTTGGCAGCCACTGGAATTGTGCTTTGTCTGTCCCTGCTGTGAGAGGAGGAGAGAAAGGTTAAGATTAGATAGGAAAGGAAGGTTTAGATTAGAGAGAAATTTAGATTAGGGAGAAATTCTGTGCAATAACAGTGGTGAGGCCCTGGCACAGGTTGCCCAGAGAAGCTGTGGCTGCCCCATCCCTGGAAGTGTCCAAGGCCATGTTGGATGGGAGTTGGAGCAGCCTGATCCAAAGTCTGACCACTCTTTCAGTGAAGGTATTTTCCCTAATATCCAATCTAAACCTCCACTGTTGCAACTTAAGGCTGTTTCCTCTTGTCCTGTCACTTGTTACCTGTGAGAAAAGACCAACCCCCACCTGGCTCTGACCTCTTTTGAGGAAGCTGTAAAGAACCTCAGCTGAGGCCCGAATTAAACCCAGGTGTGAGCAAGAACCTCATAATACTGATTTGCAGAGCATCTGGGTGGTGATACATCTTCATTTCAGTGCTTACAGGAAGATCTGAGAGTAATGAGCAAAACAGTGAATGACACAAGCTCATTTTGAGCTGCATTTCCCAGCTGTGACTCACAGGGGTACCAATCCAAAAGACTTAGAAGCACAAAGGAGATCTCACTGGGAGATCAAGACAAAGGGTCTGGATTTCCAGACTGCTTAGCAAGAAGCTGAGCCTTTTGTGATGCAGAGCTCTGATTAGTGTTGGTGAGGACCCAGGTGAGAAGGTGGGATGCTTCCTTAAGGGATGTGGTGGTAAAGAGCCAGCAAAACCTCAGCATTGTCAGCACTGGTGTCCATGGGATGTAGTGGCATCCACTGAGATTTGTATGCCCTTGGGATGTGTTCTGCTCATTCATTCTCTTGTCCCTTCCCACCTCTTTCTTTCCCAGGGAAGGTGCATCAGTGTTAGTCCATGGGACTGAAGGAACTGATTCCACGCTCCAGGTCACTTCTCTGGCACAGATTATCCTGGATCCAAGGTGCAGGACCATCCGTGGCTTTGAGTCTCTTGTTGTGAGGGAGTGGCTGCAGGTAAGAAACACCTCTGGACAAAAGGACAATCTGTTCCAGTGACAGTTGGATTGGGAAATAGCCTGAGAGGCAGCAAACAGGTTGGGCCTTGTTGCAGCCCTGCTTGGTGTGAACGGCCTTTGTCCTCAGAGCAGCATCCTTGCCTGAGTCATTTGTACCTCTGGCACTCTGTGGGGCCTCTGTCTCTCCTGGCAGTTTTTTGGGTGGGGAACTGCCTGTTTTGTGTGCTCAGGGTGGACATCTCTTACCACAGAATGGTTTGGGGTGGAATAGACCTTAAAGATCATCTCTTTCCATCCCCCTGCCATGGGCAGGGACACCTTCCACCCAGACCAGGTTCCATCTCTTCCATCTCTTCACAGCCCTATTCAGACTAAACCACAAAATGTTAGTTCTGCTCTTTCGTACCTTTGCAGTCTGGTCCCTCAGTGCACCCACACCAGTTTGTTCTTGCTCAGATTCCCTGATCCAATACAGGACTGCTCACACAGCCTGGGAAAGGCAGGAAAATTGATCACAGAATCACAGAATTGTTAGGGGTGGAAAAGCCCTCTAAGGTCATTGAGTCCAGCCATTCCCCAGCACTGCCAAGGTTACCACTAACCCATGTCCCCAGGTGCCACATCCACATGGCTTTTAAATCCCTCCAGAGGTGGGAACTCCACCACTGCCCTGGGCAGCTGTGCCAGGGCTGGATAAACCTTTTCATGAAGAAATTTTCCCTATTACCCAATCTAACCCTCCCCTGGCACAGCTTGAGGCCATTTCCTCTAATCCTGTCCCTTGTTCCCGGGGAGCAGAACCTGATTCCTCCCTGACTCCCCCCTCCTGTCAGGGAGTTGCAGAGACAGAAGGTCCACCCTGAGCCTCCTTTTGTCCAGGCTGAGCCCCCCCAGCTCCCTCAGCTGCTCCTGGTGCTCCAGTCCCTTCCCCAGCTCCGTTCCCTCCCTGAACACGCTCCAGCCCCTCTATATCTTTCTTTTCCCGAGGGGCCCAAAACTGACCCCAGGGTTTGAGGTGAGGCCTCAGCAGTGCCAGCACAGGGGGATAATGGTCACCAGCAGCTTGTTACTGGATGCCTGAGCAACAGCAGCATGGACAGAACTATCTCTAAACACTATTTTGCCACATGTACCCACATCCCACTGCTTTGTATGTGATGGTCTCTCTGATTCCCACAGGCTGGTCACCCTTTCCAGCAGCGCTGTGCCCAGTCAGCCTATTCCAACAGCAAACAGAAGTGGGAGGCCCCAGTGTTCCTGCTCTTCCTGGACTGTGTGTGGCAGATCCTTCGGCAGTTCCCTTGTTCCTTCGAGTTCAACGAACAGTTCCTCATCATGCTCTTTGAACATGCTTATGCTTCCCAGTTTGGGACTTTCCTGGGAAACAATGAAAGTGAAAGGTTGGTAAGGATGCTTGATTTGAACCCTTTAAATATTGGGCTGTGTCTGACAAAAAATCATGGAATAGTTTGGGTTTTAAGGGACCTTAAAGATCATCTCGTTCCAACTCCCTGCCATGGGCAGGGACACCTTCCACTAGACCAGATTGCTCCAACCTGGCCAAAAATCCCCACCCATCCCCAGTTTATGTAGTCTCTGACACAGAAATTCTTCCATAAAAGAATAAACAGCTGGAGTTTGACATGAGTCATGGCTGTGGGAAGCAAACTTGTCCATGCAGGTCTGGAGGAGAAGGTCAAGGCATGAGAAGCCAAAGCTGGCAAGTCTGGTCCTAACCTGTCAGGGAGGAACATGACTCTGTAGCCTGGTGGTCGTGACACCCTCAGGTCCAGCCCTGAGTGGGGCTGCTGAGAGTAGCAAACAGGGGGGAGGACTGGAGCCTCCCACAGCTGCCAGGTTTGGATTCCTGTTTTGAGGTTGGATTCCTGTTTTGAGGTTGGCAGTTCTGCCCTCAGGACTCCTGGCTCCAGTAAGACCACGTCTGATGTTCTCCTGCTTAACTGAACATGAAGGGAAAAAACGAACTGATAGTGCAGATAAGGAAGGCAATTTAAAGCTTCCTGTAAACCTCTCTGCCCTTAATCTTGGCTTAGAAGAGACCCTGCTGCCTTCTGCAGGGCTGCTGAACTAGTCATCTGCAAAACCAAGTTAGACTTGAAACCAATAAGATGGAATTTGGAAGAGTATTGGATGTTACATGTAATAACCTGCCTGTCACATCCGAGCCCGTCAGCCTGAGAGCACAGAAGGGGTTTGAAGTCTGATGTGAAGCTTGTGCTGTCTGAATCATTCACAGGGATGGTGAATCTCCTCCTGGCTGGCAGTTCAATTTGCTAGTGCAGGCAGGATATTTGCTGCAATCTAAGGAATAGAGATCCCTGTGTAACTCCTTGTGGTGGGGTTGCCCCAGGAAAACAGCACTGCTTGCCCTGTGTGCTTAGATCCTTCCTGCCACCAGAGGGACCTGTCAGATGTGCCCATTGCACAATTCCAGCAGTAACACTGCTTTTATGTAGTCAAGAATTCCATTTCCATCCTTCCCTGGTGCAGACCCATCCCACTTCCCAGCTCTACCTTAACACAGGAATTCAATCCCTTTCAAAACCTGGCACTTGATCCGCTGTGGGGAGGTGACTGATCCTTCACCTGGACAGCAGGCAGCCAACTTCCACACAACTTATGTTATTTCCCCATCTGTTATTCAAAACTAATGGTAATCAGCCAGGTTGAGGAAATTTCTTTAGGTTTGCACCACGATGGTGAGAGGTCCTGAAGGGATGAGCCTGAATTATCTGGGTTAGTAGCACCTTGAGAAACTTGTGGCCTTCTAGCCTGTTTGGTTCTGACTAAAACAGTCTTTACAGATCAAAGGATGCAAAACTAACTTGCTCCTGTGGGTTTCTTAGGGCTAAACTGAAGCTGCCTCAAAAGACCATGTCCCTGTGGTCCTGGGTGAACAGGAAGGAAGAGCTGAGCAAATTCCAGAATCCCATTTACGAGGCCAACAGCCTGGTCATCTGGCCCGCCGTGGCCCCACAGAGCCTGCAGCTCTGGGCAGGTAAGCCAGGCTTGATCTTCCTGTTACAGACAATATCTGCTTTGGGGCTGCTTGTGAAGCTTCTCCTGACCTTTTTGGCTAATCCATGTGCAGTGGGTTCCCTGCTGCAGGAACTTTCTCCATCCCTTGGGTGCTGAAGAGTTGGTAACAGTGAGGCAAAGTGGTCTGTTGTGGAAGGGGGGAGACATGGATGGGTCTGATCAGGATATGAGGAAAAGAATGAAACCCTCACATTTTTCCTTTTATTGACCTTGTTTAATAGAATGGTGAACTTGGAGAGGAGGGTCAGTATTTTTAATGGCTGTTTAGGGGGGGGAGGGCAAGGGAAGAATGTGTAAACTGATGGAATATGAGCTCCTTGTAACAAGAAACCCTCGTGACCTGTGTGCCCTGGGCTTTCAGGTGTCTTCCTCCGGTGGAACAGGCCTTCCCAGTACCTGGAGGAAGCCCAAGAAGAAATGGTCAAGATTATAAAATACAACAAGGAACTCCAGGACAAGGTGAAGGTGTTGAGGAGGCACCTGGCAGAGATGGAGGCAGCTGAGAGAGCGCAGGGCAACCTGTGAGCTGCCCGGGCTTTGCCCCAGGTCCTTCCTTTCCAGCCCCCTCTACACTAAAGACTGAACATGGAAAAGTGCATGTGTTGCTGAACCCCTTGGGTCCAGCTGCCCCTCAGCCCTCCCACTGCTGAAACCTTCACACTATGAACCTCCCTGCTCTCCTGGGAGGCTTTTTTGTTTTGTTTACAGAAGACACAGCTGGGCACAGTGTCCTCTCTTGGCAGCTTCTCTGTCTCAAAGTTGTGTACAGTGTCAGCAGGAGCTGGAACTCTTTACCTCCAACTGTGTGGATGACCAGGATGGGCCAAGAGACAGGATGTCTCCAATTTATTTTGGACTTTTTATGGGTTTGTTGAACTCTCTAAACACTCACAGGATTCAAAGACAGAGTTCTACATAGATAGGTAAAGGCATTTTGTCTGAAAGCACCTTTTCTCTCCAAGAGTAGGTAAGGCAGCTTAGTTCTTTAGTTTCCTAGAAAAACTAGAAATTGTTAAAATCTAACTACAGTTTCTGCCAGTCTACACAATCCTCTCAGTAGCCTTCACATCTGACACTTGGGTTTTTGTGTTCAGCATTGGCTTGGGAGCAGGAATTTAAATACCAAACCAGAGCAAGACTTTTCAGTGCAATACAGAACTGAAGTAGGGATTCTGCTGCTAATGTTTAAGCCATGACCTCCAGGTGGAATTGTCCCTCATGGATCAATATCTCCTAAGGAATAACAAGCTTCTTTTGTTCTACCTGGAAAACAAAAAGGTTTGGTAGCTGCTGGAGGTGTTCACTTGCAGAACAGGGGCTCAGAGCTGTCCTTTTACCCAGATCCAAGCTGCCTTCTTGGAATTTCCAAGTCCTCTGGCTGGGTTTGGACACCTGGCCAGGTTCACAGCGTTGCATCTACAGCTCAGCAAAGCACTTTTGCTCCACCTGATGTGCTTTTCCCTCTTGTGCTCTTATATCCATGTTGTGAAACCTCAAAAAAGCAGAAGTTGGAAGTTCAGGTGACCTCCCAGATCTGCTGCAGATAAAGGGGCCATCACACTACAGAAATGCTCAGAGTTTAGATGATTTCTAGCTGCTAAAACTACTTAAAGACTTTAGGAATAAGCTTTTTTTTTTTTTTTCCATTTAACTTTATGTTTTGTAGCTGCTCTTCCTGTTTCTGCAACTTCAACCTGCTTTTATAAAATTAAGAGTTTTCTTTAGTGATTTTTTTTCTCCTTTCAGAAGACAGGTGAGAGTAGGTCTGAAATACTCATTTTCTCAGCTTGATTCCATGGATGGACAGGACTGAGAGGAGTTGAATTAACAGCAGCACATGGATTGTCCAGAAATCTTGCTGTTACTGAAATGGAGCTGCAGTAAGTCAGTGGTGTTTCTCTTTGGAAATTGTTGAGTTTCCAGTTTAGGGAATGAAGCTGCTTTATTTAAAAGCCACTTTCACACAGATAAATGTAAAAATGCAGGATCTTGAGTTGTAGGAGCAGCTGGAGAGTGATCTGCAACAATCATGTGGCCACTAAATATGTTCTAAGAAAATCCTATAATCAAGGAAGCAATATAAAATTATGTTACAGTGATTAAGTATTACCTTAATGCCTTTTGTTCATTCCTTATTTCCTTAGTTATTTTCTTCTTGACTAAGCTAAACTTAGCCCTAAAGTCCTGAAAAAAATACCAAGGTCCCTTTTAAACCACTTAAGGCAGAAAAGTAATTCTCCCTGCTTGTAACACTGATTTCTTTTTAGGTTTGGAGGGTGATGGTTTTGTTCACTAAATCAAGTCTGACGCAGGGAATGCTGCTCAGGGTGATCTGTCCTGCATCACAGGGGAGGCCCAATTTGGCTGTTCCCTCTTCCCACCTCCAGATCTGGCTGCTGGAGATACCTCTGGCTGTGTTGTTAATATAACCCCTTTAAAACAACTGTTCACCCTTTAAAATCATGTCTGTGGGACCTGCACCTCGCTGGGTGGTGTCTCCCTGCCCAGTTCAGGATTTCTTCATCTGAAATCCATTATCCTCAGCCAGATGGGAAGGATTCAGAAGACACTGTTTTCCCTGTAATAGGCTGTACATAAAACACTCTTAAAGGTTATGCAATTTCCTAACACAGTAATTATAGATTGAGCTAAATAATAGAGAAGCAGAGACGGGGGTTTTTTGGGATCTAATTGCCTGGCTGCTCCAGCCTCTCCTGCAAACTGCAGGCATCCCAGGAAATTGGGAAACCAGCTGTGACAGCCAACAAAAAGCAGCACATTCCCTCTGAGCTGGCATTTACTCCATCCTCCACTTGTGTCTCAGGGCTGAATCCACACCCAAGTGCTGTGTGTGCCTTGGCTTGGTGGATCCCAGCCTTTGTGTGGAAGTGCTGGGGTCACCCTGAGCAGCTCCAGCAGTTCATTCCATAATTCCTGTCCCTGCAAACAGGTTACCTGGAGCAGCCCTGTGAGCTGTTGCAGGTGATGGAGTCGAGACAAGACGTGTTTTAGCTCCTCTTGGGAGAGGACAGTTCACAGAGCTCCTGTGTCAGACTGCTTCCATGTTCTCCTTTAAGCTTTCCATTCACTCCCAGTGCTTCCCAGGCTCCACTCTGGTGGCTGCTGGTGTGAAACACAGCGGAACACTCAGATTCTTTGCTTTCCTGCTTGTCCTCCGTATTTAATCGTGTATTTAATATCAGTGTTGGATTTGCCCCCTCTCAGAGGGGGACACCTGAAGTCCCTGACACCCCCTTTGCAGATTCCCAGTGTCTTCCCAAGCTCCAGGTGCTGTGGCAGTGCCCAGCTCTGGCTCTTCCCTGTGCCACTGCCTTACACCCCTGCTGACCCCCTGCTTCTGCTCTTTTGCACGCACTAACTGTGGAACAAGCTGGACACTGAGGGCCCCACCTCCAAATTTTGGGGTCAGTCAATGAGGACACTCTGCCATTTACCAAAAAAAAGAAAAAAGAAAAAAAAAAAAAAGAAGAAGGGAAAAGGAACTAACTTGCACAGTTTTCATAAGGGAATTACGTATCTTCAATATTTTGATTGTATTGATCTAACTCTTGAATGTGGCACTGGTTGAAGTGCACTCCTGTTGCATAGGATAGAACTTCAAATTGCACTGTACAGCATTTTGGTGTCTCGTGTGTGCTTTGCTCCAGCCTTGGGAAGTGCTCTTGTGTGTCCAGGCTCCTGTGGGAGGGGGGAAGGTGTATCCCAGCACTCCCTGTATTTCGTGATAGCAGCACTGTTGTGGTGTGTGCTCTGTATCTGTTCACTGCTGCCAGTTCAAGTGATGAGTGCACTGCTGTCCCAACATCTGGAATTCCTATTTGGACTTGGCTGCTGCGTCAGTCTTGATTTTTCCTGTAAAAATTGCAATAGCAGGGCTGGGAGTTGTGCTGGTTTAGGTGTATGCTGTGTGTGTACAGAGCCCCAGCTGCTGTGCCGTGGAATATATTGCAAAAGAAAGGTAACAAATCTGAGGAAAAAAAAAGATCATGTTCAGCCATTTGGGGGGAGAAAAACAAAGTGGCTGTAAAGTTTGCTGTAGATATGCTGAAAACATAGTAGATGTGTCTGTTTAAATTAAAATCTCGAAGACTAAAAAGTTCTTTAATTATAGTGCTGAATCTTTATTGGTGTGGTCTCTGCTTCCCACTGTGTGTGTGTGACTGACCTGGATGTGAGTTCTTGCCTGAAATTTTAGCTCTTTTCAGCTCTTATGTGTTTTATTTTACAGCTGAACAAGTTCTGTGATGGTAGAAGAGGGATGGAAGGAGAAGGTTGAGACCCTGAGGCTGTGAGTGGCTGGCAGAGCTCTGATATCAAGGCTTTGGTCCTTGGACACCAGCTCTGCACATGATGGATAAATAATTAGCTTGGCCAAGGTTTTCTGCTGGTGTTGATCTCTCCAAAGGAAGAGGGACAGGGGTATTCAAAGGGAAAGGGGTTTGGACTGAAGGAAAGCCCTGCAAGAAGGGAGATGGTGACAGGAGAAGAGGGATTGATTTAAACTAAAAGAGGAGATTTAGGTTAGATATTAAGAGGAAATTCTTCCCTGTGAGGGTGCTGAGGCCCTGGCACAGGTTGCCCAGAGAAGCTGTGGCTGCCCCATCCCTGGAGGTGTTCAAGGCCAGGTTGGATGGGGCTTGGAGCAACCTGGGATGGTGGAAGGTGTCCCTGTCCATGGCAGGGGCTTGGAATGAGATGGTTTTTAAAGTCCCTTCCAACCCAAACTGTTCTGTGACTATGAAGTCCATCAGTGGACCTGGGGTCACAGTTACCTGTTGTTTTTGAGAGGGGTGGGGTGCACTTGCCAGGGGAAGGAACAAAAAAAGACCAAACAGCTCTTGGGAACTGGAGGCTGGGAACTGTGGAAGCTCCTGGATCTCTCCCTGCCGGTGAGTCAGGAGTCTGGGAACCACTGGGCTGGGCTCTCTGTTTCCCTGCAGTGTCATCTGTGGCCTCTGCAACTCCTTGGGAAGGTGATGAGTTTTTGTGGCTTCTGGTGTTGGAGCAGATGGAGACTGGGGGTGTGTGTGCAGCCCCATGTGATAACACAGGGAAAGGTGCTGAAGGTTTTGACGTGAAAAGGTTGATTTTCAGTCCCTCTTTTTGCAAAATGTTTCTAGAAGTCCCAGCTGAAACAGAGTAGGTCTATTTAAAATAGTTTCAGCTGTGATCAGGCAGCCTGATCTGGGTTAAGCTTGATTTTGGGAGGGGAGGGAGAAAATGACTAGAGAATCGTGGAATGGTTTGGGTTGGAAGGGACCTTAAAGATCATCCCGTTCCAACCCTTGGCATGGGCAGAGACACCTTCCTCTATCCCAGGTTGCTCCAAGCCCCATCCCACCTGGCCTTGGACACTTCAGTAGTCCATCTGACCAAGTGTTGAAATTTGGTTTTATTCAACTTCTTTTTTTTTTTTTTTTGAGACTGTTGGCATTTCTGTTTTGAAAACCCAAATGTTTTTGTTTAGTGCCACTGCAGGACTCTCTTCCATGCTGCCTGTTCTTCCCCCAGGCAGTGAGAGAAGACAATGAGGAGGATTTACCACTGCACATGGACTGGAACTCGGTGATGCTGGGCTGTGTTGGCTGCTCACAGCTTCCCCTGCTGTGGGAATGTCATGACAAGCCCCTGGCATTTGTCTTTCAGAGCTGAGCTGAGGATTTTTGATGTTCTGCTGTGAGTGTGTTGCTGATGGATTCTGATACTTTTATCTGATGCTGCAGCTCAGCTAATGGAGGGTTTGCTCCTAAAGCTCCAAATCTGCTCCCTCAGTAAAGTGCTGGCAAACAACCCAACCACTGCACTGAGTTGGGGCAACCCCTGGGATCAGTCCAGGCTGGGGATGAACAGATGGAGCAGCCCTGAGGAGAAGGACTTTGGGTGCTGGTGGGTGAGAGGCTGGACATGCCCCGGCCATGGGCACTCCCAGCCCAGAACCCCCCCTGTGTCCTGGGCTCATCCCACAGCGTGGGCAGCAGGGGAGGGGGGGATTCTGCCCCTCTGCCCCCTCAGGTGAGACCC
>JAWWLV010000121.1:112283803-112303459 GCA_035041135.1 Platyrinchus mystaceus | reverse complement strand
GGCAGCATCATGATCTGGTTTGCCTGGGCTCTCAAAGCCTGCAGGCCAACACCCAGCCCTTGGGTAGGGACCGATTCGTGTCCCCCCCAGCCCCTTCCACAGAAACCAAAACAGGTCATGGCCACTCAGGCTTTTGTCAGGACCAAATTCTCTTTATCAGCTCTTCAGCGAGACAAACTCTGAACTCCTCTCCCCTGTTTCTGTCTGGTAGAACAGTCTGACTGTGATCAAGGATATCTGTAACACTTGTTCTCCCATCTATTCTCTGGAAGATAAGTTCTCCCCTATCCACAGTTCCCAGGATTACTCATTCCTCCTGGATGAGGCCTTCTAATTCTTCCATTTAATTGCTCATGTTCCTGGCATCAGTACAGAAATACTTGAACTGTTTCAGCCTGGTCTTATCTGCTCTCTCAGCCCAGGAGGTGCCGTCCGTTTGCTGGCAGGAAGGGCTGCCTGACGTCGGCTCTTGGCAAGGTAAGTGCTCTCCCATTCCTTGCTGTTCTCTGCTCTTCCTTTCTTGGTTGCTCTGCTCCTGCTGACATGGTCATCCTCCCACTGGATCTGGATTCCAGGCAGGGTGCAACCAAGGCCAAGAAAGGAAACGCTCAGAGACAGCCCCGAGATCCGTCCACAGGGAACATCACCACTTATCTGCCTTCCTCCTGATAACCTCCTTTTAATATTATCCACTGCAGACTCACCCTTCACAAGTTCTTTATCCACTGTAATTCTGTGATCCCATCTTCTCTAGGTTAGCTAATAATTTCCCATGGGTGCTTTATCCGATAGTTGTTTAAATCCAGACAGACACAACACAGTGCAGAAAAGCCATGGATTGCTCAGTCCCTGACAAGCTGACTTTGGAGAACACATGCTGGATTTCATTCCATTTTTCCATACATCTCACTGACTTTATCTGTTGTCCCATATAACATAAGCTCAAAAACCTTGTGTATGACACAGGCCAGATTATTTACCCTGCATTTACAGCTTACAGTGCCTGCTTTACAGTCTGCAGTGTGGTGGCAGTGTCTTGGACTGACTCTTTCCTCCAGTTCTGCTCCTTCATCAAAGCTGCCTACAACCTCCTGGTGGTGCTACTTCTGCAAGACCAGAGGAGCCACTTATATTGAACCCAAGGCTGGAGCCCCTCTGCTCCGGAGCCAGGCTGGGAGAGCTGGAGGGATTCACCTGGAGAAGAGAAGGCTCCAGGGAGACCTGAGAGCCCCTTGCAGGGCCAAAAGGGGCTCCAGGAGAGCTGGAGAGGGACTGGGAACAAGGGATGGAGGGACAGGACACAGGGAATGGCTTCCCACTGCCAGAGGGCAGAGTTAGATGGGATATTGGGAAGGAATTGTTGGCTGTGAGGGTGGTGAGGCCCTGACACAGGTTGCCCAGAAAAGCTGTGCTGCCCCATCCCTGGAAGTGTTCAAGGCCAGGTTGGACGGGGCTTGGATCAACCTGGGCTAGTGGAAGGTGTCCCTGCAGAGGTTGGAATGAGATGAGACTTAAGATTCCTTCCAACCCATCCCATTCTGTCATTCTGTGACACACAGAGACTCACTGTGGTAAGATGTGTGTTACACCAGTCTTAAAAACGCTGGTTTAGTTACTAAACTCAGATGTGTTACAGCTTGTGGATTTACATGCCCAGTTTCCAGGACTGCACATCCCAGTTGGTGCTGGCACCATCCAGGATGGTCTCTCTCCTGACAGGAAAAACATTTGTGATGCCTGAGCAAGGTAAGTGCAACATTTCCTTTTGGCTTGTAAGTCCTTGATGGCATGAAATAAAAACTTCCTGGCAGGAATAAGGGTTGTTTTGGAGTTTGGGCTTTTTGTTTTAAACAGAGAACTGCTTGTCCCCTCTGTGCTGTGCTTCATCTCATCACCTGCCATTTTTTGGGGTGCTTGGAGCATCTAAGCTACCATGGCTGTATCCTACACAGCTGGGGAGTCTGGAAGTCTGTGGATTAGGTGTGCTGTAGGAACAGCCTGAGATCCCACTGGATCTGATCCTTTCTTCCCTGAAGACTTGATGACATTGCTTCTGGAGTGGAGGATTCTCTCTGTTTCTTACTGAATGCTTTGGGTGGGAAGGGACCTTAAAGCTCATCCAGTTCCACCCCCTGTCATGGGCAGGGACACCTTCCACTAGCCCAGGTTGCTCCCAGCCCTATCCAACCTGTCCTTGGACTCTTCCAGGGATGGAACAGCCCCAGCATCAGTTATTTTGGGGACAAAGCAGTGAGTTAAATACAGGGCTGTGGTTTCTACAATTCCTCAGTTTGGGAAGGAAGAAAAAAAAAGGAAGCTGTGCCTTCCTGGGAAATAGATTTTCCTCCACAGATCCTTAAGGGAAACTTGCACAACATCCAGTACATGAAGTGTCCTGGCTGCACTGCCAGCACTTGGCAAAGCTGTCATTTCACAATTGGAAGGCTGTGGCAATGCTGAATTAAAATTCTTTTCTGTTCTTCTCCACCTCTTTTTCCTCCTCACTTGTGCTGGTCCAGCTGTTTGTGATTCTGTGTGGCACATTGGACTGGAGAAATGGGTGGAAAAATCACCCAGAGAAGAGGGAAAAGCCCTGAAGCTGAGTCAGAACTGTGGTGGTAAAAGTTGCAGTGATGCTTTTAGGAATTAAATTAGGGGAGATTTGTAAGGGGAAATCCCACCTGACCTGCTGGAGAGAGTTCAGAGGAAGCCATGGAGATCCTCCAAGGGCTGGAGCACCTCCAATATGCAGACAGGCTGGGAGAGCTGGGGGGGTTCACCTGGAGAAGAGAAGGGTCTGGGGGGAACCTGAGAGCCCCTTCCAGAGCCTAAAGGGGCTCCAGGAGAGCTAGAGAGGGACTTGGGACAAGGGATGGAGGGACAGAGCACAGGGTTAGATGGAATATTGGGAAGGAATTCCTGGCTGTGAGCGTGGTGGGCACAGGTGACCCAGAGAAGCTGTGACTGTCCCATCCCTGGAAGTGTCCAAGGCCAGGTTGGACGGGGCTTGGAGCAACCTGTTCTAGTGGAAGGTGTCCCTGCCCATGGCAGGAGACTGGAATGAAATGAGCTTTAAGGTCCCTTCCCACCCAAACCATTCTGTGATTTTATGGCTTAATGAGCTGTCATCTAAGACTGTCACTGCAGCTGGATCCTCATGTAGACTGGAAGAACAATTCCCTTTTTATTTTTATTGTTTTAGGAACCAGACTGGAGTTTGGGAGAGCAAAGTCCTGGTCCTGCCACTGCCACAGGATTGCTGGTGTCATCTCAAGTGAGTCACTTCACCAGAGAACCAAAGGGACAGCACATCCCTATGGCAGGAGCTTTTCCAGGTGTCCTGAAAGGCTGGGAAGAGCTTCTTTCCCTCAGCTGTCCAAGCACAGTGGGTGCAAGTTCAGCAAGGGCAGAGGGGAACAGGGTGAGACCACAAAACCCCACAAAATGTGTAGGAGGGGGTGGGAGGGAGATCAAGCCTGAGGTTCTGGGAGAGGCTGCTGCAGAAAGCTTTGAACAAGCAGCACTTCTGGATGCCCCATGGGAAAGGGGAAGACAAAAGGCAGTGGTGTAGAGTGGGGAGAGAGACAGGAACACCCTTTGAGCCACCATGGCTGCCTAGGAGAGGATGGACAGTGCTTGTCTGCTGATGGAGATTCCCAGCAGCAAAAGTCATTCCCAACAAACCCTGGTCACCATCCTGGCAGTGCTCAGTGTCCCAGCATGGAGAAGTCCCTCACCACACGCTGTGCAAAGGATGCTCTGGAATTTCCAGCTTACTGTGTGTTAATAACCTGCCCCTCCTGGAGGGTGGGAATGGTCTGGGGCTTCTGTTGGTCCTGGGTGATGCCCTGTTAAATTTGTTGCAGTTTTGGAACTGTTTGAGGCAGGAAGAAATGGGATCAACTGCTGAGGAATCACATCCCTCAGGGACTGGCTCTCCAAATCAGGAGCATCCCTAAATCTGTAACCCAGCTGCTGTTCCAGGTTGTCTGAGTGAGGGAGATGGATAATGTGCTGGAAGGATCAAGCTGTTCCCCTTCTGAGTTAAAATCAGCCTTCTGCTGCCCTCTCTCCCTGTTTTCAGCTCCCTGGATTTCTTTCTGCTGAGAAACTCAACACCCAGCCCAGATCTGACTTTCCCTTCCCTTCTCACTAATGGCCTTGAGAGGCAGAGTAGCTTGTTGGAACATGTCCTGCTCTCTTCCCCTTGATTTGCATTCCCAATATTCCCCATTAGTCTGTTACTGAACTTCAGGCTGGTTTTTTATGTTTGCAGTCTTTTGGACATGGATTTATATTAAAAAAAAAAAAAAAAGCAAGCCAGACAACAGACAAACCCACAAAACCTTAAAATCCAGATAACATGAAAAATATAAACCATACAAACTTCTCAGTAGCCTGTAACCCTCTCTTTCTCTCCCTGGAGCGTTTTTTGGGGCATGCACAGAGATTCTCTGAGCAGCACTGGAACAAGCTGGCCAGGGAAGAAGTGGAATTGCCCTGGAAGTGTTCAAAAGGTACATGGTTTAGTCACGGCCTTGGCAGTGCTGGAAGAACAGTTGGACTCGGTGATCTTGGAGGTCTTTTCCAACCTAAATCTAGGATACACACAGGTGAGGACTGTCATAGAATCACAGAATGGTTTGGGTTGGAAGAGGCCTTAAAGATCATCTTATTCCAACTCCCTGTCCTGGGCAGGGACACCTTCCACTATCTCAGGTTGCTCCAAACCCTGTGCAACATGGAGTGAGGTCCAAGGCTGTTCTGACCAGAGAAAGACACCCAAGGTGTCTTTGCTGCCCACATTGGTGCTCACTCGGTGAGAGGATCACTCTCAGTTGGTTGCTGGAATGGAACATCCACACTGCTGAGACACCATCACCCACCTGGGCTTGAGTTTTCTTCCCTTTAGGATTTTCTGCCTTCCCATATTGATGGTTTTATTCTTGCCCCCTGGAGCTGCTGCCATCACACTGACATTCCTATCTCTGTCCTCTTACCTTTCTTATCTTGCAGGGCTCTGTGCTCTTTCCCATGAGCTGGCAACCTCCTCAGCTCTGGGAGGAGGGTTTTCCAGCTGGGCTGTATCAGGGAGGCCTTGGATTGCAGCTGAACTCGGAGGACAGGGCGGTTCAGGGCCAGCTTTCTGCTCACTCCATCCTGCACATTCTGTGCCAGTTTAATGCTCCAGGTGTTGGCTCGGTGCTGGAGGAGGGGAATGGTTTATGGAGCCACTCCTGATCTGCCATCCTGGTGTGATCCTGGTCTGGAAGAGAACTTTCTGTGTGTCCAGGGAAGGGAATGGAGCTGGGGAAGGGGGTGGAGCCCTTCCACTTGGTGGCAGATGACTCAGCCTGGAAAAGGGACTGCTGAGGTGATGATATGATGGAAGTCTGAGATATATTGGCCTGGAAAGCCATGGAGTGACAGGATAGGTAAGATTGAAAAGGATCACTGTAAGTCATTTCACTGGAAGCAATTCTCCCCTGAAACGGTGGTTTGGCCCTGGCCCAGGTTGCCCAGAGAAACTGTGGCTGCCCCATCCCTGGAAGTGTCCAAGGCCAGGTTGGATGGGGCTTGGAGCAACCTGGGATGGTGGAAGACGTCCCTGCCCATGACAGGGGGATGGAACAAGATGGGGTTTTAAGTCCCTTTCCAACCCAAACCATTCTATGATAATAAAGAGAACATTTTACTCCCAACTTTCGTTTTAAAAGTGAACGAGAAAAGGTGTGTTCATGGATTTTCTGATAGCACTGGAAGCTTCAGCTGGAAGTTCCCTGTTTGATTAAAGTAACTTTGAGGATTGCCAAAAACATATGAGTTTAATTTAGTTGTTAAAATAACATTTCAGTCTGGCTACGTTTTGCTCCCTTAACTCCCAAGGCCAGGTCGGACAGGGCTTGGAGCAACCTGGGATAGTGGAAGGTGTCCCTGCCCATGACAGGGGGCTGGAATGAGATGATTTTTAAAGTCCCTTCCAACCCAAACCATTCCATGACTCTGGAGTCCAACCTGGCTGCTGGTGGCCTTTGAGGCACCACAGAGGGTCACATGACCCTTTAATTTGACTTTTTTTTGCAGATTCTGCTCAGTTTGTAAGAGACAGAGAGACACTGCTGACATTTCTCATCTTTGCCTCTCCGAGGGCATTAACTGCATTTTTTCAAGGCTCTGCGGTGGAACAAGAGACTTCTTTGTGTTTATTTTCCTCCTGAAGCTTTCCCTCTTTTCAAGAGGGACAGCTGGTTTGGTGAATGGTGCTTAACAATCCTTTCTAACTCAATTAGGCACTTGGGAGCCAGGAGTTGTGAGCACTCGGCTTCCATAGCCAGCAAAGGATTTTCCCCTCTGTTATAGTGCGATTTTCCAAGATTTCCACACTCTGTGAGCTGAGCTTTTAGTAACTGGCCATTTGTTCGTGTCTGGAAGCCTTGGAAATAGTGGCCAGCCCTGCTTTGTTTGCTCCCTGAACTTTGAACGATTTCATTCAGCACCTTTTTAAGAAGGGGAAAAAAATAAAATTAAAAAATAAAATTAAAAAATAAAATCAGGCTTTGCCCCAACCCTGAACTGACTCGTGTCTTATATTCACAGCAAATTCCAGGGATTTTTTTGTTGGCAGGCTTGACAACAAACCATCCCTGCGTTTAAATAGTGAAGCCCGAGTGCTTTATCCTTTTGTCTCGGTGCAGATCAGGGCGCAGTGTTTGTGTAGGGTCTCCTCCTGCCCCGGAGCTGTGCCCGGGTCCTGCCCATCCAGGCGGGAAGGGCTGTGATTAATCCCTGTCAGACGCGGTTGGCTCTGCCTCTGATCTCCAGGCTGGGGAGATCTCTGTGTGCCCACTGGAGTGTTTTGTTTTGCTTAGCAGAGCTCTCTGAAAGGTTTTTCCCTGATACTTTAATCTTTGTTCTGAATGAAAATTAAGACCTAAATATATCTTTTTTTTTTTTTTTTTATTACACGCTTTTTTCCTTGATCTAGTCGAGTTCCACGGAGTATTTCCTGAAGCATTTTTAATATTTCAAGATTCCTTTTTGGGCTGCTGAGCTGAAGGTTCCAGCTCACTGAGCTGTGCCCTCAGAGGGGCCTGGGATACTTCATGTGTCATATTTTCATGCTCTGGGCTCCTGGCCATGAGACACAGAGCTGAGCTGGCTTCAGGAAGGGTGTAACAAGGACCAGGCTGGTCAGAGCACAGGTAGCAGCACCTCCAGCAACCATAATCCATGGATATTTAAGGAGAGATTATAGGGAATGGGACCAGAGCAACCTGGTCTAGTGGAAGGTGTCCCTGCCCTTGGCAGGGGGTTGGAACATCATGATCTTTAAAGCCCCTCCCAACCTAACCCATTCTAGGGATATTTCCCAGACTCCAGACTTTTATTTAAGGAGAATGAAAATTGAATTATTTAGGAAAAATTGCCTTTTTGTCCCCAAGGAGGATTTTTTTTTTCCTGAGATTGCTCTTTCCCTGGATGGAAAATTCCCAACCTGCTTGAGTTGGCAAGCTCTGGTTTTCAGCTAAAGCATATGCTGATGTATGTTTATATCTTGCTGCAACAAAAAGCTGTGGATAAATCAAGAGCTGAAGGCAGCAGGCAGTTCCCTTCCCCATCCCAACAGTCCTCATATTGCCAGTGGGAGGGTGGAAAAATGGCAATTACAGTTCAGTCTGCAGGAAAATGACAGCAAAACTATAAAATAACTAATAAAATAAAATAGAATTCCAGCTTTATTACCTGTCCTGCAGATAACACTGTAAATTCAGGAAGAATTCCTTCATGGAAAGGGTTGTCAAACATTGGAAGGGGCTGCCCAGGGAGGGGGTGGAGTCTCCATCCCTGGAGGTGTCCAAGGAGGGACTGGACGTGGCACTCAGTGCTCTGGGTTGGGTGACAAGGTGGGGATTGGTCACAGGTTGGACTTGATGATCTTGGAGGTCTTTTTCATCCTAAATGATTCTATGAAATGTAAAAAGATCCAGAAAATCTGACCTACAACAACCATTGCCTGAGAGATGTCACATAAGACACATTGCTTTTATTTCAATAAAAGGACTATTAAACTCCAAGAGCAAAGTTTGCAGCCTCATCATGCTACATTATAGTGATTATCCACTAACATTGGCTGGAAAATGGAATTCCTAAGTGCTTCTGCCTCTCCCTGGCTCAGTAACATGATGCCTTATTACCCTCCAGCAAAGGCAAGGAATTCTTAGGCAGATTTTTCCCTGGCACCTTGCAAGCTCCTGCTGGCTGCTCCATGGGCTGGACAGCTGGGAGAGGCTGGAGAGGCTGTGGGAAAGGTGCCTGCAGGTTCCTGGAGCATCCAGCACTTCCAGCTCCTGATAAATGGTTTTGCAGCTGTGGAAAAGGCTCTGGTTTGCAGATATGGCCAGTTTGGATCTCATTTTAAATGCATTTCAACTTTTCTGTCCTGAAGTTTCCCTCTGAGGTCTCCTGTCAGAACCAGCTTTGTTTTAGAGTGTGAGTTTTGAGGTTAATTGATCAGGACAGTTGAGGAATGAGGGATTTAAGTCCGTGAGACCTCGCAGATTTCATGGAATGCAAGGATGTGTTTTCAGCAGGCTTTTCTCAAGGTGGTTCATGGAGGTTACCCTGTTCAAGAGCAATGAAATCCAGTGTTTCCCTGGACCATTATGAGCTACAGACTTCCAGCACCTAAAGGGTGTTTCCAAGAAGGCTGGAGAGGGACTTTTCACAAGGGCATGGAGTGACAGGACAAGGGGGAACAGATTCAAACTGAGAGTAGGTTTAGATTAGATATTAGACAGAAATTCTTCCCTGTGAGGGTGCTGAGTCCCTGGCACAGGTTGCCCAGAGAAACTGTGGCTGCCCCATCCCTGGAAGTGTCCAAGGCCAGGTTGGACAGGGCTTGAAGCAATCTGGGATAATGGAAAGTGTCCCTGGCCATGGCAGGGGGTTGGAAACTGGATGATCTTTAAGGTCCCTTCAAACACGAACCACTCAGTGATTTTATGATTCCACACTGAGCAGTTGTGAATCAACTCCCAGATCTGGCAAGTCACACATTTTACAGGGTTTGACCCCGGACAGGAAAGCTTTTTGTTCTGTTATCAGGTGAAACCTGAGTCCTTTTCATAAACTCATGCTTCATTCTCCAAAGTCTATTCAACAAAACTGTGCTCAGTAAATAGAGTTGGGAAAGTGGCTTTTCACTGATTACGGGGGTTTCCTTCTCTACTTTGCTCCTTTGCAGACAGTGACCCTGATTCATGACACACCCCGTCAGGCTGTAACTGGCCTCAGCCAACTCTACCTGAGGCTTCTTCTTGGCCAGCTGTGATGGTGGGAGCAGAAGAGCAGGAAACACTGATGTGGGACTGGCGAACACCTGAACATTTCCCACTGAACTGTTTTGTGTTCCAGTGTTCCAGGGCTGCTTCCTGGTGTTCAGCAGTTTCCATCTCTTGGGGCAGATGGAGGTAAATCATAGAATCAAAATATCCTGAGCTGGAAGGGACCCACAAGGATCATCAAAGGAGTGTGGGCATCTTCCACCCTTCGTCTCCTGCTTTATCAGTGCTGGGTTTTTTTCCCCTGTAACGTTCAATTCTTGCTCCTGCCAATCTGTTCTTGCCATGGGATGCAGAGGAGTGGGTTTGGGGTTAATACTGCGTTTTTCTGCTAATTAAAGAGGCTGTTTGGCACCAACTAGTGAAATAGTCCTGAGAGACCACAGCTACAGGGAGCTTGTGATGCCAACCTTGCACTGAGGTGCCCATGGCAGGTAGTTGGAACAAGATGATCTTTAAGGTCCCTTCCAACCCAAACCATTTTAGGCATATTTCCCAAATTCCAGTCATTGCTGATTTTTGTTTAAGTAGAATGAAAATGGAATTATTTAGGCAAACCCTACTTTTTGTCCTCATGGATGATTTTTTTTTTTTTTTTCTTTTCCTGAGATTGCTTTTGTCAAGAAACTCTAATCCATCTTCAAGGGGTGTAAACTACCACAAAAAAAAAAAACACAGCAGGCCACTCCTTCTGGATCAGATGGTCATTTCCCATTTTCTTGGTTTCTCAGCTTTTTAGGAAGCTGCATCGCTGCACTGACAGTGGAGCAAAGTTACAAAAACCACGGCACAAGGGTGTTTTTCCAAAACCTGACTTGCATTCTGTGCTTTCCCAACCTTCTCCTCCCCAGCATCAAGGGATCCATCCACACCCAAAGGCTGTTAGGGTGGTGTGTTTGCTCCTAGCTGAGCATCCCCAGCAGGGTTGCCTCAGGCTGGTGCAGCAGGTGCTGCACTCTTGGGATTGGAAAATCCTTTCCATCGAAACCCTTTTCTCCTGGGGCTTGAACCCTCACTTTTGTGGGTATGTACCAGCCCAGACATGCAGAGAACAGCCCAGCTGTTTTCCTGGAAGGCCAGATCCAGATGAACCTTGATAAAGGAGGACAATTAAGTTAATTGCATTACTGACCATGTTCTTTGTGGCGTGTGATGAACTTGGTGTGAGGCTTTGTCTGAATTATTAAACAGCCTGGTTTTCAGAGAACATTCCTTAACCCTTTGTTGTGCTGCAACATCTGCTCACCTCAGAGACCTGAGGGAGCTTGTTTTCACACCAGGTTTTGTGTTGTTTAGGGGACACAGGCCTTTGGGAAATCAGGCCATGATTTACTGGACAGGGAAGACTTACCGTAAACAAACTCTCTCCTGCTGAGCTGAGAGTGTTTGAGCTGCTCCTGCTTAGACTGGAAACTCATCCTTGTCATTAACTGCACTAATTATGCATCTTGTTTCCATAGCTTACTTGAAATGAATCCCTGTGTGGAAACCTGCTCTGTGAAGCCCAGTGAGGAAGGAAAATGGATGTTCTGTGCACTCCAGGCACATTGGTGAATCCACTTCTACAAAACCAGCTGCTGAAGGTTTATAACATTTCCCTTCTGCCTTTGTTTCTGGCTGTGGTTATTCATTTCTGTTACAAGGATGAATATTTGGCCTTTACAGAAGGTGTGAAGGGCAGAGAGATTGGTTGGAACTTACTGTTTCTGTCCTTAGTCTTCCATGTGGTGGTTTTAGCACTGCTGGAAAACTGCTGGAAAAGCCATCATAGAATGGTTTGGGTTGGAAGGGACCTTAAAGTTTATTTAGTTCCAGCCCCCTGCCAAGGGCAGGGACACCTTCCACTAAACCAGGTTGCCCAGGGCCACATCCAGCCTGCCTTGTCACCAAAAGAAGTGAAAGTCACTTTAAATTACAGCACTGCCCCCTGTGAGCTCCCTGTATCCACTCTGAGGTGTGAAATCCCTGCTTGAGGGCAGGTGACAACCTGCTGTGGATTTCTTAGCAACATTATGGCCTCTGCACTGGCAGATGTCCATTGAGGGTGTGACTCAGGCCCTGATTTTTCCCTCAGAAGTCCCTCATTTCCCTCAGTTAAATCATTGTTATATTTGGGATGGTTCCTTCATCCATTTTGTTAGCTTAGATGTGAAGGTGCAAGGCAGGGCATAAATGAGGACGTATAGGAGAGTGTTCAGGGAACAGATGAAGCTGTTTTCTTCCCCAAAATAACAAATGTATCCCTTGGAGATCCAGGAATCCCTGCTGGCTGCTTGCAATGCGGGTCAGGGCTTCTTGAGGGTTGTGTAACCTTCAGAACTCGAATCAGTGGCCTTTTTTGGGTACATTCTCAGGATAAACACTCATTATTTTATGTGTTTATTGGAGAAGCAGCAAGGAATGGGGAGAGGTCCAGGTGCTAAAATGGAAGAGAGGAGGTGGGTGAGCCTCTCCCTGCCCTGGGACAGGATCCACTCAGCACATCTCTGCTGATGGATCTGACCTAACCTGCTCTTTAAACTCCTAGCGACACAACTCTGCTCCCTCCCCAGATGACCTTTCCAGGACTTCCTTACAGCTAAAGATTGGTCCTAATGACTAATCTTGCTTTTAATTGAGCATGTGCCTTCAAAATCAATATATTTGGGGGTTTTTGTGGTGGTGGTGCTGCAGCTTCACACTGTAAGATTGGCCCCTTTTCACCTCCAGCCACTTCTGCTCTTCACGGGGCTGTTTCCTTCCCCTTTTTCCCAGTTTTTTGATAATTCTTGTTGCTGTGGACTGTCCTTAATTGTGTCTCATCCCTCTTTAATGCCTGGACGTGGCACTCAGTGCTCTGTTCTGGTTGACAAGGTGGTGATGGGTCAAAGGTTGGACTGGATGATCTTGGAGGTCTTTTCCAACCTTGACGATTCTGTGATTGTAGAACCAATCACCACGAGGGTGGAAATTATAACTGTGGATGTAAAAGAAACCAGATCCTTTATCTGCCATCAGTGCATGAGCAGAATTCCCGTGTGTCCTGAGGGGAGCTGCCCTTGCAGGGTTGTTATTCCCTGGTCGCAGAAAGATGATGGTTATAAGAAAACAGCAACACAGAAGCACCTGGGGAGGACTGGAGGTTTTAATCTGGTCCATTGCAGTGCAAGAATTTCTCTTTACCCAGAGAAATGGGACTGCAGTTCCCAAGGTGTGAGCAAGCAGTGCTGGAGTTAAACCTCCTGCAGGGGCTCTGTCTCCTCTGAGCGGCCTTTCAGGCAGGGATCTCACACACAGTGTGATCTCCAGGTGGGAGATGCCACCAGCAGAGCCATTCCTCCTCCTCAGCCTACCTGGAGGGCCAACACCTGTGTTTTCACTTTGCTGGAGCTCACCAGGAGGGGAATGATGCCAGGGGAACATGTTTAAAAACAAACCATCTGTGGTTCATGCAGTGCTTCACCCCTCATTAAAAGAAAAATAAATAAATAAATAGACAAGGCAAATCTAACTGAACCAAAGATCATCAAGCTCATTCTTTTCATTAAAATAAAATGCTTTCTAACTAAAATCTTCCCCTTTTTTCTTCTCCAAGGAAGCAGCAACCCAGTGTGACACACATGTTTGGATGCAGAAGCGACGCCAGTCACTCACAGAGGGAAGATGAGACCTGGCTGTGATCAGTGTGAGGTTCTCCTGTGCTGCCAACTCGATGTGACACCTCCCTGTGCCCGGGCACAGCCCGTGTCACATCTGCTGGGGATGATGAGCATCAGGGTCAAACCAGTTCAGCACCACAGGGAGAAGATGTTTCTTCTTTTCACATCCTGTGTGGCTGAGCTGTCACATCAAGGCCGAGTTCAGTCTCCCTCCCTGCCGACTCCTTGTGGATGTCGTGGCACATGTGGACACAACAGGAGCTTGGACACTTTGCTCATCAGGGCTGAGGGACATAAGGCCATACAAAATCCAGGCAAAACTCCACTTCCTTATTAACCTATCTCTGGGCAGTGGCAAAAGCTTGTGGAAAAAACAGGAATACAGCCCGGCATACCTTTGTGGGCTTCCCTTGTAGTGGCCTACAAGGAATTCGGAGAGGGAGCCTTTGTCAGGAACTGTGGTGACAGGACAAGGAGTAATGGGTTCAAAATAAAAGAGGGGACATTTAGGTTGGATATATGGAAGAAATTCTTCCCTGTGAGGGTGGTGAGGCCCTGGCACAGGTTGCCCAGAGCAGCTGTGGCTGCCCCATCCCTGGAAGGGTTCAAGGCCAGGTTGGATGGAGCTTGGAGCAACTTGGGAGAGGGAATGTGTCATGACCTGCTGGCAATGCTCTTTCTAGTGGTCAGTGACACTGCTGGATCATGGACAGCTTGTTGTCCACCAGGACCTCCAGGTCCTTCTCCTCAGAGCAGGTTGGCCCCCAGGCAGATGGAAAATTCTTCTGCCTCCAAGGAGGAATTCTTAAAGGGATCCAAGAGCAAATTTCTGAGAGTTATAATGGCAAAAAGGTGTTTGAGTATTCAAAAAAAACAAGATCCAGAGCTCCATCATGAAGATGATAGAAGGGGAAAGTCCTCTAAGACCACAATCTACTGTCTAATTAATGTTGGCAAGACTTCAGGAATAAATAATTAGACATTTGCCTGTCTACATGGAGGAAGATGAAAAAGCAAAGGCTAAAAGGTGTTTTATCTCCTCTCTCCCCCACTGTGAACAGTTTAAGATCTGTTTAAGGGCAGGAACTAAGCAAGATGGAAAGAGTATTATCTACAGAACACTGTGAAATTCAACAGACTTCAGAAAAGATAGGCAATGTTTCAAAAAATATGGTTAAATGGGAACTCCATGTCAAAGGAGGAGGTTGGTTTGCTTTCCAGGAGCACCTTCAGATTCACAGTGCTGCAGAGAGGGAGGGTAAACATGACTCAAGCACAAATAATTTTTAAAATAGAGACTGATAAGCTCAGCACCACACAAAAAAGGCTCCATTGTGTGAATAACAATCAAGTGGGTCCAGCAAACAGACGTCACCCACACTTCACAAGTATAATTACTGCACTGGGCTTCCTTGTGCCTCAGTGTTCTGTTTCTAATAAATGGCCTTGAAAAACAGCATTTTTATAGAGAGGGGTTTGTTTGCAAAGCTCTGTGAGCTCCTCCTCTGCTCCCTGCTGTGCTGGGGCAGGTTTTGCTCATCACTCAGGGAACCCAACAAAGAGCATAAAAGCAACCACAGCAAATCAAGCAAAGATCGACCCAGTCCAGTTTCTTTGTCTCTACCAGCAGCTCTTTCCCCACAAAACTCTCACAGACCTCTGCGATCTCCAGCTGAAGGACTTTCTGAACCAGATACCTGCACACTCAGTATATTCACAGTCACTCCTCATTAAGGTTTTTCTCCTCCACAAACTCAACCCATGTGCTTTTGAAACTCGGGTGAGTTTGTAGCATCCACACTGGATAATATCCCTCCTTCCCATGCAATTTTGTGCCCTCTAATTACAGTAGCTAAGCTGTTACATAACCATCCCAACCTCCCTGCCAAGGGGTGGAATTCATAAGCAGGAGGGAACGGAAAAAAAAAAAAAAGAGCTTATAAACACCTCTGTGGCAAAGCTAATCTTATCTCAAAGCCTTTGTTCCTTGGGGAGTTAATGTTTGGGGTTGTGAAAGATAAATGAGTTTGGAATAAGGGGAAAAAAACATGTAGTAACATTGTTTGCTGGAAGTACAGCTCAGCAGAAGGAAGGAGGAGAAGGATCTGGAAGGTCTTTCCACAAATGCTGTTGACAATGAGGACGAACTCAGGGAAAGGAGAATTTGATCAGTTTCTGTCTGAAGACTTGCTGTGTTCCATCAAATCACTGATCCATCAAACACAGAGCTCTGTTTGCCCTCACCTTGTCCCCTTTGTCCTTCAGAGGACATCCTACTGATCCCTAACAACACACAAGCTTCCCCTTCTGGTAGCACCTTATGTTGTCAGAAGTCACCTTCTCCCTCAGCCAGAAACAGCAGAACCTAAATGGCCTTCAAGGTCCCTTCGAACCCGAGCCATTCAATGATTCTGTGGTTCTAACAATGATTTAGGAGTGGGATTCCTGGGCTGCAAAACCCTATCACAGCAGGAGGCTGCTCAGAGATTTAGGGAGTGTGACACACATCTAAATCCAAATACTTTGCCCAAACCGCTCCAGGCTCTCTAATCCTTCCTGGTCACTCATTAAGAGCTCCCCTAAGAACTTCCTGTTCCCTACAGCTTTGCTGGGTGTCTAAGAAATGGGGCAGTGCCTGGACTGCATCAAACCACGTCATGTTTCTGGGTTACTGCAGTTTTGGCCCCTCTCTAGAAGGATCCTTGGCCAGGACCCCACAAGAAGCATGCAATGTGGTCCTTGCTGCCTCCAGACACTGTGGGGTGGGGAGGGGCATTAAAGTTCATCTCATTCCAACCCCCTGCAATGATCAGGGACACCTTCCACTGTCCCAGGTTGCTCCAAGCCCCATCCAAGCTGGCTTGGAACACTTCCAGGAATGGGAAATCCACAACTTCTCTGAGCAACCTGTGCCAGGGCCTCACCACCCTCATAGGTAAGAATAGCACGTGATGGGCTGAGAAGCAGAAGAGAAGGAGATTCATGACTCCAAGGCAACAAAAGGACTGCAGGGAAGCTACAGAGAGACTGAGTGAAGGACAGCATTGGAGAAATCAGGAAGAACTGGTGTGCAGAGGGCCCCGATGACTGCACGAGCTGCTGTGTGCACTCACATCTCCCTGGAGACTTGGCAGCCTTTCCAGGAGAGTTCACCACAGGCTTCACTCCTCAGCTTTCCTGTTAGGCTACCAGAGCTGCACCAGCAGGGATCCTGGTGCCTCGGGTAACTCACCTCCTCTGTGCAACCCAGGGGGGTTCCAGGAGCTCATCTTACACCCTAGGGAGCTCTTTGCTCCATCTGCCTGTGCACCTCCCAGTCATGCGGAGAGAAGAAACACCAGGTGCCAAGGAGATCAGCATTTCCTGATGCAAACTGCAACCTGAGACAGGGAGATAGTCCAGAGGCCCTGCACACAGATGGGTGTCTCTGTGGGAGTGACCTGGAAGGCAGCTGACACCCCAGAGCCCGCTTTACAGTGATGCATTTGGGGGTAAAAAAAGGATTTGTAGAAGTTGCCTTCTCTTTTGTTGATGTGAAACACCTGCATGGGGCCTTCAAATGAAGGACGATTCCCCAGAAAGGAAAATAAAGAAGCAGAATCTGTAAGCAAGAAGCACAGCTCCAAAACCTCAGCAGAAATAGCTTTGGAGGACATGGGAAGGTGTAGGACTGCATTTTCTTTGGAAGGCTGGTCACCTCATGGAACACACACTCCTGTGGCTGAGATCTAAAAATGTTCAACCTGGATTCACAACCTATCAAGCACTTCAGCTTCTCTTCATTCAAGAAGAACGTGCTCATTCAAGCACTCCTTGCCCTCTACAGAAATTCAGCAGTGGTGTTTCCAAAACAGAAATGTCTCCAATGGAAAGGGCCATCCTATCTCAATATTCCTGATATCAAGTGATTTCCCTCTCTGTTTTAGCTTTCCCTTGTAGTGTCTGAGTGTCAGCCTTACCCCAGGGTCTACCCCTCCGTGAGATCCTTGCTGTGGACATGCAGCTCCACTGACTTTATTCTCCTAGTGGCTTCTGACTTAAAAAACGTGGGTGGGATCTTTTCTCAGAGTAGCCACACCCATGTCCTGCACACAATCACCCACCAGACTCTCTCCTGTGATATGGCAGAAGCTGCACAGGAGCTCAGTGAGCAGCTGTGGGAGGGTGTGTCCTGATAGGGGGTATCTCCAGTGCTGAGGAGCAGAGTCACAGCTCAGGCAGCACAAACACAGCGATTCCTACAGTCCACTCTTCAGCAAAAGAGCCTCTTGATTGAACAAAGTCCCCCCTGCGTTGGTTTCTGCACGTCAGAAAAAACGGGTGAGTCTTTCTGCTGGGCTGAAGCCTCAGTCAACGAAGCCATTTAGGACTGTGGCTCTCCACAGTGGCCCTGGTGGGGAAGGGGGAGACATCTCCTTGTGTTGATATTTTAGGAAACAGATTAGAACCTAAGGGGTCCTGCCCAGCCCAACCTCAGAGAGAGTGGGAACACCAGAAACCACAGTCCAAATCTTAGCAGGTAGTCACGTAGAACAGTCACTGGAAGGATGCAAAGACAGAGGACGTTTGAAAGGCAGAAGTGATTATCAGCAAGTGAAAGATCACTTGGATACTGCAGCCCTCTCTGATGTCTGGGCATTTAAGGAGCTGGTGATACAGCCTGGGAGAGGCAATTGTACCTCTGATGTAAAGATGATGAGGGAGCTGGAGCATCTCTCAGATGAGGAAAGGCTGAGGGAGCTGGGGCTGTTCAGCCTCAAGAAGAGACACTGAGAGCGGACCTCATCCATGTCTGCAGGGAGGGGGCAGAGGATGGACCAGGCTCTGCTCAGGGGTGCCCAGCAATGGGTGCCCAGCACAGAAACTGATGCCCTGGAAATTCCACCTGAACATGAGGAAGAACGTCTTTCCCATGCAGTGACCGAGCACTGAACAGATTGTCCAGAGACAATATGAAGTCTCCCTCACTGGAGATATTCCAGAACTGTCTGGACACAATCCTGTGCCATGTGCTCAGGGATGACCCTGTTTGAGCAGGGAGGTGGGACCAAGCGACCCACTGTGGTTCCTTCCAGCCTGACCCATTCTGGGATTCTGTGATTCCGTGACCAGTGCAGTGTTGTACCACAGCTCGGGGGGTGATTGCTGACCTACATCAGAAGGACATGGAGCTGTTGGAGTGAGTCCAGGAGGCCACAGAGATGCTCTGAAGGCTGGAGCCCCTCTGCTCTGGAGCCAGGCTGGGAGAGCTGGAGGTGTTCACCTGGAGAAGAGAAGGATCCAGGAAGACCTGAGAGCCCCTTCCAGTGCCCAAAGGGGCTCCAGGAGAGCTGGAGAGGGACTTGGGAAAAGGGTTGGAGAGATAGGACAAGGGGGATTGGCTTCCCACTGCCTGAGGGCAGGGTTAGATGGGATATTGGGAAAGAATTCTTGGCTGTGAGGGTGGTGAGGCCCTGGTACAGGTTGCCCAGAGAAGCTGTGGCTGTCCCATCCCTCTAAGTGTCTGAGGCCAGGTTGGACGGGGTTTGGAGCAACCCGGGATAGTGGAAGGTGTCCCTACCCCTGGAATGAGATGGTCTATAAGGTTCCTTCCCACCCAAACCATTCCATGCCCGGAGGTTCCCGCTGTGTCTGTGCATCCCCCGGGACTGGGCTCGGCTCGGCTGGGCCTGGGGGGCCCCCGCCCCCTCACCGCGGATGACGTCACGGCTCAGTGACGTCACTCAGTCCCCACCCCGGCTGACGTCAGACCCAGCCCCGGGGAAGCGGCACCGGGACACGGACGGGGCGGCGGCGGGTCCAGGGTGAGCTGTGGGTCCATGGGGGTTATTCCGTGGGTTCTTGGGGGCCGTTTTTTGGGGGGGATTTGTGGGCGCGAGGCCGCCCCGCTCCCGGCCGGGAGGGAATGAATGAGGCGGGGGAGCGGGAGCCGCGTCCCCCCCGCGCAGCCATCAGAGCCCTGCCCGGGAGCGGGGGCGGCTCCCCCGGCACCCCCCGGCATCCTCCCGCTCCCCTCGGTCCCCTCCTGGGGACCCCTCGGTCCCCTTTCGGGACCGCGATTTGGTGCTCGAGCCCCATCGCGGCTCTTTTGTGCCTCTCCGCGGGCTGGAGGGTTTTGTTGGTGCCCGTCACCCGCACCCGGCTCTTGGCTTCGTCTGCGCGGGATGGGCAGGGAACGGAATCAGGAATGGCTTGGGTTGGAGGGGACATTAACGATCGTCTCGTTCCAACGCCCTGCCGTGGGCAGGAACACCTTCCACTATCCCGGGTTGCTCCAAGCCCTGTCCAACCTGGCCTGGAACACTTCCAGGGATGGGGCAGCCACATCATCTCTGGGCAACCTGCACCAGGGCCTCACCACCCTCACATGAAATGTTCAATTTCTTCCTAATATTCCATCTAAACCTACTTTCTTTTGGTTTAAAGCCATTCTCCCTTATCTTGTCCCTCCAGACCCTTGTCCCCTCTTCTGGAGCCTCTTTAGGCACTGGAAGGGCTCTAAGGTCTCCCTGGAGCCTTCTCTTCTCCAGGTGAACCCCCCCAGCTCTCCCACCCTGGCTCCAGAGCAGAGGAGCTCCAGCCCTCTCAGCATCTCTGTGACCTCCTCTGGACTCGCTCCAGCAGCTCCACATCCTTGTGCTGTTGTTCCCCAGAGCTGGAGGCAGCTCTGCAGGTGG
>JAWWLV010000121.1:112271461-112283703 GCA_035041135.1 Platyrinchus mystaceus | reverse complement strand
TCGGTTTAAAGCCATTCTCCCTTATCTTGTCCCTCCAGACCCTTGTCCCCTCTTCTGGAGCCCCTTTAGGCACTGGAAGGGCTCTAAGGTCTCCTTGGATCCTTCTTTTCTCCAGGTGAACCCCTCCAGCTCTCCCAGCCTGGCTCCAGAGCAGAGGGGCTCCAGCCCTTGGAGCATCTCTGGGGCTTCCTCTGGACTCGCTCCTGCAGCTCCACGTTCTTGTGCTGTTGTTCCCCAGAGCTGGAGGCAGCTCTGCAGGTGGGGTCTCACCTGAGTGGGATAGAGGATCAGAATTCCCCTCTCCCCTGCTGCCCACACTGTGGGATGAGCCCAGGATGCATTTGCCTTTGAGGACCAATCTCCCTTATCCTCTCCAGGAGCGTCACACCGTTCAGCAGCTCCGTAATCTCCCTTTTTTTTATTTATTTTTGGTGCCTGGGGTCAGGTTTCCAGCGGCTCCCTCGGTGCCTCGGGCTGACGTTTCCTCTTGGCGGGCTCTGCCCGGTGCCCGGCGTCATCCCACAGCCCTGCGTCACCCCTGGAACAGGATCCACGGGGGCCGTGCGTGTGTCAAGGTTATTCCAGCAGAGTTTGGCCAAGAGCTGCCTGCCAGGGAGAACAGCTCCAGCCTGGACACCTTGGCATGTCCCCCCTGCTGGGGAACAGCGGGAGGGACGCATCGTCCCCTGCTAGGGCTCTCCGAACCAGAGGAATTGCCAGCAGGGGATGTGTGATGGATTTGGGCTGTCCAGCAATCCACACTGCAGGAATTGTGGTTGAGCTGGATGTTACCCTTTAGTTGTGGCAGTTTGAGCGCTCCCAAATCCAGTGAAGTTTCCTCTTGGCAGCACTAGGGCATCAGGGAATAAGGCTTTCCCAAGGGCAAAGTGGCATGGGCTTCATCTTCTGGGTACCCAAGGAAGGCACTTGCTTTCCCCTCAAGCTTTTCTTGGTACAGTTGGAAAAAGTAGAGGAGCTTCCCAAAGCATAAGCCCTTCTCCAGGTCTGAAGCAGAAACTGTGGGGTTTGGAGCCAAATGTGAGTTGAGAACTCCGGAGCTCAGAGTGTTGGTGTGGACCACGTGCCCAAGGATGTGGTTGGGAATCTTCAGCATTCCGTGTCCTAGAGAGTACCTTAATTTTCTTGGAAAGCAGGAAGTTCTGGATTCTTTGGTTTAGCTCCATGGAGGAGCATCCCATGGCACCCCAGCAGCTGTGCAGCCCCCAGAAACCCAGTGGGAGATCTGGGATTTAGTTCTGACCTCTCTCTGCTCCCTCTCTCCCATGTTCTTTGAAGCTCACTGGGGGAACTTCCAGACCAGCCCCGTGACTTTCTTATCTTCCTTATCACTGTAATGTTCTATTAATAACCAATTTATAGGAACTACTGCTTTCTATAAACATAATTTTGACTTTTATGTGAGCAACAGGTGCTGCTGCTTATGTAACACCTTGGAAACCTCTCAGAGGAACAGCAGCTGGCTGTTCCCTAAATGGCATTTTATGAATGCTGCTGCTTCTTTTCTTTTTTTTTTTTTTTTCATTCCCTCTTTTCCCTTTCCCTGTGCTTTAATCTCCTTACAAACTCCCCGAAATTCCTGCTATCCCAGATTATTGCTGTCCACTGGAACACGTGTTTGCTTCATACTAATCCTTTGCACTGCCACTAATTAGTTGAAACCTTGTCCTTCAGGTTGGGTTTTGGGACTCGGGAGAGCTGCTTGCCCAGCTTCAGAACCCTCTCCCTGCCTATCCCAAACTTCCAGGCATTTCAAAATCAAGGAGAAGGGACTGAAGTGATATTCCTGGCTGCTGCTGCTCTCACGAGGACGTGCTTTTTTTTTTTTTTCCCCTCTCTCTTTTTTTTTTTTTTAAGGTGTGGGACAACTCCTACTTTGTGCCAGGTTTTGATTGGCTTTCCACAGAGGCAGTGTCCTATAAATTCCCTTCTCCTCTCTGCTTCTGCCTTATCACCAGCTGAGGGACAGGTGAGTACAGAGGGAAAATTCCAGCAGCAATTCCATTGCCTAATCTGTGGTATTGGCGTCAGTTATTAATTTAAATTAGCGGGGTGGGGGGAATGGCTTTGATGTTTCGGGACGAAAAATTCATGATTTTACTGACAGTTTCTGACATCAGTTTGAGTGGATGAGTAAAATCAGAGAGTAAAAATACTCAGAAGGTAATATGGGGGGGGAATATTTTATGTAATCATGAAATGGTTTGGGTTGGAAGGGACCTTAAAGTTCATCCCATTCCAAGCCCCCTGTGCAGTGGGCAGGGACAGCTTCCACTATAAATTATGTATATATTTTATATATAATTTTTTCTCTTCAATTTGTAGTGGAACAGAAGTTTTCCTCCTTGGGGTAGTAAGAAAGAGAAGCCTATAAAAAATTGAAGTTATTTTACATCAATTAAATGAATATTTTTTTGTGTTCAGAACTATTAATTACTCCTAGAATTCATTTAAAATGGGAAACTTGGATTTAGCAGAAGGGGCTTTTCTGTCTGAGTTGCTTTTGCAAGTTAATTACTGTGCTGCAGCTGAATTTACCTAGTTGGGAAACTATTTTTAAGGCATAATGTTAATTTCTTAATATATCTGTGCATTTGTTGGCAAGTTTAGAATTTAATAATCACACCTTTCCCCCCCCTTCCTGTTTGAAATAGAAATAAATGCCATTGGTGGGGTTTTTTCACTGCTGGGGTGTTTCAGTGTCTGGTGTAAAATGAATTTACTGTTCTTTTGAGTCAGCCTAGACCTGTAATTCTGAGCTTAAGCCTTTGTGGCTTCACTCCAGGTGCATTTGGAAAAAACCAGTCCAGTTGGTGGGGAACCAATTTGTTCCCAGTGTGGCATTTTTAGTAAAAACTGACTTTAGTTTGTGCTTTGTTTATAGAGCTCAAAATGACTTTGCTGGTACTTTAAGTGGGAATTTTCCATGAGAGAGACCTCTGAGTCTCTGTCAGTGCTGTAGGATTTTATTTTCCCATTGTGAAGCAGAAAGGGATTATCAGGAGATCCAGTTGTCCAGATGGATTTTGAATATTTCCAAGGATGGAAACTCCCATCACCTCTCTGGGCACGTCAGATCAAAGTCTCTTTGATCAGTTTAATTATATTTCTAATATGCCCTTTTTATGTGTCGGTGCTATTAAACAATAGGTAGTTTAGCAAATCCTTTCGTATTTAAATAGCAAAACTTCCCCAAGTACCAGAAAATTCTCAGCCTGGTGAGCTCAGGAGTGAAAGGAACACCCTCATTCATCACTTGCTTGCTTTTCTCTGCATGGTAAATTTGGAATTAAATTAACTGCTGCAATTTCTGATTGTGATCTTCCTTCTCCCTGACTCTCCCTTTTAGAATATCAGGAATTCCCAAAGAAAGGGGTAATCTTATCAGGCTGGTCTGAAATGTGCTTTAATCTGGGAATTTGCTTATTCGAGATATTTGGGAATGAGTTAAAAGCTGTTGAGAGGGGACAAGGAAGAATTTAAGTGATTGTGCCCTGAGAATTGTATTTGAAAGAAGTAAACTGGGACCTCAGGAACCACCAGTTGTGGCTGCAGGTGTGATTTATTTGGGGTACTTTCCATTTCCTTTCCAAATGGGACAGATTTGGAGAGGGAAAAAAACCCAAACTTGAACGTAGCACAGAGAAATTTATTAATATGTGAAATAATTGGGATATTTTCCTGAGTCCTGGCTAAATAGTGCCACTCCTTTGTTTGCTTTCTGGGTCCCATCCATCAGCAGTGTTAAGTTGGAGTAAATCTCTTTTTTTTTAAAGGAGATTTCCTGCTGCCTCTGGCTCAGCAGCTCCTGCTGATGCAATCCTGAGAAAGTTTGCTAATTCACGGGCAGCCTGCAAACCCTTCACTCCAAAGTGGAATCACAGCAACTTTGTTGAATTCTGTGTTTGTGCTCGAAATCACAGTTTATATTGATTTATTTTTTTTTTTTTTTAAGGCTTAAATTTGACCTGTGTTCTCACTGTTGATTTTCCTGGGCTGTGGATATTTTCCTGAGCTCCCTCCAGGGAATACATTACCTCTACTCATGTTCCTTCCCAGGCAGCTTCTGGGACACGTGGCCCATCCTCCAGCCCTTGGATTGCATCAAATTCCTCCCGCTCCCTGCGGGAGTTTTCTCAGGGAGTTTTTTAAAAGCCTCTTCGCTTGACTCATCTTTTCTCTTGTGCCAGCAGCAGGTTTGAAAGGGGAAGATGCCAATTGTCAGGAACCTGGGCAGGGCTGCCAGGCAGCTGCTGCAGAGCTCGGGATGTGGCTGTGGGGTCTCCGTCGTGCCCGTTCGCTGCATCGGGGTCTCCCCGCGCCAAGTGGCCTCGGACGCGAGTTTCCACTCCGTCACCTTCTCCGAGTCGGATCATCCTCGGGTGCTCATCACAGGTAATTCCTGTCATAACTATTCCTGCTCCCCTCCCCAGTGGGCAGAATTCTGGCAGCAAAAATGCCCCAAGTGCTCTGGAGTTGTGATGATCTCTCCCATCGGGGTCCGGTTTGAACTTCCCTGCTATTTTAGCTCCATAACTCTACTAAAACCAATTCATTCGGTCTTCCTTAAGGAAAATTGATAAAAGCTGCCTGACTCACTGAGGAAAAATAGTGCTGCTTTCTGATGTCATACCTACAATAATAATGAAACTGTATTTTAATAATTTCTTCTGATTTTTGTCTCCTAGGTGGTCTTGGCCAGCTCGGGGTGGGACTTGCAAAGCTGCTGAGGTGTGTCATGTTTCCTTGATATATCACGATTGCCCTGGCTTGCTATTAGTGAGGAATTCAAGCTTTAGCCATCACTTTTAGAAGCAATAATTTTCTGGAGAGTTGTTTATAAAAGCATCCCACTGTCGACTGCAGGTTCTTTTTTTGCCTCTCAGCTTTGTAAACAACATTAATGTTCGGACTCGATGATTTAAAGGTCTTTTCCAGCCTTAATGATCCTGTGATTCTTAATGATTCTATGATTAAATTTTCCCCATCATTTTATATTCCACTCCTGTGCTTGTTTGGCGTTGCTGATGTCCTTCCTGTGTGTACATTGGTCACCATTCCCAAAATAACATAATTTTGTCCCAGGGACTGGCTGCTGAGTTGTTTGCTTCCAGTTAAATGGAAGTATTGAGAGGCTGAATCCTCAGAGTTGTCCTTTTCTCTTTTTCCTTTTCCTGTTCCCCCACCCCACACACACAGTTACCTCATGTTTTCCATGTTACCTTTTCAAGAAGTGCTCCAAGAGCTCTCCCTGATCCATATCCATGTCCACATCCACACCTGCTCAGCTCCAGGGGATCTGGACTAAGACCAAAAGTGAGCAGAGGCTGGAATGTGCTCCAGTGCCATCAGCTGTGACAGCCTTGGGCTAATTGTCAAAAAGTCACAATTTCTCTGTATAATTTACTTTGTTGATACAAAAGTAGCTGCAGTTACAGCAACCCAGTGGCTTTTTGTTGTTTGCAGGGGAGTAAATTATCTCTGGGTAAAATTTTCAGGAAGGAAAGGGTAGGAGGCTCTTTCTTCTCAACATATTTTCACTTCTTAAAAGATTTCTCTATCCTTGCACGGCCCTTCACTGCTACTAGAAGTAGTTCACTCATTTTCTAAGATGTTATTTTGACATTTAAATGTTCAGTGGGGTTTTTTGAAGTGCAATAACTGATTTAATTGCTGGAATTATTGTTGCTCCTGCAAAACAAAATAGCAGCAACTGATGGATTATCTCGAAAGGCTGTGGACTCACTGTTCCGTGTGGGTATTTTTACACAGGAAACGCTTTGGAAAGAACAATGTGATCTTGTCTGACATTAGAAAGCCTGCAGATAATGTTTTTTATAGTGGTAAGTGACTGGGGAAGCACATGGAAAAAACCCTCTTGACTTTACCTCTGATGTTCATCAACTAATTACTGACCTGATAAGTGGATTGCACTAACAAGCTGCTGTTCTAAACTCCTGGATAATGCCTTCCTGCTTGGAAATCTTGAAATTGATTGATTTCTTCTATTATTCCCTCTTCCTAAATATTTTTCTCTGCATTTTTGCGCTGTTGCTTTGCCACTTTGTTGAGCAGAATAACAACTCAAGTCAGGCTGTGCTCCTGCTGTAAAAAGAGATGCTTTTGTTCTTTTGGAGGGACCAAGGTGGAAATTAAATTTGTGCTGTGTTATTCCACACTCGGGGAATTTTTATGATGAGATGGAGGTAGAGCGGGATTTTAGGTTCTTTGATTTTCATTAGGAACTTGCATAAGCTGCTGTTTACTGATGTATTTAGGTGGTAGGAGCAGCAGTCTGAGTTTCTGGAAGAACTTTTCCTAACATCCATTCCTGGCAGTGAGTTTCCCGCTGGTTCCATTCCCCTCCAGGTCCCTTTATCTTCGCGGATATCTTGGACTACAAGAATTTGCGGGAGATCGTGGTGAACAACAGGATAACTTGGCTGTTCCACTACAGTGCTTTGCTCAGCGCTGTTGGAGAAGCAAATGTGCCTTTGGCCAGAGCTGTGAACATCACTGGTAGGTGACAAGGATTCCAGGTCCCTGGAACTGTGTCAAGGGAGGGTTAGTTTGGATCTCAGAGAAAGGTTCTTCCCCCAGAGGGTGGTTGGGCACTGAACAGGCTCCCCAGGGAATGGTCATGGCCTTAAACCTGCCAGAGCTCAAGGAGTGTTTGGACAATACTCTCAGGGACAGGGTGGGATTTTTGGGGTCTTCTGGCATGGCCAGGGGTTGGATTTGATCCTTGTGGGTCCCTTCCAACTCAGGATATTCTATAATTCCTACAATGAAAAAGTGGAGAGCATGTTCTGATAAATCCTGTTGGGTTTTTTTTCCAGGTTTACACAATGTTCTGGATATTGCAGCTGAGCATAATTTGAGGCTCTTCGTTCCAAGCACTATTGGGGCCTTTGGACCCACCTCTCCTCGAGACCCAACTCCTGATCTCTGCATTCAGAGACCGAGGACAATCTATGGAGTTTCCAAGGTCCACGCTGAGCTCATGGGAGAAGTGAGAATTTTTTTGTTTGTTTATTTCTTAAAAGTTCTGAGAGAACTTCACTGGCACAGGTTGCCCAGAGAAGCTGTGTCTGCCCCATCCCTGGAAGTGTCCAAGGCCAGGTTGGACGGGGCTTGGAGCAACCTGGGCTAGTGGAAGGTGTCCCTGCCCATGGCAAGTGGTTGGAAGGAGATGATCTTTAAGGTCCCTTCCAACACAAGCTATTCCATGATTCTATGATTCTAACTTCATTCCTTTTGTAAGATTCCTCACTGCTACATTCTTTTCCCTATTCTTTCCTTCCTTCAGGCTTTAGTACTCAGCAGTAGTCTGAGGCAGCTTTTAAGGTCAAATATCTTTTGAGTTTTGTTGGGAAAAGTCCAAAGAATTGGAAGCTGGCAAACATCTGACTTCCAGTATCATTTCTTTCCCTGGCTCTTTTGACTTTGGCCTCTCTGCCTCATCTGGCATTGGGTAAAGGACAGTGTACAAAGCCTTGTGAAAGCAGGGACAGTGATGGTTTTTGCCCCTCCTCTCCAAAAAAAAGACTTTAAAGTCAAAGCCGTGGGAGTCTGTACATGCACAGCTTCTCTTTTGGCTTTGTCGTTACTTGTAAATAACATTTTTAAAGCTGATATTTTTACATACAGCTTCCTCACATAGGTCTGAAGATTAAATTAGCCTGAAACGTCTCACAGGCTTTAAAACACTCCTAGAGTTTTGAGTTTCTGAACACCAAATGTAGACCCTACATTAGGAGCTAATCCATATCAAGAATCCATATTTACTGATGTGGATGTAAAAACCAAAAAAGGGGCAGGAAGGGAGTTCAGCTGCCTGGCAGGGAGTGGGGGCTGTTTAGTCCTTTTTCTTTCATCCCCATCATGGAATGGTTCCATCATGAGGGTTCATCCCATGGCAGATTTTTCCTGTGGAATCAGTGAGTGTGGCCTGCTCTTGGTGTGTAAACCTGTTCCTCTCCTCCCTCCCTCTCTCCCCAGTACTACCATTACCGGTACGGGCTGGACTTCCGCTGCCTCAGGTATCCAGGGATTATATCTGCTGACTCCCAGCCTGGAGGGGGAACGACTGGTGAGTGGCTTGTGCATTATGAGAAGGCTGGAAAGGGACTTTTCAAAAGGGGCTGCAGTGCCAGGACAAGGGGGAATGGCTTCTCACTGCCAGAGGGCAGGGATAGATGGGATATTGGGAAGGAATTGTTGGCTGTGAGGTTGTCTCTCCTCACACCCTGCAAGGAGAGACTGGCACACATTGCCCAGAGAAGCTGTGGCGGCCCCATCCCTGGAAGCGTTCAAGGCCAGGTTGGAGCAACCTGATCTGGTGAGTGGCATCCCTTGCAATGGCAGGGGTTGAAACAAGATGATCTTTAAGGTCCCTTCCAACCCAAACCATTTTATGATCTACGATAAACAACACACAGTCCTGCTGCCAGATTTTAGACAGGAGACTTTAGGGGTGGTCTGAGGGCTGTTGCCTGTCATGACACACACAAGAGATCAACCCAGATGAACACACCCATCCATCATTCTCCTCCACAGATTATGCTGTCAAGATCTTCCATGATGCCATAAAGACTGGCAAGTTTAAGTGTTACCTGAGGCCAGACACCCGTCTGCCCATGATGTACATCGATGATTGTCTGAAGGCAACGCTGGAGGTCATGGAGGCCCCTGCAGAATCACTGACCATGAGGACCTACAACATCAATGCCATGAGCTTCAGTCCTGAGGAGCTGGCACAGGAGGTGCAGAAGTATGTTCCTGAGCTCCAGGTGACCTACAACGTGGATCAAGTCAGGCAGGCCATAGGTTAGTATCTTCTCAGGCAGCAGGTAAGAAGAAACACCGAATCAAGGGCAAAATAAAGTTTCTTTTCTTTTTAGGCACTTGCAAATTACCCCCGTGCAGTTCAAGTCTTACGGTTTGAAACTCAGCTTCAGCAGTTCAAACCAGAGATGAAACACCTGAAAGTTGAGAAGAATTTTTTCTTAAACCTCATGTTTCTTGGTTCTTTTTCTTGTTCCCTGCAGCTGACAGCTGGCCCATGAACTTCGATGACAGCAACGCCCGGAGGGATTGGGGTTGGAAACACGATTATGATCTCCCTGAGCTGGTGACCACCATGTTTAGCTACCTTGGGTCTGACTCCAGGATTGCCCAAGCTAACTGAAAACACTTTCAGATGTTTCCAGATTTCCACAGAGGACCAGGAAGAAATGGCTAAGTTTAGGTTGTAATTTTCTGAGTCTTAGAGCATGTCAGTGATTAATTTTCGTAAGTAGCAACAGAGCTGGGCAGAAACATCCTGTAGCTGGAATGTACTTTAGATAAATGAACATCATTGTGCCTCCAGACACGACACAGATGACAAACACAGAGTTATTGAACTTTCACACTTAGGAAAAAAACACCAAAATGAGCACTTACTCCTGGCTGGTGGCTCTCCAATCATTCCTGCCTCTTCTTTGGCAAACAGCGTGGGACAGTGTTGTCCAACCTGGTGTTTCAGGCATATCCCGCAAAGTCAGCGATAGGTGTTTCGTTTTCCTGGTGGAGGCCGTTAGGGTGTAGTAAGATAAGATCCTTTCTACTCTTTGCTTGCAAGAGAGACATCAGAAGAGCTACTTCATGTTTCCAAATTGCAGGGGGTCGTTGCAATTCTAGTTTGAAATCAAACTTTGGTCGATAGTTCCTATTTATATTTAGTGCTGTCTAAGCATACACTTTTCTATATGTAGGGCATAAGAGCAGCATTATTCTTATAAAGCTGCTTATAAATGTGAAGTGGAATAGGACTTGAATTCTCATGATGCTTTAAAAAAACCAGGTTTTATAAGCTAAGCTTCGTCCTGTTCTTTGCAAGTGCCGCTGCCTTCGGTGTAACCTCGGAGGGGGATCTGAAATCCGGGAGAGCTGTTCCATGGATGTGAGTCTGGGTGGTATTTTGGGAAGGCAAAGGATTTATTAGCAGTACTTTGGCTTCTCCCAGTTGTTTGCAGGACACACTGCCTGGAGCAAGGTTTAAAGGTGGGCTGGTGATGGAGCCTCACGGTAGAGCCGGGTCAGCCTTTGAAATCGTTCGTGTTCACCGCGTTTTCCACGTGCACTGTGTTTGTAGATGCTGTCTGTGTGTAACTCATACCCTTTTGTTCTTCAGAGAGGGATCCAGAAGCTGAAACCATCTCCTAGCTACAGTTAAGGGCTGTTCTGCTCGCTGAGTTTCATGCACAGGAGGTTCTGGGATGAACAAGGGAGTTTTTGTAGGTGCATACGAGGAAGAGGTGTCAGTTCAAAAGCTACTTAGGAGACTTTGGGAAGTGACAAGAGAGCCATTTTAGGTAGAACACCAGTTTCCATGGATGTGAGTCTGAACTGTCAGCTACTCCAGCTGAAAAGCAGCCTCTGGGAGCTTTGGTTATAATTTTTTTTTCAAAGAAAAAATATCTTTCATTTTCAAAATGACTGGAAATTCCCTATAGGAAGCTCTCCATCTTTTTTTTTTTTTTGTCTTGTATACTCCAACAGTATGTGTAGGTAAACACATTCAAGTATTTTTTTTTTTTTTTTTGCTCTGTTTCCTGTGATGGTGCTTTGGTGGTTGCAAGTCTGTTCCATTCTCTGTAACCCTGTGGTGGTCCCTCAGTTGGTGGAGTAATCAGATTTTTGTCTGTTTGTGAAGGACTCTGCTGCAGGGAATATGTTTCCTCACAAAAGTAACCTTCAAATGAAGATTCTGTGGTGAAACCCAGTTATTTTAAACATTTGTTAAACTTGTATCTCTTGGTTTTGTACTTATTGTTTCACCTCTGGGCAAGGTATGAATTTCCCAGATATTTAAACTCAAAGGTCGTGGCCTGTTATGGAAACATTTTTATATTGTTTACGTTTCTGAAAAGACAAGTTTGTAAACATTGGCTGCTGTTCAAGTGTAATATTTGGCCCAATGGGCCAGTGAAGTCCATTCACACCCTGCAAGGAGAGACTGGCTCAGGTTTGTCCTCTGCCCTGCCCAGACTGGGTTGGATCCAGACTGGATCTCCCAGTGAACTGGAGCCGTCAGATGAGGAGGCTTTAAAGGAGCTGAAGTGTCTTGTCTGCTCCAGCCTCTCATCATTCCCACCCTGGGGGCTCCTCATGGCCTCTGATCCATGAGGTGTGTAAAATAAAGAGCTGTTGATGGGTCTCACTCCATTTCCTTCCTTCACTCAGAGTCTTGTTCTAACTCCAGTTTACCTGGAGTTAACAAGAGTGAGGAGCAGGAATATTCTTTCTCTGAAACACACTGTCCTTGGTGGTGGTGTTGCACAAAAGCCTTGGACAAGGTGTTACAGCAAAGGTGAAATTCAAACCTGTGGCATTTTGAACACAGTTTTTTTTTTTTCCTGTCCAAAGTTTCTGACTTTATTTAGGAGCAGCCATTTGAGCAACTTAAATTCCTTAAAATCTGAAATAAACCATGTTGCAATAGAGAATGGTCTGGAGGTAACTGGTGATAATCAGGGAATGTCATTAAATGTGTCTGTCCTGTTTGAGATTCTGGTTTTCCGCCTGTGACCAATGATCCATGTATTTTTTTTTCCATGTCTTCTCCATTAACCTCTGTTGTACCCATGTTACAGTCTTTTCTGTATTAAACAAACTCGATGTGATACAAAATGTCTTACTTTTTGCTACCAGTTCGAAGTTTCACTTCTGGGCAGAGACTTCCCTCAAGACACTTGAGCACTGTAGCTGTTAAGTTACCTATTCAGGAAAAAAAAAAAAGAAAAAAAAAGTTGTTAAGAATATTTTTTCAAATATTGTAAGTTGTGGATGATGCCTACTTTAATAAAATCCTATGCAGATGTATCCTGGCTTTGTTCTCCTTGCTCAGAGCAGGTAAGAGCAGGGATAAAGGATCCTGGTCAATGAAGGATCCTGGTCAGTGATGAAGCCTTTTATGAGCCAGGCTGGGGCAATTCCAAGCACAAGCACAGGCTTGGAGTAGCATGGATTGAGGAAAAACCCTGGGGAGAAGAACTGAGGAGTGTTGGTGGGTGAGAGGCTGGACATGCCCTGGCCATGGGCACTCCCAGCCCAGACACCCCCTGTGTCCTGGGCTCATCCCACAGTGTGGGCAGCAGGGGAGGGGGGATTCTGCCCCTCTGCCCCCTCAGGTGAGACCCCACCTGCAGAGCTGCCTCCAGCTCTGGGGAACAACAGCA
>JAWWLV010000121.1:112245355-112266366 GCA_035041135.1 Platyrinchus mystaceus | reverse complement strand
GGACACTTCCAGGGATCCAGGGGCAGCCACAGCTTCTCTGGGTAACCTGTGCCAGGGCCTCCCCACCCTCACAGAGAAGAATTATTTCCTAAAATCTAATCTAATCCTGCCTCTGTCAGTTTAAAAGGTCCTGTTTCAGGTTTCAGGCCCTATTTAAGTTTTGAATGCCAGGATAATGATGAAGTGAGAGCAGAGCTGCTCACACTGGAAGCTCAAAGCCTGGATCCTCTTCCAACATCTTGCTATTGTTGCCAAGAAGATTCCACTCATTCCTCTGGCTGATGCTTCTTCACAATGGCTTTTTTTCCATGGCTGGTGATCACATATTTGCTGAGCTTTAGGCATGTGCTGCCTGCCTGCCAGTTTCCAAATCCCTTCCCATCACAGCCACCTGTCAGTGCCACCAGGAGCAGCATCTCCATCTCTTCCAAGACACATGGAGCCAGTCACAGCTTTACTTGTCCTCTGGCCAGGACAGGGGGCTGATTCCTGCTGAGATGCCTATTGAAGTGGAAAGTTTAATTTAAGGCTTAACTTGTCCTCTCCCCAGAAGCCATAAAGTAATTAGTGCTGCCTTTGGCTGGGAGGTTGGAGAGAATGGGCTGAATGTTGCTGTTGGGTATAGAAGATGCTTAGATATGCAGGAATTGCCCCAGTTTGGGATGTGGTTGGGGCAAGCAACACTGCTGGAGCAGCAGAAGGCTTTGGAAAGAAGATGCTCTGAGGGCTGGAGCCCCTCTGCTCTGGAGACACACTGGGAGAGCTGGGGGTGTTCAGCTGAAGAAGAGAAAGATCCAAGGAGACCTTGGAGCCCCTTCCAGTGCCTAAATGGGCTCCAGCAGAGCTGGAGAGGGACTTGTGACAAGGCATGGAGGGACTGGGCAAGGGGGAATGGCTTCCCACTGCTAGAGGGCAGGGTTAGGAATATTGGGAAGGAATTGTTGGCTGTGAGGGTGGTGAGGCCCTGGCATAGGTTGCCCAGAGAAGCTGTGGCTGCCCCATCCCTGGAAGTGGTCAAGACTGGGTTGGATGGCCCTTGGAGCAACAAGAGCTAGTGGAAGGTGTCCATGCCCATAGCACACGGTTGGAATTGAGTGATCTTAAAGATCCCTTCCAACCCAAACCACTCTGGGATTCTATGAAAGGTTTTTTCCATGGCCAAGGTTAGTGTCAGAGAAACATCTGGCCCAGGTTTCTTCTGTGATCCCAAGAAGAGGCTCTAACAATGATTTTGGAAGAGTGGGAAGGTGGAGGGATTCTCCATCCTCACACATCGAGCCCCAAGTCAAAAAAGCTGCTTTGCATTGGCACATCGTCCCTCCTCTTGTGCGTGAGACCTTGTGCATGATGACATCAGCAGCGGCTGATGATTCAGGACTTCCAAAATATTGGATTTTTGGAAGTTTTTGGCTTGTTTTGTATTTTTAAGAGAAAATCATGGTTATGCACAACCAAGATACACATTTGTATGTGAAAACAGCTCTTCCATCTCCAACTGCATCACTATTTTCATAGAATCATAGAATCATGAAATAAGCAGCAGGCCAGGATGGGAGGCTTATGGAGAGAGAGAAAAATGCTCCTTGAAATAAATCCCCATGGGAAATGGGGGGATGGGAACAAAATCTCCCCTGAGAAGGTCAAATTCAGGCAGGGAATACAGCCAGGTGATCTGCAAGGATGTTTATGGGACCAGCACTGCTTGTTCAGTTATTTTCTAAAGGTCTTGAAATCTGGCCATTCCAGCCTTGCTCTTCCCCAAGGTTCTGTGCCACAGGAATTTTATAGCCTTCCTCCCAAGGAAGTGAAGCATTTTTATGCCTGAGTGTTATTCCCTTTACCCTTCCCCAGCATCCCGTGACTGATTTCAGCCATGTGGCACCGAGAGCTGGAGAGACAAAAAAATGCCAAGTCTGTAGAAAATCTGAGGCAGGAGCAGCTGGAAGGAGTGAGAGAGAGATGCCATGGGGTGAGTCGAACCCCACAAGAGAAGCCCCACGCTGGCACAGGTGGCTCCCAGGTCTCTCCCTGGGACTCGTGGATACTTTCACCCCAAAATGTGGGCTCGTCTTGCCCTCTACTGGTGGATCCTCTCAGAGGAGCAGGACTGAGGGACAGAGGACATTCAGGAGAAGGGGAGGACTGAGCCCTGTGCTGCTGCTGGAACCCCCCAAGTGGGACCAGCCTGGTCAGGAAGGGACCAAGCTCAGCCTTGCAAGGCAATTTCTTGCTTTCCAGAAGGCTTTCCTTGCTTCTGGGCCTACTAATTCCTACTTAAACATGTTCATCCTTGTGGTGGATCATCCCTCTCCTAAACTCCTTCAGGGTACCTTCCCTTTGGGCCCCCAAAGATGTTCCCTTCTCTGGTTTGTCACTTCTGCTGCTCTCCTGGTTTCACTTTCCTCAGCAGAGAGGTCCCCGGGATGAGCTGCAGGTGGTCTGGCATGGATTTTGATGGAGTTAAGGGGCTGTGAAACCCATGTCAGGAGAGATCTGTGGACATCAGGGCTTAGAGAAACAAGGGGACCTCTCCCACGTGCAGACACAGATGCATTGGGAAGAGCTGGAAATGAAGGATCCTCACTGTAGGTCTGGGGGGATGTGTCCCAAATATGCCAGGCCATGCTTGGCACGATGCTGGTGGTGCTTTAATTTGGTCCAACACAGTTCACAGGGTTTCCTGGAAGAAGTTTGGAATGCCACTACACCCCATTATTCCTCCAGAGGCTTCTGTGGGTAAACCAGCACCACACCTGGATTTTGGGGATGCCCTGAGCCACTCAGAGGTTTTGTTTGTGCCCGTGGCCCAGACCTGAGGGGCAAAAAAGCAACCCCAGTGCCTTCCCCATGAGCTTTTTGGGAGGATGGCTGGACCAGTAAAAGGTGTCAGGAGAGGGAGCCAGAGCCTCAGCTGAGAGCAGCGAGAGCTGCCGGGAAGGGCTGCTCAAAACCGACACAGGGACATCCCAAATGACACAACCACCCCTTTGGAGTCGGTCCCAGCTGCCTTCGAGGATGCCCAAAACAAGTAAGGTCTGTCAAGGCGCTAATTTTTGGAGGCTGACCTTGTTTCACAGAGTCATGGAATCGTTTAGGCTGGAAAAGCCCTCTAAGATCATCGTCCAACTCTTTTGGCCGGGATAGAGTTAATTCTCTTCCCGGGAGCTGGGAAAGTGCTGTGTGGGCGGTTAAATCGGGATGGAGACACATCCCGGGGCATCAGCGCCAGTGGGACAGCAGTTTGAAGCCCTGTGTGAGTTTTGCCTTGAATTTTAATTGCACTGAGAGCTGTGAATACTTTGGGTGGGATGTCTCCCGGTCCCCTCTCCTGCTGCATCCAGCCGCACATTTCCATTTGCCTCAGCAAACACAATGCCTCTGTTTTGCTGTGTCCTTCCTGAAGCTCAGCTGATAAGAAATGCATCCAAGGATGGGTTGAATTCCCAATTTAGCAAAATACATCCTCTGTGCTGCTGCTTCAGCTTCAGGCTTTTACCTTCCAGTTTTCCTTCTCTCTGAGTTTAAGGGATGCTCAGAAAGATGTGAGAGCCCCATCCCAACATGTCAAGGATGGGAAGAGAGAAACACTTCTAGCTGTATGGATACCTTAACCTCAACTTCATTAATAAAATGCTGTTCCACACATTCACCAGGGTTTGGCCACCCTGACCCCAAGCACTTCAGGCAAGCACTGCCCTGCCTCTGTCTCCAGCTCCATTTCAGAGCTTCCTGAATTATTGATGGCTCTGATGCAGGAGCCTATAATTAGCTCCCCAGACCTTTTCCCTGTGGGCTGGAGCTGGGAACACTCTTTTTCTTTCAGTGGTTTTGCTCTGACTTGAGCAGATTGAGGAGGGAGGAGAGGATGGCCAGGGAGCTTGGGGAACATCAGGGGAGGACCAGGATGGCTTTAAATGCATGGGGTGGTTTAACAGTGGCCACCTTCATTATAGTCCAACACAGAAAGGGATCTGGGGAGAGCATGGGCTGTCTGAGGGGTCTTAAACCCAGCTTGTGCAGGGTGGAGGTCATGCCAGGAGCCAGGAGAAGGCAAAGGGTCTTCATGTCACATTTTGGGGACTCTTAGCCTCAGTGCTGGGGGATTTACAGGACAGGGGGAGAAAAACACTGAGCCCTGGCTGCTAAGAGAAAAACAGACTTCATCTCAAGGAGTGAAGGGCTGCGTTTGTGTGTGTTTGAGTGTAGAAAATGATGGGTTAGAGGCACAGATGGGCTGCAAAGGGGCAGTTCAGTATCTTAGAGCTCTGCTTTAAGAGCCATTCAGAGCCTAAAAATGGCTTCAGTGATTTCTACAAGCTCTGGGTGCATTAACACTCATCCCTTGAACCTGTAAGTCCCAATCAAAAGAGGAGCACAAATTCCCTGGGGTCCTGAGCTCAGAGGCAAAATCAGCCCTCAGGTTTAACTCCAGAAATTGCTTTCTGAACAACAGGCAATTTGAGCTGCAGCAAAGAGTGGTACCTGCAGGCTGCCCTGGCTCCCACAACCCTAATTCAGGGGCTCTGTAGTTAGGCTGGAGATGTTTTGCTTCTGTATTTACAACACTTCCCTTGAAGTGTTCAAGGCCAGGTTGGACAAAGTTGGAGCAACCTGGGATAGTGGAAGGTGTCCTTGCCCATGGCAGGGGGTGGAATGGGATGATCTTTAAGGTCCCTTCCAACACAAACCATTCTGTGATTCTATGAGAGGCTTGTCCAGGGTCAAAAGTCCTCTCCACCCTGAGGTCTCCCTTCTTCAGCAGGTGGAAATCCCACTCCACAGTGCCAGGGGCAAAGACTGGCAGGTAAACAAGGGCAGGATATTTTTGGTTGCAAGGCGAATTGTGAGATTGAACCTGAGGACAATAATCTTCCCTCCAAGCCCCAGAGACTCTGGCCACCACATCTGAGCATGGCACAGACCTTCCTGCAAGCCCTTCCTGCAGAATCCTCCTGCATGGAGCAGAGCTGAAGGCCGGGGCCAGCAGCAGGAACAACTCACAGCAAGGTTTGTGCCACTGCTGCCAGTGCTTGTTTGGGTGTGGGGATGATCAAAGCCCTGGCAGAGGAGCTCCCATTCCCACATCTTTGCTCCAAGATAGAATCATTGAACAGTTTGTATTGGAAAAGACCTTAAAGACCATCTAGTTCCAACCCCCTGCCATGGCAGGGACACCTTCCACTCCACCAGATTGCTCCAAGCCAACTTAAACTGGCAAATATTTCTCTGGGCTACTTTATAAAATGTCTGGGGAATAAGGAATTTCCCTTCCTGAATGAGACTTCTGGTGAGAAGCCCTTTCCTAATCTCTAATCCTGCTGCAAGGCACTTGGCCTTTCAACAGGATCCTTCTTCCAGGGAGATGCAGCAGGTGGAAGGGAGGAGTGGCAAGGCACTGGCTCATCAACAAGAAGGAGTTGTCTTCAACCCCAGAAAGTCTTGGGTGTGGCGACAGGGGCTCTTACATGGAGAAGAGCTGGTCCTGGGTTCAGCCTGGACAACACTCTTGTTTGCTACAGCACATCCTCCACTCCCCTCGGCTTCATGGGGACTCTGCATCAAGATCTGCCTCAGACACTTCAAACACCACCACCCCCCAGCCTCCAGCAGGGAACTGCATCTATTTATAGAGCATTTGCATAGTTTAGGGCAGGGCTGACCCATGGCTGATCCTTGTATCCCATTCAGGGGCAGGCTGAGCAAGGGGCAGATCTCCCAACGAGGGCTCATCCTGCCCTGGTCCCATCCCCTTGGAGACCCTCACTCGGTGCTGGGAGGTCTCACTGTCCCCTGCCTTGCTGTAAGTTCTTGCTTCAGGATGTGCATTAAACATATATATTTAAGCACATTCCCTAGAATTTGTCCTTTTTTTTTTTTTTTTTTTTACTTTTTTTTTGGAAACCTGGCATAATTAGAGAGTTTAGTTCCAGCTGTGTGGGAAGGGCTGCAGGCAGGGTTGGAGCTGTGCTCCTGCTCTGCACCAACTCAGCAGTGAGCTGTGGGCAGAGGTTTGGGCAGGATGAGTCCCACTGGCACAAACATGTACATGTGCACGTGGTGGGGGGGTGGACTAAAAAAATGGGGAAAAGGAGGATTTCCCAGAAGACACCACCAGGGTTTGGATGGAGATGAAGGACTCTGCTACTACCTGTGGATGCTCCACCCCTGGAAGTGTCCAAGGCCACGCTGGACAGGGCTTGGAGCAACCTGGGCTAGTGGAAGGTGTCCCTGTCCATAGCAGGGGGTGGAACGGGATGATCTTTAAGGTCCTTTCTGATCCAAACCATTCTTTGATCCTCTCTACACCATGAGCATCACTCTGGGGTGAAAACACAAAGCTAAGGGATAGAGGGAGTCACTGGGATAAGTGCAGCCCTGAGACCAAGAAGGGATAAAAGGCATCATTCATTCTGTGGCAGAGGAAACCCAGGGCAGATGGGGCAGAAGGTGAAGTGTATGATGTAGGTGTGGTACTTGAGAGACCATCAGAGAGATGCTGCCAGCACTGGTTTATGTGTAGTTTCTGCTCCCTCAGGGCAGGCAAATGATCTGAACAACCTCTCAAGGCACTTTCCAGACCTATTAATCTGCATTTCCGAAGTGCCAAGCGAGCCTGTTAACCCACAGACTGACCTTCCCTCTCACCCAGTGTTGCAAAAACCCGGAGCTGAGTGGATAAGGGAGCAGAGGGGGAGGTTTAAGGTCAGGACATGGGTCATGGGAGTCCATAATAAATAAACAAGGCTTGTTTAGAAGATGATATATGCTGAACTAATATTGTTCCCAGTCTCCCACGCAGCACTGCAAGCTAATTACCCTTCCTGGAGCCACAAGACTTCCCTTCTCATCTCGTGTGCACTGTGCAAGGACCTGGATATGACTGAGTTGCTTGGGGCTGGGCCTGGCCTCTCTGTTTTGGTTTCTTTTAGCTTTCCTGCTGTAATTGGTCCTGCAATTCCACACTAACTAGCTGTGTCCTGGCTCTGAGGAGCTTTGGGTCCCTGCCTTGCTTCCTTGAAAGAACATGGGGTGGATATGAGGTGAAGTCCCACGTAAATCTTTATGTAAGGCTTTGTGCAAATGGATGCAGGTTGAGGTGGGTTTCATTAGGTGTATTTGTGCCAGCAAAGAGGGCCCCTGAAGGCTGGGAGATGGATCCACTCACTGGACCATGGACATCTCCACTGGGCTATCTTATTTTCTCACATGGTTTTGGCCCATTCTGTATGAAATGAAGGGGGTTTTACCTCAAATCTGGAAGGGAAGGAGTCAGTGGTAGGATGTTGGAGAGACTGGGAGTCAGGAATCCTTCCCCACTCTTGCTCTGTGTGACCTCTGAGAGATGGAGGCCTTTCTACCAAGCAGGACCTCATGAAATCAAAGAATGGTTTGGGTTGGAAGGGACTTTGAAGATAATCTTGTTTCAACCCCCCCTCCATGAGCAGGGACATCTTCAACTAAATCAGGACCTGACTGAGGACACATCTTGTGGTGGAGAACATCAATCCTTGCTCTTTGATTTCTGTACCATCTAACTGGGACAAAGTCCAGCTTGGGATCACCTTTGCCGTGTGGTGTCATGGTGGGGAAGGTGTGTCCCTGAGCAGAAAAGGATCTGCTTCATGCCAGACTTGCATCAGAGTGGTATCAGTGGGCCAAACTCCCTCACAAAATCAGTCCCACTGGAAGTTACTGACCTTTTCTGACCTCAACACCACCCCCTGGCTCCTGAGAGGGAGCTTTCAGGCCCATCCTTGAGGACTCCAGGTCCTTGAGGCCAGTTCAGATGTCCCCTGGATTTGGGGGGTGGGTGCTGTGAAGAGCCCCTGGGCCCTCACCCATGGTTCAGGGCAGCTGCTGGCATTGGGGTAGTTTTTAGGATCCCTCAGATGCGGGGACATCCTACAGAGAGCTGAGTGGACACCCAGGAAAGCAGGGGATGGATAAATTAGGGGTGAATAATTCTCTGGGAGGAGGGGAAGGTGCTGCCAACTAATTTACCAAAGGATGAGCCCCAAGCCAGGGTGGGCCCCAAGGGTTTTGCAGGTCTATGTGATGATGGGGTTCAGCTCTCTCTGCTGCTCCTCATCTCCTTGTGAAATGCCCGAGTGGCTCATGCTGCAAACCCCACAGGTCTTTTTTCCTCCTCCTTCTCCTTCTCCCCTGCATGATTGATCACCCAGGCTAATTCTGTCACCCCAAAACTGTCTCCAGGCAAAGTGAGCTGGTGGTTAGTTAATCAATCTGCCTTTGCTCCCATCCACAGCATCAGTGATGACTGAAAGCCAACTTGCTGTGTAGTAATTAGGATGCAGGAGCTGGGCACAAACAGCTTAATTTCCAACTAACCCCCTGTGATTCCAGTGCCAAAGACCCCTGAAAGCCTGTAGGAAACACTTAATGCAAGGATTTTTGGGTGTCTGCATCTGAAAGGGGGGACTGGGGTTGATTTTGGGTGCTGGAGGCTGAGGGACAGCCCTGACCCACATCACTGACTTGGCTGTGGGGTCTGACTGGAGGAGAGGAGTCTGCACCTGCCTGAGTGCAGGGAACATGCTTATTATCCACAAGGATTTATTTAGCCATCAATAGAGGACATTTTGTGATTGTAAATATAATCCAACCTCAGTTTAGCTCCAGTGCAAACACCTACTTAGAGCAGAACACAGACATATGGAAATCAGGTGTATGGAGAGAGAATGGGGCTGGTTTCCTTTTTGGTGGGAAACCAGGAGCTGACATGGGAGTCTCTGGAGTTGCTTGCACTCATCTCACCACTCTGAGGAGAAAGCTGGAGCCAAGCAAGGCTGAGACCATTCAGATGTCTTGTTTGGGAGAAATTATCCCTGTAAAGACAAACCACAATAATAAGAACAAACCAGACAAGGCACAAAGAACTGGAGTCTGGATTGCAGAGAATCACGGAATAGTTTGGATTTGAAGGGATGACCCTTTTAAAGGTGATCTTGTCCCCCTGCAATGAGCAGGGACATCAGCAACTATCCCAGGTTGCTCCAAGCCCTGTCCAACCTGACCTTGAACATTTCCAGGGATGGGGCACCCACCACCTCTCTGGAAAACCTGTGCCAGGGCCTCAGCATTCTCACAGTCAATAATTTCTTCCTAATATCTAATCTAAATCTACCTTCTTTCAGTTTAAAGCCATCACTCCTTGTTCTGTCACAACAGGATAAGGCAAACCTAAAACATCCTTCCCCAAGGTGTTCTTTCAAATCCAGCTCAACGTATTCCTGAATTGTGCCTCAAAGTATTCCTGAATTTGTCTGTTGTTTCCATCTACTCTTTTACCAACACTGAATTCCACTGTCACAAAATAATCTGATGTCCCACCGATTTCATATCAACTTTTGGCAGGAACAGCTCCTTGCACCAAGGAGTTCCACAGTTCTGTGAAACTAATCCGTTTTTAAGCACTTTCCCAAAAGAATTGGGTGGAAAACAGGATAAGAGTCAGTCTCTGGGAAATACCAACACCTCCTCCGGGTCCTGGGCACAGGCTTTGGATTCTGTCCCTTGAAATTGCTGCTGCTTCTGAAGCAAAGATGGGGACAACAGACCCTTTCATACCTCAGAGGAGAAGGGAGCAGGGCCACAATGCAAAACACCCAGATTTTCCATGGTTTTGGGCCAGACAGGTGGAAAACAGGACTGCCAGCAGAGTAAAGAGGGAAACCCAAACACCCTGGGTGCAGTGTTTCATGGTGCTCCAGACAGATTTGAAATTCTTCCCCCTGAAGGTTTTAAAATTGCTCTTCCTGAGGCTGAAGATGGATGGCTTCATTCCTTCCTTTCCCAACTGTAATTTCTTTTATTCTGACCTTATTCTAAAGCTCCCAGTGTTTAATGTCTGGGATATTTTCCAGATAGTTTAAACACCAGGCTTCAAGGGCTGACTTGATGGTTTCCTGCTGTGGGATACCATGCAGTTGGATGCAGGGATGGATGCAGGTGATTTCTGGCTGGTTTTCTCCACAGAACAATAGGTTTTCATGGAACAACAGGAATTTGCCCCTCCTCAGAGTCTGGTTTACCCTTTCCACACATAACACCTGCTTTGCTTTTTGAAAATTGCTCCAGTATGTTGAATCTGGACCTTTGAAGAGCCTCCTGCAAGGCTCTGCCCTGACCTTTCTGGATGAGTGGTTCCCACCTATTCCAGGGATTGGTGTCACTGATGCTCAAAAACTACCTGGAAAAGTTTATTAAAAAAAAACAAAACAACCAGATGTAGCCCCCAAGGGATGAAATTTGTTCCTGGCCTGTGGTGAGTGGTGGCAGTGACTTTATTAACACAAACCACAGCAGCAATTTAAAATCATGGAATAATTCAGGTTGGAAAGGACTCATGGAGCTCATCTCATTTTATGTCCTAATCAGTGCAGGTCTAATTAAATCAGGTCACTGAGGGCCCTGTCCAGTTCTGTCTTAAACAGATCCAAGGATGAAGGAGGCCAAGAGGGGCCTGGCCATGCTGTGTAAGGTTTTGGGGAAGGATGAGAGCCTGTTTCCAAGGTCTGCTACAGTCTCCATGGTCTAACATAGCTCTGTGGAGACAGGCAGGGGGAGTCATGGTAGCCATGGTACTCATGATTTTGGTAGGGAAATGGTCTTTGCCATGGTCTGCACAGGCCTGGAAGCTTGTGCTGAGATAGCTGGGGGTGTTCACAGGGAGAAGAGAAGGATCTGGGGAGACCTTGGAGCCCCTTCCAGTGCCTAAAGGGGCTCCAGCAGAGCTGGAGAGGCACTTGGGGCAAGAGATGGAGGGACAGGACAAGAGAGAATGGCTTCAAATTGTCAGAGGTCAGGGTTAGATGGGATATTGGGAAGGAATTCCTGGCTGTGAGGGTGGTGAGGCCCTGGCACAGGTTGCCCAGAGAAGTTGTGGCTGCCCCTGGATCCCTGAAAGTGTTCCAGGCCAGGTTGGATGGGGCTTGGAGCAACGAGGGATAGTGGAAGGTGTCCCTGCCCATGGCCAGGGGCTGGAATGAGATGATCTTTAAGGTCTCTTCCAACCCAAACCATTCCATGATTCTGTCATTCTGTGACCTACTGTGATTCCATGATTCTATGAGCTACATGATGGTTCCTCCAGGAACTATCATGGCCATGGCTGGATCCATAGCTGTTAAGAAAGCCTTGAAGCTTTGCTGAATTTGGAATTGAGTTAAAGGAATCCTGAGTCTGAACAGGGGCACTGGAAGGATAAAACCCATCCTTGTGCTCACACTGGTTTTGCAGTAGCCCCCCAAAGTGGTCCTGCACTGGTTGGAAACTTGACAGCAGAGCAGACCAGAGCCCTTTCAGTCTTTGGGACATCTTATGTTGGAGTCAGACCCCAAGATGCTCAGATCCTCCAGTGTTTAGCCAGCCAGTAACCCTGGGGACAGACAACCTGTTCCAGAACTCTCTCCCAGCACGAGAGATTTCCAAGGCCTATGGCAGAGGAAGGGGTGTGAGTTGCATGTGTTGGATGGGAGCCACCAACCCCCAGCCAAAGGACACGTTCTGCTCCACCAATCTGTTCCCTGTTTTCCCTTGTTAATGGCACTTCCATGCTCGACAGTTGTGATTTGAATAATTTGGACTGATTAGTGTTTACATAGAAACATTGGGAGGAAATGAAACCACACCAGAGCCAACAGCCAGCTCAGGGCTCTGAAATGCTGGTTTTGGGGGGGTTTCTAAAGAAAGGGGCTTACACCACCTGCAGACTTGTTTCACTTCTTGTCTGCAAGTTTAGTCACCTTGAAATAGGTGACAAATGTGATCTGGGGGTGCAGGTCTCAAAGACAGTTGGGTTTTGAATGTTCTGAATAAAACTGGTTGCTGGCTGGAGGACAGGAGATGCCTCACTGTTGGCACTGAAGGAAGGGCAGGGGTGGGAGTGCTTCAGATTGTTCATATCCCCCAGAGCTCAGCCAGATCAGCTGGCAGTGCCTCTACCCTCTTGCTCTGCCCCTGCATCGCTCCAAACAAGGAAAAGACATGATGTATCCACAGCCAGGAGAGCAAGGATGGCCAGGAAACAGGGGGATGGAGGAGAGAAGTCAGTGAAAATTTACACCTGAGAGATAAAAGGGACTTAAGAAGGAAAAAAAATAAGAATTATTCGATCATGTGGGAGTCTTGTGTAAAGGGGTAAAAGCAGCCTTGGAGTCGTGGGACACAAATGTGAGCGCTGCAAAGATTCACCCATTGCACGGAGCTTCTTTGCCTTTTTTCCTGATCAAAGACCATTTTTCAAAGGTTGCTGGGGAGGCAGAAACCCTTTCAGTGAATCCCCTGCCTTCCTTCATCTCTGCAGGCAGAGAGGCCTTATCAGATCTTTTCCTGGGAATGGACGTCCTGCCCCCTTCTTCAAAGGTGCTGGTGGAAATTGTGATCCTTGAGAATTTTATGTGTAAAGCCAGGAAGGTTCCTCCTCCTCAGTCTACTTTTGGCACTGGCCACCTCTGATTTTTCTCTTGTCTCCCTGGGACTCAGCAGTTGCCTGAACTGATTCAGACAGTTCCAGGAGTGTCCTGGTACCTCAGACTGGGGGTTGTTCAGCCTGGAGAAGAGAAGAACCTGGGGAGACCCTTCCAGTACCTCCGAGGTACAAGGGAGCTGAAGAGGGACTTGGGACAAGGAATGGAAGGACAGGACAAGGGGGAATGGCTTCAAACTGCCAGAGGGCAGGGTTAGATGGGATATTGGGAAGGAATTTTTGGCTGTGAGGGTGGGGAGGCCCTGGAACAGGTTGCCCAGAGAAGCTGTGGCTGCCCCTGGATCCCTGGAAGTGTCCAAGGCCAGGTTGGAGCAACCTGGGCTAGTGGAAGGTGTCCCTGCCCATGGCAGGGGGGTGGAATGTGATAAGGTATAAGATCCCTTCCCACCCAAACCATTCTATGATTCTATGAAATTCCTTGGAGGAACAGTTGAAGGGGGACTATCTCAATGCAGGGGAGGATCTAGATAACTTCAGTGGAGCTTTTCAGCTCTCCCAGTTCCCAGTGGAGCTCTGAGTGCAGCAACACTGGTGAGACACAGGATTCCCCAGCAGAGAGGGACGAGGATGGGACCACCATGAAGCTTCAGGGATCCTTTTGTGCTTTGGTTGCTGTAGTATTTTCCCCTCTCTTCCAAATCCACCCTGCAGCTTCCCCCACTGGCATTCACCTGAGGGCATTTCCCACCACCCTCCCTCTCCTGTGAGCCCCAGTCAACTGGGAAAACCAGGAGATTTATCAGAAACTGAAATAATCAAATCCCAAAAGTCCTTCTCCAAAGCTGATCTTTCATCTGAGGAAGGGAGCAGCTCCCAAGCGCCCTCAATGCCCGTCAGGACTGTGAGCCAAGTACTGATCCTATCCAGGGGATATCTCTGATCTCCAGCAGCAAGTTGAGGGTAAAACCCTCAGAGGACTAAAGAAACCTTCCTGTATTTACTTATTTATTTGGCACTGTGTGCGTGGGCTTGTTTGTTTGTGTGTACAGGGATTTCTGAAGGAGCACAGGTTTGGATTTCCTTGCAGCCTGTTTGTTTTTTTCCCTGAAAAGACCAGACTTCAGCCCTCTAATTTAGGTGGATCTGAGTGTTGGCAGTGCCCACACACCCCCCGGGTGCTTCCTCGGTGTCTCTGTGGCTGGTTGAGCAGATCCTGGCTCTGCCTGGGTGTCCGTGTCCTCTGTAAACGAGGGAAGAGCCAACATTTCTGCCTTTTCCCTTCCTGCCAGCAGATGATACTGCCAAGGAAATGCAAAATCATCCCTTCCTGGCTGCAGGAATTAATAACCAGCTTATTGAGACAAACGACACCCGGCTCTGCCTGTTCACGCCTCAGCAAACTCCAATTCTCCTCTCCCAGTGCTCCCGTCTCTGCACGTGATGCAGACGGAGATGGAATGCTGCTCCCAGGGGGGAATTGTCTCCCCCTGAGACTGCAGCTTCCTCTGTTTTCCAAGGTCTCTATCCCTGCAGGATTTTTGGGCACTGTGACGCACATCTCTGCCTTCCCCCACCTCCTGCTCTGCTTCCCAGCCGGACTGGGGGCTCCCTCGGGATGTGTTTCCACAGCTCTTTGGGAGGAGGGGCATCAGTCTCCAGAGGAACTGTGAGGATCCAGGTGGCACAAGGAGGAGTGGACACAGGGAATCTCTCCAGGGGTCACACCAAGGTCCCTCACACCTGCCCTGCCCGAAGAGAGGCGTTTTAGGGAGAACTTGTGAATGCAGCACATCTTGAGTGGTCCCTCAGCATCCTCACCCCTGGAATCAGGGAGAACACCCCAGACTAGTCTTTAACATCCATTTATGGCCTTGCTGCTATTCCTCACTCTCTTCCCAGCATCCTTCTACTTCCTGATGCCCACTGTGCCAAGAGCTAATTCGTGTCATCAGTTTTACACTGATTCCCTGATGGTTTCATCCTTTGCTCCCCAGGATTTGTGGAAAGACAAGTCTACAGTTGTCAAACCCACCTCCTTCAGGGCCACTTGATGCAGCCAGGGGTGGCCTGGGACAGAAGACAAATCCAGGTTCCACACAAATCCAGAAGACAAATCCTGGTTAGTTCTCAGGGGTGGATGTAGTTAGTCTCCAGCATGTGTTAGAATCCTAAAGATATGGAATAATTTGGGTTGGAAGGGACTTTATACCTCATCCCATTCCACACCCCCTGCCATGGACACCTCCCACTATCCCAGGTTGATCCAAGCCCCATCCAACCTGGCCTTGGAACACTTTCAGGGATCCAGGGGCAGCCACAGCTTCTCTTGGCAACCTGTGCCAGGGCCTCCCCACCCTCCCAGCCAAGAATTCCTTCCCAATATCCCATCTAACCCTGCTCTCTGGCAGTGGGAAGCCATTCCCCCTTGTCCTGTCCCTCCAGGATTTTGTCCAAAATCCCTCTCCAGCTCTGCTGGAGCCCATTTAGGCACTGGAAGGGGCTCCAAGTTCTCCCTGAATTCTTCTCTTCTCCAGGCTGAACAGCCCCAACCCTCTCAGTCTCCTCTAGATAAATATACTGATGGGAAAGCACTTGAGAAACATTTGTGGGAATGTGACATCCCTGAGGTTCACTGCTCCGTCCAATCTGGATGAGGAGGTTCCAAAGTTGTTCGGGGGGAAAAGGGGCTGGATGACAGTGGGATACACAATCAGTGTCATTCATAAGTGTTGTAGGAATAAAACAAACACTCCAGAAGCAGCTTGTGCATCAACAATCACAACTGATACCAGGAGAAGGAAAATCAGGACGAGTGGGGGAATTTTCCAAGGTGCAATTAATCAGATGCACCAAATAAATCACAGCTCTGCCTCCGAGGGAGCAGCAGAAGCAGAGAAGGAGAAAACCAGGCTGAGCCCCTCTCCCTTCCCCACACCCAACATGCAAATCCATCCTGAGCAATTTCTGGAGCAGCAGAAGGTCAGTAATTGATTTGGAGACCCAGGTTTCTGAGTACATCATGATGCAGATGTGCTTCCCAGCCCTGCACAGCTCCCACTGCAGCAAATGAGCTCGGAATATGAATGGAGAGGGGAAGGAGAACATTCTTCCCTTGACAGGGGAACAACAGGGAGACAAAAAACCCTTTCCATGCTGAATTAACCCACTTTTGTCTTGAGGTTGCAACCCCTTTCCCTCCCCCCCTTCACCCCCCAGAGCAAAATTGCCTTGCTGGGGTAAAAGGAGGCAGGAGAAAGAGGGGAGGGGATTCACCAGAGGTTATTTTTCCCTTGAGTTGGAAGCTGCTTGCTTTGGAAATGTTTCTGCAGTTTCAAAAATCAGGGCAGCTCTGTTGCTCCTCATCTCATCCCCCCAACTCAGACATGTTTTGGGAAGGATGGAGAGTGAGATAAACCTCATCCCAGGGATGAAACCACGATGGTGGAGTGGGGGAATGGCTGTTCCTGGCTGTGGTGGTTGAGCACTGGGCCAAGCAAGTGTACCAGAGACAGCTTCCAGCCCAGGTTTGAGCCTAAACCTTTGGGAGCCCTTAACAACCTCCTGACTCCTGGACTACTGCATCCTCCTCAGGGGTTCTGGAAATTCAAGGAGAGGATAAGAGAAATTCAGGCAGCTTGGCCTACCCACAGCAACTGAATGAAATCTCACTTAGGATAACTTTACACCTATGTCAGAAGCTGAAAAAGGGGGGTCCAGGGTGAAGATCAACAATCAAAATGAGAACCTGAAGAGAAGAGGTTGGTTTCATCCTTTCCCACTGAAATCCTGTGCTCATTTGGTCCTTCCCATGATAAGGATTTGCCCAACTCCTGGGCCAGCAAAGGCTCTTGGGATGATGACACCCAACCTTCAGCACCTGGATGGAGAGCCATGGCTTTGTGCAGGGTGATCTTGCTGATCCAAACCAGCTACATCTCTGGTTAATGGGCTATGGTACCTGAACATTACAACCTTGGGAGTATAAAACAGCTGCTCACACAAGTGACAGCACAGGGAGCTTTTGTTGTGGTTTAAAAAAAAAAAAGCTTAGAGGTCCTCTAAGCCCAGGTTTGTAGTTTTTAAGCTGAGCCTGCCTCCTTAGCAGCTCTGGGTTTTTCAGTAGTGGAGTTGGATGAATATCTCAAGAGCCATTTTGAAAAATTCAGGGGAAAAAAAAAAAAGGAATGTGGTGCCCAGAAGAGCTTTGGGCAGCTGGGTCTCCATCCCTCAGCACCCCTGCAGTGCAAAGATCACCTCCTGCCTGCTGCAGGCTTGAAGTTTCCATGTATACAGTGCTCCAAGAGGAGGGATCCCCTGGGATCCAGCCAGTGCAGGAAAAGCACTAACCAGAGCAGAGAAATATCTGGGAACGTGACTAAACAGTAGAGCAGGTCCAGCACAGCTATACTTTATTTCTTCTTTAATTATGTCCTCTCTTTTAATGAGATCTGCACTTATACAGAGGACAGATGGGCTGGGGGAGCTGAGACTGTTTTCTTCTCCCCCTCCTCGTTATTTGTACAAAGAGGTGCTGCAGGAAAGGCAAATATTTGACTGTTTGGGATGTGGGGAAAAGAGAAATGGAAATGTGAGCCAGCAAATAGCTCCTGACTCAAGCAGGGCTTTCTGTGGCACTGGCACAATCCTCCATCAGAAGGGCTGGAGTGGGTGGTTCTGGCAGCCAGCTGGAAGGCAAGACTGGATGAAGGACATCTGCATCCTTTTCAAGCATGTGCCCTTATCTCAGTCCCACAACTGAGGGTGTTTCAGAGGAAAAAAGGTGTTGGAAGGGAGAGGAGCTGGGAAAAAACAATGCAAGGAGTGGGCTTGAAAAACAGGTGTAAAGGAGGAAAGAGGGATTTGACAAAGAAATGTGTGAGGATCTGATTTCTGACAGTGGTGTTGCTTTGGTACCAAAGAGGTGCACTTCACCTGCTGGCCCCAAGGACAGCTAACACTGCTCTTCTCCACCCTCCAACCTGCCTGTGCTGGGAAGGACCACCAGGACCCTGTCCCTGTGTGCCTGCTGAGGTCACAGAAGCAGCACATAGGTGTAGGGACGAGGTGGCTGGAGGTCACAGACACGCTTGGCCCATCTGACAGCCCACGCAGGACATGTCCCCAGAGCTGGTTTGCAACCCCACTCTGGAGCATGGGCATAAAATCATAGTATCTTAGAATAACTTAGGTTGGAAAAGACCTTTAAAATCATCTGCTTAAACCATTCCTCCAGCACTGCCAAGCCCAGGAGTAAATAATGTCCCCACGTGCCACATCTACAAATCTTTTGAATCCCTCTGTGGGTGGTGATCCCACCATTGCCCTGGGCAGCTGTGCCAGGGCTGGACAACCCTTTCCATGAAGAAATCGTTCTTAATATCCCATCTAAACCTCCCCTGGTGCATGTTCAGCTCCAGAACATGGCTGTGCCCCTCTGTGCTCTTCAATTATACCATTTATTTATTTATGAGGAAAAGCTGGGAGAGCTAGGGGTGCTCACATGGAGAAGAGAAGGCTCCAGGGAGACCTTGGAGCCCCTTTCAGTGACTAGAGGTGCTCCAAGAGAGCTGGAGAGGGATTTTGGACAAGGGCCTGGAGGGACAGGACAAAGGGAATGGCTTCCCACTGCCAGAGGGCAGGTTTAGATATTGGGAAGGAATTCTTCCCTGTGAGGGTGGTGAGGCCCTGGCACAGGTTGCCCAGAGAAGCTGTGGCTGCCCCATCCCTGGAAGTGTTCAAGGCCAGGTTGGAGCAACCTGGGCTAGTGGAAGGTGTCCCTGCCCATGGTGGGGGGGAGGGGGGAATGGGATGCAGGGAGGAGTGTTGATGTCTGCATTTCAGGGGAGCAGGAAGGCTTTGGAGGTTTATCTGGGGTCTGGAGTTGTCCCACAGCTTACACGGGCACCCAAAAATCCCATCCCTGCTATCTACACCTGTAAATTTCCCCTTCCCATCACCCACATCCCAAATGTGTCACTATCCAGAGCACATGGGCAGCCCTGCAGGAGAGCATGGACAGGTCCAAGCTGCAGCAGCTTGTCATGGAACAGGCATCCCTGGCACGGGAACACCACTTCATTTCCCAAAATATCCTACACCAGCGAATTTTGGCCCTTGGAACTGGCACAGCCAGTGGACAGATGGTGGCAGGACACAGCCCAGGTAGGAAGGCAGCTCCTCCGTGCTTAAAGCCCTCCCTTTTCCCCCTGCTTCCAGCCAAGGAAGGGGCTGATTAGCACAAAATCCATGGCAACCCGGCCAGCAGCCTCGGAGCCGGCGCCTCGCTCCCTCCCCTGCTCTGAATGCTTTGTCTGCCGTGGCACATCCCTCACTTTTTGCCCTCCTCCTGGATTTCAGAGGGAGCAGCTTTGCTCTTCTCTTCCCCTCCAGTGCTGCATGGGGGCAGAAGGTGCAGGTTTCCTCCTTACCTGTAAGGGACACCTTTACTCCTTTTCCTACTACTGGGGAATCTGTGTGTAAGAAGCCAGGAAAGGGATGTGTCATCGGGATTCAGTCTTGCTCAGGAGGTGGGAAATACCCTGGACTGCCACCCCCAAGGAGATGATTTCCACCTGCAAACAGCACAGTGGAAAAAAGAATCCAAACAGGCTGTGACTGCAAAAGTCTTCTCAACAACCACCCGGCAATTACAAATCAGGGTGTTCCCCCTAGAAAAGACCCTGAAATAAGGAAAACACCCTACAATAAGGAAAAAAAGACCCAACAATAACACTTGGGTGTGGTCTCCTTTGAGGTTAAGGGCACTCCTAAGGCAGTGAAACAGTGTTTTCCCTCTGGGACTCACAAGGGGTAGCAGAGTGAGCCCACACTTGTCTCCCTTCTTGTGAGCATCCCTGCCAAATCCAGCCTAGAGTCTGTGTCTTGTAGAGGTCTGCAAATGCATCCTGCTGAGGACAAACCAACAGAAAGAAGGGAATTTTCCGTCCCAAGCAAAAACAGGCCAGAGAGAATCCCTAAAACCCCACTCTGATTCTTCTCACTGAGCCAACTCCAGACATGAAAACCGTTTTAAGAGCAGCCCATGAGTCCACCCATCTCCCAGAGAAAGCTCCTCTCCAAGGGAAAAAGCCTCTGCAATGTATGAAACCCTCCAGGTACCTGGACGCGATGAATGGAATCTTTGCATCCTGGGGCGAGGGGAGTGCTGGCAGAGCCTCCTGCCATTCCCCCTGCTCCCCTCAGCAATCACCCTGGGAGACTGGGGTGAGCCCTCGAGGAATCCTGCTCTGGCAAGAGCTTCCCAAAGCCTGGCCAAGCGTCCCAACATCCCTCTGGATGTAATGCCAGTAATGATGGCAAACAACCACGGCAGCAGAAGCATCAACCCCTCTGCATTGCCTCTCCCGGAGGCTTCGTGTTCACGTGAAAACATGGAAAAAAGGGGCGATTCTTGGCAGTGTGGGAATTTTTTGAGTGCTGCAGGAGGATCTCAGCTGCCTGGCACGATCCACTCGTTGCCTCAGTGTGCCAGCGGTCTTGCTAAAGCCTGCAACGCCGCCTCCGCCTAAAGATAAGCCGCGCCTGCAGCCCGGGCTGGCTGGAGCCCAACCCCGGCACAAAGAGGGCTTTGTGCGAGCGGGACGAACAAGGGGATGGGGCAGAGGATATTGGAGGGCCCGGAGACAAAACGGGTCCCCGGGGAAAAGCTCAAAGGGGACCTTTCTTGGCGAGGACGGAGGGAGCTGAACATCGCAATTAACGAGCCGCAGGTGATCAAACCCCCGCGGCCGCCGAGCAGCGAAAGGGGAACAAAGAGGCGCAGGGGAGGGAGCCGGGAAGCGGAGTAAACACTCCACAGGGATCCGATGGGAAAGAAAGGCGAGCTAAGCTCGGAGGGGTGGGAGGCTGAGCCACGCTGGCACCTCTCGGGTCTGCCAGGCTTGAACTCATCAAAAGCTGCTGCCAGGCTTGAGCTCATCAAAAGCTGTTTTTCCTCTGGGACGTGAGGCGAGGGCCAGGCTTGGGATGATACTGACCCACCAGGGAGAGCGAGAGGAGAGGGAGGCAGTGTGGTATCAGGGGAAAAGCATGGCCCTGTGCTCCTTACAGGGTTTAAATCCATGGGCAGGCTGGGCTGGATGTACGGCCAAGCTGAGGGAACACAGGGTGTTCTGGTGTGTGGGCAGGGGGCATCTGCAAATCCCACTTGCCACAAGCACTGGCTGAAGAATTGCAGCTGAATTTTGGGCAAGTACAAGAGCTTGGACTCAGGTCCACAGAATCATGGAATCACGGAATGGATAAGGTCGAAAGGGACCATGGGAAGTCATCTAGTCCAACTTCCCTGCTCAAACAGGGTCCTGTGGAGCATGTTATTGAAGGCTGTGTCCAGACAGCTTTTGAGTATCTCCAGGGAAGGATATATCCAGAACCACGGAATATTAGAATGGTTTGGGTTGGAAGAGACCTTAAAAATCTTGTTACAATGCCCTGCCGTGGACAGGGACACCTTCCATTAGACCAGGTTGCTCCAACCTGGCCTTGGACGCTTCCAGGGATGGGGCAGCCACAGCTTCTCTGGGCAACCTGTGCCAGGGCCTCC
>JAWWLV010000121.1:112233757-112244498 GCA_035041135.1 Platyrinchus mystaceus | reverse complement strand
CTTCCAGGGATGGGGCAGCCACAGCTTCTCTGGCCAACCTGTGCCAGGGCCTCCCCACCCTCACAGCCAAGAATTCCCTCCTCATATCTAATCTAAATCTCTCCTCTTTTAGTTTAAAACTGTTCCACTTGTTCTATCTAAAGTCTTGTTCTCCCTCTCTTCTGTAAGCACCATTTAGGCACTGGAAGGGGCTCTAACATCTCCCAGGAGCCTTCTCTTCTCCAGGCTGAACACCCCCATCTCCCTCAGACTGTCTACAGGGCTCCAGCCCTCAGGGCATCCTCATGTCCTCTTCTAGACCTGCTCCAACGGGTCCATGTCCTTATGCTGAGGACTCCAGACCTGGATGCAGCACTCCAGGTGGGATCTCACAAGGGCAGAGTCCATAAGGAGCCCTTGTTCAGTGCCTGTTCACATCCATCAATGGGCTTGACCTGCTGCTCACAGAGCTGGAGGAGCAGAGGACAGTTGGGATCAGGAGTGTCAGGTGGGTCTGAGGTGACTGGACTTGCATCTGGAGAGAGGCTTGAGAAGCCAAGCTGTGGACTGACTACTCTGGACCTCAGGAGAACTGAATTCAGGTTATCTGGGGAACTGGGAGGTTGCTATGAGGGGAGAAGTTATCCAAGACAGCTGGCTGATTTATTTTTAAAGAAAACTTATTCAGAGCTTGGGAACAAACCCTGCCTTTGCACATGAAAATCAGGAATTTCAGCACAAAGCCTCCTTGGCTAATTAAGACACTTCTTAGTGAGCTGAGCTGCTAAAAGGAAGCATAGAAGAAATGGAAATAAGGAGGGAAAATGAAAGAAGAGTGCAAATGCATGGCTGGGGTACTTAGGGATGAAAGCTGAAAGGCTGAGGACCAGCTGGAGCAAAGATTGGCCAGGGATGCTGAGGGTAACAAAAAAGGGGTTGTGAGTGTTTTACCAGCACACTTCAGGGAAAATGTGGGTTAATTGTTGGATGGGGGCAGAGCTTGACATTGGATGATTATAGAAAAGGTTTAATGCCTTTCCTGCCTCAGTTTCTATAGATCAGACTCACTCCAAGCTTCTGCACAGAACAGCATTTGGGGAGGAGAACAGCCAGCAGTGGGGGAAGGAAAAGGTGGAGGACTATTTAGTGTAATTAAATATATTTATGCCCATGAGACTGGGTGAGAGTTACCTCAGTGCTCATATAGGGCTCTCTGATGTGTTGTGAGGCTGCTGCCATCTAAAGAAACCTCATGGTGTCTGGGCTTTGCCCACCCATCAGGTGTCTCCAAGATTTATACACATCCTAAGAAAGGGAGAAAGGAGGTTGTGGAGAGCTATAGAGGTCACCCTCACCTTGGGCCCTAGAAAGATCATGGAGCATGTCCTCTGGGAATTAATTTCTGGATATATGAAGAGCAAGAAGACAAGGAGCCAGGAACTCCAGACCTGTTTCTGTGGAGGCTGGTGTACAAGCTGCTCTTCAGAAACAATTTTGAGAGAGTGAGAGAAAGCATGGAAAAGAATCTGCTTTTCTTCTTCAGTGGCAATAACTTTAAATTTGGGCCAGGAAAAGGGATTGCATTTTGGGGTATGAAGAAACTCCTTAGTACCGAAATCCTGGTACTAAATCCTTTCCTTCTCTGCCAGAAGTGGGAAGAAATCACAAGCCATGAGGCAAATTTCACCTCACACCATGGTATGTGGCAGATCTCCAGGCTTGCCTGCACCAAAATCAGTCCCTGTCCTTGTTCATCCCGAAGCTGGGAAAAGAAAATGGTAAAAACCCAAAGAAGAGCTTTTCTCAGGCAATATGGCTGGGAATACAGACCCATATAGCTTTGCTGGAAGCTTTCCCCTTTGCCCAGGGCAGGGGCTCAGCTTGGCATCGTGGCTCATCCCACCCAGGGGATGCAGTGGGAGAACTTCTGATGGATGGTTTTCCAGGAACACCACAACATGCCCTCCTTCAGAGAGGTGCTGGAGACAGCTGCTCCTCCCCATAGAGCCCCTGGAGCTTCCTCCAGCATCCTCCCCTCCTACATGGCAAGGAACTGTCTGATAAATAATTCCTTTTTTTTTTCTTTTGCTGATTACATGTTATTAGGAAGCATCCTGGCATCCCTGGGACTACAACTCAGAGCAGACCGGCAGCTAATGAAGATAATTAAAATTTTATAGTCACCTTTCTAAACAAGCTGGCCAACCCTCCCCATGGGGCTCTGAGGGGGGCTGGGGTCCTCTGTCTGTTGGAAGAGACTCAAGAAATGTAGAATAACTTCTTCAGGACGTTGCTGGTGTTCGTGCTGTGGTTATATTTGTGCCTAGCAGCAAACCAAAAGGCTGAGGGGCATTTCCAGGGCATGGATTTCAACTGTTCAATGGTCACACAGCCCCTGGTGTGGTTTAGGCACGGGAAAACGACCCCTAGGAAGAGTTTGGGAGCATTCACGGGTCAGGGATCATTCCTAAGATGCAGTTTGGGTGTGATTGGTGTTTTGCAATTAATAATATGGACTTGATTAGATTGGTCACTTGGCCCTATTAGGTCAGAGAATGGATCCTGGTTGCTCTGGCAACAGCTCTGGCTGTTCCTCTCCAAAGGAGTGATCCTACCACTGGGTGAGAGGCTTGTGTGTCACGAGCCAAGAAAACTTTGTCTCTACAGCCTTGGCTTAAAAGTGCTCTGGGGAATTGTCCCTTCCCAGGATTTATGAGCCATTAGTGGTTGCTGCTTTGTAAGAAAGGCTTATTGCACACTGGCCTGGCTGTGTTTCTTCAAGCAGTTGTTGCAACTCTGTGGGTGAACTGAACAGCACCAGAGTCCCTCCTGTGTCCAGGAGATCATCTGGTTCAGCCCAGCTCACGTGGTTAATCCCTCGTACTCCAACAGAAGCAGCAGCACCCAGATTGCTTATCTGGGGTGGCCCATGTCTTACATCAACTCCTGAGCCATAGCTCCTGGGTTTTTTGAGTCAGTTCTAGTTGGACTGGACCAACACCATGCCAGGAACCACATGGACAGTGGGACAGGCAGAGCTCACCCTTGGCCAAAGCCACATTCCAAAGCCACCAACGCCTTGGCTGCAGTTGACAGTGCAGGAAGGGGGATAGGGCACTCAAACAAGCTGCTGGTTCCACAGGATGCGTTTAAGGGCATTAAGAACTTGATCCCTCTGATCTGGTTTGAAGCTTTGCAGCAGGATTTCATTCACAATTCACCTGCAGGACAAGATTTTGTCTGAAATCCCAGTCCCAGCAGCTTCCAGCGTGGTGAAAGACACACTGAGCACGCCAAGGTGTTCACACCTGAGAGTCCAGAAGGTCCTCAGGCTGAGCACCCACAACATGGGCATCCCACACCTCATTTTCCACCTTATAATCAGAGGATAATCATTCTAATTATCCTTTCTGGGGTGGTAGGAAGGAGCTGACCTTTGCAGATCTCCACGGAGCACTGTTAGCAGCGTTTCTGCTTCCCACTGAGTTGCCTCCTTGGCTACCCGGGCTGAGAGCTAAAGCAGCTGGGGAGAACTCCCTCTGCTTCCCTGAGCAATCCCTATCCCAAAGAAATCCCCTTGTAGCACATGGCACTTTTGGAGCAGCTCCTTCCTATCCCCCCATTGTTCCCGGGAAGGAGAGACAATGATCTAAGAATGCAAAACTCCTGAAACCCCTCCAGAAAGCTGCAATTTATGAGCAGCCCGTTCCAGCTGGCAGAGGGAACTTGTCAGTGGAACAAAAACATTGTGTAATAACCCCCTTCCTCCCCCTTCTCCCCTTTCTCCTCCTCTGGGTGGGTGGGGGGAGCTGAAAGAGCCACCAGGGAAAAGGGGGTGTTGTGGAAGGGAGCAGTGGTGAAGCCCTGAGCATCTTCATAGGATTATAGGATAGTTTGAGTTGGAAGGGACATTAAAAACCATCTCAATCCAACCCCCTGCTACGGGCAGAGACACCTTCCACTAGACCAGGTTGCTCCAAGCCTCGTCCAACCTGGCCTTGAACAATTCCAGGGATGGGGCAGCCACAGCTTCCCTGGGTTTGGGCATTGCAGAGCTCTCACAGTGCTGGCCCAGAGCATTTAAAAACACATTCAAGTGCTGAATGCAACAGTGACCAGGACGGTTTGTCTGCCCCAAGGATCAGACCACAGGGACTCTGTGCTATCCACCTTTTGCAAGGATGGGTCAAGTCCAGATCTTGGCTTCTCTAAATGATAGGTAAATGCAGGTCTTCCCTTGGTCCTTCTTCATAAAATAGACTGAAAGGATGAGAGATGAAGGTCTGAAATCAAGAGTTTTCCCCACATTTGATCAATGCTTACCTTGAATTCCACATCCATCCAGTTGCAGCTGGGGGCTCACCTTCACATGATCATCCGAGGCTCGGAGGTGTCTCCTGCCCAGAGAGGGGAGGAAGCTTCTGCTGCTGATCAGCTTTCCAGGTCACACAGAGATAAGTGAGGATTTTACGAGAGCTTTGCACATCTTTTGGTGCTGCTCCTCCTTTGGGCTCCTGCACAGCAACTCTGGACACCATCTGGTTTAAAAGTGATGCCAGAGGGGGGATTTCCCCCCTGGGGTTTTGGGATGTCTCACTCCCTTGAGTGTTTTTCCCCCAGACACAGCACTTGGTTGTAAAACGTGCAGCGAGGGAAGCGAGTCTGGGTCTGGTTTCAGTGTGTCTCCTGCCACCTCCTCCTTGCAAGCCTTTATTTTCCTCCCCCTCCTTCTGTCTTCCTTGATCTAAAATAAAACCCACTCAGCAGACAGCGTCAGTCTGTGAAATAAACCCACAAGGTGCTGGGAATACTCCAGCTGGGATTTTTTTCCCCACACATATATATAAAAGAGGTTTAACTGTGATAGTTGAAATACTGTGCAGCACAGGCCATTTGAAAATTCAGTCTTTAAGTCCTTAAACTAGTCATTGCTTGGCTTTCCTGGTGTAAAGTGTGGCACTTCTGTGGTGGTGTCTCCACTGAATTTAATTAAGGTTCTATGGGAGACCTCAAAGCACTCACTGATTATGTGATAGCACTTCCCAGTGCCAAAGGAGTGAGGAATGAGACACTTTCCTGGAAACAATGACCCTTTTCATCATTTCTGCACTGGGGCTGTGACAGAGGAGCAAGGTCCTGCCCATTAGTAGGTTGGTGCAGGCTGTGCCAGGGAGAGAGGCCAGTTGACCATGAGGTAAAATGTGTAAAATTGCTTTGTGCTCCCTCTTAATTGACCCAAAGAAAGTCAGAAATCAAGCTGGGCCAATTAATTTTTAACTAATTCCTTCATGCTGAAAAATACAGAGATTTGGGCTGGCTAAAACTTCAGGGATTGGGTCTGGCTGGAAGAGTGGCTGATACCCACAGCAAAAGAGGAGGTGGAAAAGCTTCATTAAGGCTATTTCAGGGGAAAAAATTTGGCTGTTCATTGCAAAGCACTGTTTGAATGAAAATGAAGTGTTAATGTCTCAGCTGTAATTTAAGATTTGCAGAACTATTTTTGCAGAATCACAGAATAGTTTAGCTGGAAGGGACATTACAGATCATCCAATCCCACCCCCTGCCACGGGCAGGGACACCTTCCACTATCCCAGATTGCTTTAAGTCCTGTCCAAACTGGCCTTGGACACTTCCAGGGATGGGGCAGCCACAGTTTCTCTGGGCAAACCTGTGCCAGGGCCTCCCCACCCTCACAGGGAAGAGTTTCCTTCTAAGTAAAGAATTTTAAGTGAAGTATTTAAGTTTTGAGTAAAAGCAAAATGTATCCAATTAAAATGCTGGACCGACTCCCCCCAACCAAAATTCATGTTGAGCTTCTCGGGGCACGAAAAGGATAATCTGGAATTTTATCTTCTACTTAGCCCAGAGAAATCCACCGTTTTCCAGTCTGGCCATCTAAAATAAAAGTGCAGGTAATTATTCCCATGGGCTAGTCTCAAACTTGCTCTTTGCTTTCAGCAAGGAATGGATCTCCCCGCTGGGTGGCTGTGGACAACCCTTGAATCAATGTCCAGAAGATTCCTGCTTCAAACTGATGGAGCAGCAACCACTGGTGCTCCAGATGGGAGGTACTACAGCTTTGATTTTTTGGTCCACACATTGGTAACATTAAAGGGTATTTTCAGGATGTACCCCAGAATCATCAACCTTGATTTCCACCAGCTTTTCTCTACAGGCATTATCAGTCATTTAGGAAAGGGAATGTGGCTCTGAGCCGCTTGTACAAGGAGAGGAACCAGAACTCGAGGGGATGAATCATCTCATTGCAGACAGCTGGGACATGGAGGCTCCTTTCTGGGAATTCTGTGATGGGAGCAGTGACCTGTACTCATGTTTCTTAAGGATGACCCTACATAAGGATGACTCTTTTTTTTTTTAACAAAGTTCAGCAAAAGTCAGAAATGTTTCGATTTACTTTTCCTCCCTAACCTGATATATTTTTAAGTGACTGGACCTACTTTTCACTCAATGGCTGAATAACATAAAACATAAAAGATTGAGAGGGGGGCTTTTTTTTGGGGGGGGGCTTTTTTCATGTACATTTTTGTCCAAATATGCTATAAGTGCTCCCACCTTTACTTCCTCCCATCCCCTCCATTTGCAAAGTGGAGCAAATGCTGATGGAGCCATATGTGGGTACAAAAACCTGCTTGGAAACCTTCCACACCTGTAATCCTGGAACACACCAGGCTGGAGCTGGAGATACAGAACACAGTGAGAGACCAGAGGCAGAAATCAATACAGACAGAGTTTTATAATTAAAAAATTGTGCATTTCAACAAACAGCTGGCAGTTATAACCATTCCCCATCCCCCTCAATGCAGAAAATACATGTCTGGAACTCAGACATCTGATATTTCTAATGCCACGTGTAATGACCTCCTCAGACTGTGCTTGTATTAACTCCTGCATTGGGCCACCAGACAAGAGCTCAAAAGCAGGTCCACCCTGTATCGACTCTATTCAACCCTAGAGAGAACCAATCCCCCTCTTCCAAGGCATTATTTTCATTGAAAACCCATCATTACTATATTTTGACTGAGAAAATGCCTCTGAAAATCAACATGTGGGACACGAATGGATTTATTTTTATTAAAAAAGCAAACAAAGAAGAATTTTGATGAGGTGGTTTGGTTTTGGTTTTTTTTCCAAGATGTCCATGGGGAAATAAGGCTATTTCTTTACTAGTAAGCTAAATGGCACTGTGGCTGGTTGTCTTGTCCAGAGGCCAAGAACCCAAATAAACCTTCACCGCCTGGGCAGCATGAGGTTCAACACCCAGGCATGATGCTGATGGACTAACTGGCATAGATAAAGCTCCAGTGCCTAAAATTCCTCCTTCCTTAGCAGAAAGAAAAGATACTCAATGAGCTTTGAAGTGGATGGAGAGGCATCACTGAGGGGTTGTGTATTATGGGGGATAAAGGCCTGGCCTCAGCTCCAGAGCCCCCAGCCCCACACGGATATGAACCCCTTCATGGTGTTAATTCATCCCTCCCACGGAGACCCGTGGAGGCACATGAATTATTTGTCTTCTCTGCATTGGCCTGAACTCCCTGTGGAACCCCAAGCCTTGAAGCCTCGTTGCATCTTCCCAGGCACGTCGGAATCTCACCGGATTCTGGTTCACGTCACGTTTCGGGACAAAGGCATGAGCCCACCCTTCAGCCTCCCGAGAGAGGCGTCCTGTGGGCTCACATGCACACACACAACATCTTACACACACACACAGAGCCTACAGACACAGCCAGGTACAGGCACATCAACACAGCTTCCAGCTCAGCTGGGATTACACCTCCAGCTCCTCCCCAGGCCTCGGGCTGGTGCTGGGTGGGCACAGTCAGGTTTGCTCAGCCAAGAGCTCCCTGCCCAGGGAGCAGAGCTGGGCTGGAGTGAGGAACAGAATGGTTTGGGTTGGAAGGGACCATAAAGATCATCTGGTTCCAACCCCCCCTGCCATGGGCAGGGACACCACGAGAGGGTTGAGAGATTGTACCCCTCTGACAGGGTCAGGAGCGGTGCCAGCTCCTAAAGGCACCCACACTTGGTGTAAACACGCTGTCTGGGGTGCCAGGTGTCCCAAGATTGCCACGGCAAGACCTCTTGAGTCCCTGCCCTTGCTGGGCAGCACCACAGGTCTCTTCCCTCTGTTCCACATACAGGCAGGTGTGCAGCTCTGTGCACTGAAAGGCAAGGAAATACAACTTCCATCTTACACCCTGCTAAGCAGGGAGGGAACCCCCTGTGTTTGCTGCAGGCCCAAAGCTCACAGCAGCAATATTTCTCCCCTCAATTTTATAGTCACATTTTGAGTTCATTACCCAAAAAAAAAAAAAAAAAGTCCCTTTTCTCCTCTTGAAGTTCCTTTCTCTGATGGCTGTGTGTTGCTACGGAGGATCCAGGATTTGCTGGTGCTGCTGTTGGGGGAATTTCAGACTGGGGTGATTTCTCTGATAGGAGATGTCTTGGTGCACATTGTCTCCTTTGCCTTGCTGCTTGTGGGTTCAATCACACAGTGTCTTGTGGTCACTGCTGACAACAGGATCAGAAACCTGTCTTGCTCTGGGTATGACTTCCAGGGCACACAGGAGACTTCTGGGCAGCTTGATTCTATATAAATGTGTCCATGATCAATCCATAATCTACACCACAGCCAAAATTGAGTCCAAAGTACCCTTGACTCAACGGAGCATGTCAGCAGACACACTTCTCACCACTTCTTGGGGCTGCACACCATTTAACCCACAGACCTTCTCCTGACGGGAGGGCTCCTCTCCACTGGAAATCAGCTTCCCACCTGAAATAGCCCCACGGACCCTGTGCTTGGGCCAGCAGAGGCTGAGGGTTGATGCCCAAGAAGACATCCATGGAGGATATTTGCTGAAGAGACAGATCCAGCCTGGGAGGAGGTACAGGGGAAGAGAAAAGGGATTTGGATCTGTGGCTGATCTTTGACCCCTCCTTTGATTTTTGAGTAAGACCAACCACACTGAGCTGTGTCTTAGTTACTGTGGGGTGAAGAGAAGGAGAAGGGGCTTTGCCAAGGAGCAGGCTAAGTGCACGTGTTGGGCTCAGATGCTCTCCAGGCTTCCCCCACACAGGTCCTGTCTCCTCAGTGAGCGTCTCAGCGTCCAGCTCTGCTGCTCTGCCCTGCCTCCAAGACCAGCTGTGGATTCCCTGTTCACCTCTGTTCCTTCTGCTCCTCTTTGGCCTTTTTTTCCCAGAAAGAGCCCTGTCCCCTCTCTTTCTCCCTCATTTTCTCCCCCCCCACTCCCCGACTTCAACACAGCGAGAACCGGCGGGAGTTGATGTTCATCTTGGTGACCCCGATGAGCTTGAGGGGCGTGGAGAGGCTGAAGGAGCTGACGAGGGGGAAGTCACAGAAGAGGTCGGCAAGCTCGTCCCGCTCCTCCAGCTCGAAGGTGGCGTCGTTGAGCATCCGCTGGTGCAGGTGACATGTCTGCTCAATCTTCAGCTTGTTGATGTCTCCACGGAGCCTCATGAGCTGCCTGGCCAGCTGCTGGTCCTGCAGGCGCATCTCTGCCTGGAACACAAGATGGGGGGGGGTGGAGAGGGAAGAGGGGGGTTGGAAAGGGAACAGTAAATCTGCTCGCTGTGCTGCTCTCCCTGTCAGAGGCTGCATGGAATCATTGGAAATGGGATTTGTCTAGATGCTGGAGCTGGGAGGGAGACGAGGATCTTCCAAGCCAGCAATGCATCCCAGTCGAACCCCCAAGTTTTTGACAATCAAGGAAGTGACCGCCTGCTCAGGTTTTCAGGAATATAAAACATTAAGCTCTTAGAATGTCCAAAGGAGGGCAACAAAGATGGTGAAGGGCCAGCATGGATGTAGTCAGAATATCCCAGTTTGCCTCCAGGCCTAAAAATGATCTGTTTAATTTATGGGTACAAATGTAGCTCTAGGGGTAGGGAATAAATTATTCCAGGTCTGGTGGCTTATGTATGAAGATGGAAAAGTGAAGGGAGGAGGGAAAATTTCCCTCAAGAGACTCCACAGGTGGCCCTGATATTTCTGTGTGAGACTTTTCCATGCCTGATGCCTGGGCTACTGCAAGAAGGGTGGGAATCAAAGCAGCCTCAGGGTTGCTTTAGCTTGTGCCATAATCCCTCCTCCTCCAGGCAGTCCTAGAATGGTTTGGGTTGGAAAGGATCTTAAAGATCATCTCATTCCATTCCCCTGCCAGGGGCAGAGACACCTTTCGCTATCCCAGGTTGCTCCAAGCCCTGTCCAATGTGGCCTGGAACACTTCCAGGGATGGGGCAGCCACAGCTTCTCTGGGCAACCTGTGCCAGGGCTTCACCACCCTCACAGGGGAGAATTTCTTCCTAGTACATAATCTAAATCCCTTCAAACCCAAGCAATTCTATGATTCTCTATCTGACACTACAGAGACATCCTGGAGGACCTTGCCTGATGCTCCTAGTCAGTAATTGGAATCCAGCTCAGATGACAGGAGTCACCTTTGTACCAACCTCTGTGTGAATCCCTCTGTCTCTCTCAGGAAATCTCTCTGAAATGATTGGCAGGGTTGTGGCCATTCACCTTCTTCAAAAAAACCCACTATTTTCTTTGCAGACCTCGTAGCCTGTGCCCCCAGCAGAGCAATGCTACTCAGCAGGTTTTTCTCCTCCCACCTGACTTACAGTGAAAGGAAGAATAATTTTGTTGATATTTTTCCCTGTCTGACAACAAATTCTGTGACTTGAGGTTTTTATCAGGAAAGTGATCGTGAGTGTTATT
>JAWWLV010000121.1:112203451-112231147 GCA_035041135.1 Platyrinchus mystaceus | reverse complement strand
TCCAACCTGGCCTTGAACACTTCCAGGGATGGGGCAGCCACAGCTTCTCTGGGCAACCTGTGCCAGGGCCTCCCCACTCTCACAGTCAAAAATTCCTTCCCGATATCCTATCTAACCCTGCACTCCTTCAGCTTAAGGCCAGCATTGATTTAATAATAATTGGCCAACTGATTTTCCACCCAGAGCATCAGATATTCGTGTCCCTTTTTGAGTCTTTCCAGCATTCTGTCTCACACACCTCAGATTTCAGTGCCAAACTGGTGAATTTGAGACAGGAAACTCATTTTCCTGCTGGGACAAAGTTAGAACTGTTCTAAGATGTTCCTGTTCACAGGTTTGTTCTTTAGCCATATTTAAGAGGGAAAGGATTTTGAGTGCTTAATTTTATAACTTGCAAAACCCGACAAATTTCAAAGAGGGAAGCACAGTCTGACCCCTCAGGTGCTCGAATCTGTCACCATTCCCCGGCTGGTGATGGCTTTGCTCTCAGCACTGATGAAGAACAGCCACACTTGATAGTGCAAAGGCAAACACAAGGGCAAAAAAAAAAGGCAGGAGGAGCTGGGGAGGGAAGTGCTGCAGCCCTGGGGCTGTTCAGCACATGCTGAGAGCTGCAATTTGCTCCTACACCTCCACAGAGCCTCTCAGCACAACAACAAGAGCAGTTTGCATGTCTGGATAAATCAGCTTCCCCGAGAAGGATTCTCAGCAGGTCCCAGCTGACGTGGCTGGCTGGGGCTCCGTGGGCATATGTCTGTCCTACAAACCTGGGCCAGGGCTTGACGTGCAGGATCAGGGCCTGGGACAGGCCATGTGAGGTGAAACACCATGAAAAGCAGGTGGACAGTAAGACCTTGGGTTTGTCCTTTGCTTCACTTCTGAATGCCTGAACGTGGCTGAAGCCAAACCAGAGCAGACGCTGGAAACACAGAGGCAAATTCCTCTTCCAGTGTTAGATGGTGCTTTTTGTGTGGATTGGGAGCAACAAGAGATAGGGCACGAGGAAATGGCCTCAAGCTGTGCCAGGGGAGGTTTAGATCAGGTATAAGGAAAAATTTCTTCACCAGAAGGGTTGTCCAGCCCTGGCACAGCTGCCCAGGGCAGAGGTGGAGTCCCCATCCCTGGAGGGATTTAGAAGCTGTGTGGATGTGGCACTTGGAGACATGGATTAGTGGTGGCCTTGGCATTGCTGGAGAATGGCTGGACTCAGTGATCTCAGAGGGCTTTTCCAACCTTAATGATTCTGTGATTCTGGTGCTTCAGATTTAACAGATAATACTAATTTTAAAGCTGGGGAGTCCTGGGCTATCAATTCACCAGGCAACTCACCCATGTCATGGCCCTTTCTGTAGAACAGTGGCCAAGGGCAAGTTTGGGCATATACATACTACTAAAATCACTTTTCTGCCTCTACTGCTTTTGGCTGGGATGGAGTTAAATCCAGAACTGGGTGGTCCCATACCAGTTGCCTGTTGGGAACAGCCTCCATCATGTGCAGACTCCTGAAGCTCAAACTGCTTGGCAGGATGCTCCCTGGCACAAGCCAAAACCATGCTGGGGCAATGCTGCTGAAATAACCCAGCCTGAACACGCTGTAGCTGTGCTGAGGGTTGTGGGTGATGGGGCTGCACACCCTTCATCGTTGCATTTCCTTCAGTAAGTCCACGGGCTGCTGCACTTCTTTCTGGGGTAGAAAGACTCTCCGCATTCACCAGCTTTTGCCCTTTCATTGGATGGGTGAATCCTACAGACCCTAAATTGATTTCTCATGAAGGGCTGTTTAGAGTAGGGGAGAATTCACCTAGAGGTGAATTTCACCTCAGATATGACCACTGGGTCATTTTTGGATCATCTTCAGAAAGATGCCTGAGATACTCAACGCTTGCTTGAAGCAAGGCTGGGTTGTGTGGTGCCCCCAGGACTATGTTCTCGTGTGTTAAATCACGCCAGAAGGATTAATTGCCCCCTCAGGGTGGCCTCACCCAAGGTGTGGGGTGCTGGTGACCTTCCTGGCAGCCCCAAGCAGAGGGACTGTCTGGTCTTGGCTTCTGACTTAGAGAAATATGTAAACACAGAGATAACTATGTCATAGAATCACAGAATCATGGAATGGTTGGGGTTGAAAGGGACGTTAAAGATCATCTCATTCCATTCCTCTGCCATGGGCAGGGACACCTTTCGCTATCCCAGGTTGCTCCAAGCCCTGTCCAACCTGGCCTTGAACACTTCCAGGGATGAGGTAGTCACAGCTTCTCTGGGCAACCTGTGCCAGGGCCTCCCCACCCTCACAGTCAAGAATTTCTATCAAATATCCAATTTCATTACTCTCTTTCAGTTTGAAGCCATTCCCCTTGTCCTGTCACTCCAGGCCCTCAGAAATAGTCTCTCTCCATCTTTCCTGTGGGCTCCCTTCCAGTACTGGAAAGTTGCATTTTGGTCGCCCCGAATCCTTCTATTCTCCAGGCTGAACAGTCCCAATTCTCTCAGCCTTTCCTCATAGCTGAGCTACTCCAGCCCTCTGATCAGGGTGCCTTCTCTGGACTCACTCCAACAGCTCCACATCCTCCTGCTGTTTTTCCCCAGAGCTGGAGGCAGCTCTGCAAGTGGGGTTTCACCCGAGGGGGCAGAGGGGCAGAATCCCCTTCTCCCCTGCTGCCCACACTGTGGGATGAGCCCAGGACATGGCTGGGTTCCTGCTATGAAACCTTTCTGATTGCTATCACAACATGGGAATAAACAAAGAAAAATCCCGTCTGTGTTGGGATGTGTGGAAGCTTGTACTATTATTTGAAAATAAGCTGGATTTCACCCTTGAAATGTAATGTGAAATTCATCTTCTCATTCCAGCACCCTGGGATGTGATGGCCTGGCTGTGCTCTCACTGCTGGCTGGCAGCTCTTACCCACAACAGTGCCTCCAACACAGCTATTCCAGTGTGTGGTCAGGCAAATCCCTGCTCTCTCTTTTGGGGAAATTGTTCTAAATTACATGAGTCATGTCCAGATCCAGCAAAGACCAGTACAATTAAGTGGCAGGAAAATGGAAAGTGAGGAACAATTAGGGTTTGCTTTGTCCTTTTTTCTTCTTTAATTTAAACTTTCAGTTTTTGACAGATGGTGGTTTAGATACCACACCCCAGTCTAAAGGGTAGAGTCAGGCTCTGAGACAATGTTTACTTCCAACATGGGCAGAAATTGGAAGAAAAGCCAAAATCTTTTAAAATCAGGGCTCTGAGAAGGAAAACCTGCTTTTTACTCTTTTTAGGCATCATAAGATTTGGGGTTTACATAAAGTGGTGCCAGGGATGCAAGCACGGACCCAGACTCAGGTCTCTGGAGCTCAGGTTCTCCAGAGCACTGAGTGGTTGTAGGAGATCATCTCAAAGCTCTTCCTAACAGTCCTGGGGTCCTGAAAGCACATCACTCACCTTCTGAAAGCCACAACCTTGAGAAACAACTCAACCACCAAACTGTGACATCCAGAACCACCTCTGTAAATAACCCCTCTGGACATCAATCCAGCTGGGAGAATGCAACAGAAAGCTGACAAATAAATATAACCTGAAGCAAAAGTTGCAGAGAAATTTTTTAAAGTGTCATTCATTGTTGTCGGGAGTTTTTCTAAAGACTTTCAGTGCTTTTCAAAGGCAAAGTGAACATTTTCACAAGTGTTGACCACAAGTAATGTCCCAGCCCCTGTTGCAAATATTCCTGCTGAGACTCCCAGGCACAATTCCAGCCAGGCAACAGAAACAAAGCCACGTGTCATGAGTCACTTCCAGTAATTTGGGCCAAATAATAAAGATTTTTCGTGCCAGTGGGGAGAAGGGAAGGATCACTGAGAAGCATATTCTTGGTGTCTGGTGGTTCCTACACTTGCAAAGAGGATCGGGACTCCTTCTCCAGGCCTAAAAGCAGCTGCTCTGATAGGGCCATGTCCATCTTACTGAGCTCCTGTGCCCTCCAGAAAATGATAGGATCATGGAATATCCTGAGTTGGAAGGGACCCACAGGGATCATCGAGTCCAGCTCCTGGCCCTGCCCAGGACAACCCCAAAATCACACCATGTGCCTGAGAGCATTGTCCAAATGCTTCTTGAACTCTGGCAGGCTTGGTGCATCCATGCTTCCTCCTGGGAATTACTCCTAGGCTGCGCTGACTCCTGACCTGGGCTGGGAACTGCCTGAGTCAGCACTAGGTTGGTCCAGGATAAATTTGTGCCAAAGACTATGAGAGCAACGTAACATATAAAAGATGAATTCCAGCCCCCATGTCCTGGCTCTGTGAATTTTCCTAGCACAGGATCCTGGACAAGACAAAGAATTTTTGTCTTGTCTTTTTCTCTGTGAAGCCACTGGTTCATAGGTACCAGAAATAAACAGGGGCCAAGGCTGGGAAGGGAGAATGCCCAAAGTGTGCTTCTAATGAAGCAGAAGACAACGGATGATGAGCCTGGAAGGGCCGGACATAGAAAATTCAATGACTGACTGTTGCCTTTTCACCTGGGGCTGAAGGCAGGTAGGAACAAGGAGCTTCCTCATTCTTTTATGTATTTCCCCTCCTGAAAAAGTGTTCTGTCTAACAGGGAACAGGAAATTACTTACCAGTTCCTTCCTGAGCCACGTCAAAGCTTCGTCGATGCTCTCAAAGCCGCCTATTCTCCCTGAGGAAAGAGTCCCCTTGTCCTGGGCAGGGCTCCTATTGAGATGCAGCTGCACCTTCCTCAAGGGGACAGTCTCCCCTGTGGTCTTTTTGGCCTCAGTTCCCTCCTCCTCCCCCTCTCCTGCTGGCTGGGGGCTCTTCCATGCCTGCTCCTCCAGCTTCGCCTTCCACTCCAAGTAGGAAGGGCGCCTGGTCTCCAGCCTCAGCTTCTCTGTCAATGCCTTGAGGGTCCTCAGGTGGTCATCAGGAGGAGGAACACCTCCAGGGCCAGCATCCTTGCTGTCCAGTGCCTCCTCTATTTGGATTTTGGGAACAGACATCCTCTCTTGGAGTCACAAGGCATATGGGTGGGCTGAAAAGGAACAGGGACGGTGATGGGAAATGCTTAAGGTTTGACCAGGTATCACAGGGTGCCAAACACAGCTCCTCCTCCTGCTCAAGGACCACACCAACCTTGGATGGACACCTGGAAGAAAAACAGAGGATTGATTTCCAGTTTGAGAAGGAAAAGGGAGTGAGGAAAGAGAGGCAGCTCTTGCTGTAGCAAAGGGAGTGAGGGTTTTGGGAGAGGCACCGTGCCAAGGTGCTGCTGGGGAGCGTTACCTCACCTCAGCTATCTGGCTGCTTTTGGGGCAGGAACAGACAGGCTCTGGCTTTTAGCAAAGCTCTGGTTACCTGCATCTCCAGTGTTAACTCAAGGGAGCACAAAAGGGTTGCCAATGGGGCCAGGGCACGTTCCCAGACCCCTCTGGGTCTGTATCACACAACCCAACGTCCTCTGGAGAAAGCAGTGGATGGGGTGTCTGTGCACAGTGTTTTGCTGATTTTCTGGCTGGCAAACCTACATCTTCCCACTTGGGCAAATAGATCCAGGTAAAGTGTGACAATCTGAAAGAGGGGAAGTTTAGATTAGATATTAGGAAGAAATTCTTCCTTGGGAGGGTGGTGAGGCACTGACACAGGTGTCCCAGAGAAGTTGTGTCTACCCCATCCCTGGAAGAGTTTCAGGGGAGGTTGGGTTGGGCTTGGAGCAACCTGGGATAGTGGAAGGTGTCCCTGCCCATGGCAGGGGGGTGAAATGTAATGGTCTTTAAGGTCCCTTCTAAACCCAAACAACTCCAGGATATTATGAACCCAAATGTCTCTCCTGAGAATTTTAGTCTAAAGGAGAACTGGCAAAAGGGACTTATTCTTTTTTCCACCCTCAGTTTTACAGATTTATGTTTAGGTCTGGGTTTGTAAAAGATGCCAGTCTGCAGCCATAGGGTTCATCTCCCTCCTGACCTGCAGGCTCCAATCAGGAGCATTATCCCAGCCAGGAATTGGAGTAACTGGGTTGCCTGTGCTCAAGGAGACTTGGACTTGTGATTTCCACCATTGGCCATGTCCAATGTGCATACTGGGAGTGGTCCCTTGAAAACATCCCAGTGGAGGACTACCACAGAGGAGCCTGGAGCTTCCTCTCCTCTTTTCCTCCTCATGTATGGACTCAGGGAAGCTGTGCCCAAAGCCAGTCTACGTGGAGGGACCTGGAGGGACACAGGACTTAACAATTCTGCAAGAGTTAAGCTCAAGCAGCTTCCACCAGCAGGAGCAGATAAGGGACTTTCTCAAGGTCGTATGCTCATCTAAAGCTGAGCTAGGAATAGATCCAGAGCTCTCCTTTACACCTCAAATGCAAAAGAAAATACTTTTTTGCCTGCCTGGTCAGATGCCCAGGAAAACCAGGATACAGGCAGCTTTCTAGAGTTACTCAGCCGTTCTTTCCACTGCTATTTCCACAATGACATGCGTAACTCTGAAAAGCCAGACCATAATTACACCTCTCCAACCTTTTCAGTAAGAAGATTCAATTTAAAAAAAAAAAAAAAACCACACACACCAACAGAGAGCAAGATTTATCCTACAATTGTGTGGAGGCACATGAGCCGAATGAGGAGTTGATAATATACACACAGACAGTCTGGAGGTGGAGAATTAGTCATGTTGTGGTCTCATTCCTGCTCTTATTTATGCTAATGAGAGTTTTACGGTGAGCAGGAGCACACACAGACACTCTGTCAGGTTGAAGCCAACAGCCCTCATGCCTGGAACGGCAACAATTTTCCTTCTTCCATTGAAAAACAGGTTGTAAGGAGGGGGAAACAGGAGCTGCCCTGTTGGAGAGGCAGGTCCTGCACCAGCTGCTCTGCAGGGCTGAGAGCATGTCAATGAATTTACCTTGACTCCCGCTCCATTCTACCAAAATCAATAAAGGAAAACACTTAATGACTTTAAAGATCTCACTTCTGAGCTTTTTTCCTGTCCACTGAGGTGGAGATTGCTAAGGGTGGCCAAAACCAGCAGCCCAACAGTCTGATGCAGTACCACGCTACTGGGCTACTGGATTTGTTAATCCCCAGCAAACATAACATTTTTATCGTAAAGCTGAGTTTTCTGAATGCCACAGCTGCAAAGCAGAGCCTCCACAAACCCTTTTGTCCTGTGTTTTCAGCATGTGTGGAATCCTCAGGGTGGAAAAGGCCCTTGGTGTTTGAGCCCTGGGTACAGCTCGGTTAACACTTAGAGCACTGAACCATGAAAACAGGACAGCAGCTTGGAGCATCCGCTTTGTCACCACCCTGCTGGCATCTCCCCCTCTCTGTCACCACACTTCCCAGCAGCTTCGAAGGAAATTTGGGTTTTCTACTCTAAAAGCAGCATTGATTCAACCCACCCTTCACTTTCTCTCCGGGGTAACACGAACCGTCTCGTTCACTCTGTAGGGACCCCCCACTAAACAGGCAGCTCTGTTCCCCTGCCTGTCCAAACTCAGAAGTGACAGAAAGGAGCCATCTCTAATTTCCCATCAATATCTTGGACTTGGATCAAAGACCTGCTGTGGAAAAAGAGATCTGAAAGTGGTAATTGTGTGAAAAATGCCTTGCAGTGTGAGGCTGTAACACAAATCCCTTGCTGCTGGAGAGCTACCGAATTCCCAGGAACAAGCCTGTCTTTGGCTCCAATCCACATACTCCCAGTCTCCTGCCCCAGGCTCTGTTTCCCCCTGGGCTGGCCTGTGTGAAGGAATTGAAGTGATTAACCCTTGGTTTGTCTCATTATCACATTTGCCACAGGGTGTTCATTCCATACCTAGTCAGGGGTAACAGGAGCTCAGTTAAAATGGGGTGAGGATTTGCTCCCACCTCACCAGGACTCTTTGCTCAGGGGTTCCCCCCTTCCCTTGCATGAATCCAAAAAGCACAAGACACATTACCTCACTGAGACAACAACAAAAAAAATCCCTTTAATATCTTACTTGGGATAGATTTCCATTGGAGAAGTCAACTGATCTACCCCAAGCTGTAATGCAAAGAGATCAGCAGAAACCCACGTCCAGGATGGAGAAATAACAGGCCTGATAAACTGGAAGTTTTATATGTCTGTACCTTCCACATCAACCCTCTGTGCCCTGGTCAGGTTTGAACATCAGGCATTCAGGAAGCAGCACTAGTTGGTGTGTGCTGGGCACAGGCACAGCCTGTGAAATTCAGGGCTGGAAATGAGGGCACACAGTGCTTCGGAAGGTCACACACCAGGGAGCCACGAGGTCCAGGAGAAGAAAGGAAAAAAGGAAGGGAAAAGCACTCGGGATAAAAATGGGAAGGGGGGAAAAGCAGAATAAATCAATCAGCCAAGGTGTGGGGAGCAAACTGTTCTCCCTTCACTACTCCTGGTGGACTGAAGCTTAATGTAACACCACTTTTTACAGCAGAGGGACAGCAGTGATTACAGGAGTCTGTGTTAAAGCAACGCTGCTCGTCCAGTGTCTGGGAAGACAGAAAAGCCTGAATATGAGACAAAACCCCATCTGAGAGAAGCTCTTTTTCCCACACAGCCCGTGGATGACACTTTTGACATGGGGCAAACAGGGCAGAGGTGATGGTTCAGCCTGTTAATGACCTTCAGCAAGCACTTCAGCCCCTTCACACCTCAGTTTCCCTCTCACTGAGTAGTCAGGTCCTGTAACTGGGCTTCAGGAAAAAAGCTCTGAGGATTCCCAGAGATGTACAGAATTCACTCCTGGTGTCTTCAGGCCTCATCTGGGTGACCATACTTGCACTCCAGTTGGCACAGGGACATCCTTTATGATCCATGGAGTTTGGGATGTGGCTCCCCTGATCATTTGCAGGCATTTGCTCCCAGGGTTTCACAGGTGGGCCATGGAGATACTCCCTGATCCTACAAAAGAAATCCCTGGAGTAAATCCTACCTGCCAACATCACCAGTGAGCTCTGCAGGTCCCGGTGGATGAAGAGGACCCTGAGCCTGAAACAGTGGGATGAAGGAATACCAAGCTGGAGCAAGAGGTGGGGGACAGTGCCTGGTGTGCATTGCCCAAGCAGGGAGAGCTGTATTTGATTCCCTTGTTAGCACAGCAAAAAGGCAGGGATGGATTGGGCATGGCTGACTCCCCTGGAGGTCTCTGACCCCCCTGGATGTCTGCAGCAGGTTGGAAGCAGGGCAGAGAGGAGGGGATGCCATAGCAATGGAGAGGGGGTTGCCATAGCAATGGAGTAAGGGAGGACTCCAGCTGCTCACGGTGGTGGACGGAGTCTCCCGAGCATCCTCGGGGCAGTGGAGACACAGAGGCCTCAGGAATCAGGTGAGGGAAGGACAGACCCATCTCAGTCAACACTGCAGCTCCCTGGAGCTGGTGATTCCTTTCAGGGAGGCTGCACATCAATCATTCCTTTCTCCATGCCAGAATGACCTCACTCAAGAAAGGAGCTGTTGTGCTGTGTGTGAGCTTTGGTCAGCTGGGAGTTTCCTCACCCTGGTGTTCCCCCTCTGCCACAGCCCCCCAGCAGCACAGCTCCATCCTGCTGCTCTGCACAAGGATCCTACAAAGATGCAGAGCAAGTTGCTCCCCCAGCCATCACACAGGCTCAGAAGAGAGCTGGTATCCCTGGGATGTATTATCTGGTGTTTGCCCACCCAATCCCTTCCTGTAGCACCTGAAATCTGCTCCTGCAGGAAACTGATCTGGTTCCCAAATGCCTTTCTCAGCTGTCCCAAAGTGACCTTCAGATTTCCTCCCCACAAAGAATCCAGCAGAGTGAAGATCTGTCTGATTCTGAAGCCAGGACACACTCCAGGGCTGAAATTGGAGCTGTCAGGGTCAGATGCTCTCTGCCTGCTCAGGATGGTCAGGACAGGATGGAAGGGGCTCTGCCCATGCAAGGCTGGAGGAGCCATGGCAAAGACCTCAGTGAGTGCCACTGGACACAGTGCCCATGGAGACCTCCTGGATGCATTTTTGTGGGCTGTGAGCTTGTCCCTTCCTCCATGGGCAAGATGATGGCACTACCAAGCTGGACATCACAAGCATGGACTGTCTGATGACTCTGCCTTCAGGCCTCCTTGCTGGGCTGTCCATGTTGGCTGTGTCCCTTCTCACACACACCCCCACACCTGACTTCCATCCTAATACAGGACAAAAGCCCAGTGAGGAGACCAAGATTCTGTGCCCAGATTGATCCAGAATGCAATGATCATGGAAAGGTGATCACAGACCCACCCCACCAGTGGGCTCAAATAAGGGTAAAGCACTCAGCTGAATGGGATCCTGGATACACCTGGATATTCCTGTTTGCCTACTGCCAGGAACAACCCCCCCCAGAAGACCTTCCAGAAAGTTTGGGTGCTGCTTCAGCCCTTTGGATATGGACATGGCATTCACAGATATATGGGAAAGAGGGAAAAAGAGGGGCTTTCCATTCCTGTATGACCTGGAGCAGGATGAGGACTTGCCCCAGAACATCCTTCTACCCAAATGGCCTCCAGAAAGGCCCCTAAACACTGCAAGGAAGGGAAGAGAGGAGAGCAGGGAAGGCTGCAGAAAACCCATCAGCCTGGCAAGAGGAGTTAAAAAAGAGCTCAGAGATGGCTGCCCCATCCCTGGAAGTGTCCAAAGCCAGGCTGAACAGGGCTTGGAGCAACCTGGGTGCCCCTGCTCATGGGGATTAGAACAAGATGAGCTTTAAAGTCCCTTCCAACCCAAATCATTCTGTGATTCTTTGAGATTAGAGGGGACCAGTTTGCACTCCCTGCCCTAAGGCACTTCTCCCTGGCTGATTTCCAGCATCACTAGTAGAGTCAGAACCCGTTTCAATAAACACATCTGTACCTTCCTGCCCGACTACATCCCATCCCTCCTGTGTCCCCCACACAAAATCCAGCAGGCTCCTTGCGAGAAAGCAGCGCTGAGATTGCTGCCTGCTTCAGATGGACCCCTGCAGCTCCATTTTCAGACCAGCTCAACTCCCCTCCATCGGCAGGAGCTGTGTGGAAATCCTGCATGAAGAAATATTTGGCATTCCAGCAAACCAGTCTTCCAGCGAGTGGGAAGTATTTGCAAACTGGGAAACTGGACGGGGTCAATGCTCTCAACCCATCACCCCAAACCATGTATGATTCCTCTTAGGAGGAATGGGATTAAGCAGAACATCAAAGGCAGGTTTACAGGCTTTTGGTGAAGTCACCACGTCCACCCTTGTCATCTTCTGGTGAAATCTGTTGAGGCGAAGGGAGCCACGGATTATGGGCAAGGGTTTCTTCTCCACACGTTGCCCCAGGCTCCTTGCAGGTTTTGGGATTTAATTTTGGAGGTGGCATGCCTAACCCATTCCAAGAGATGCCCCCAAAGGACTTGTGGCTTGGCACAGCCAGTTACTCCCTTATTTTCCCTGCTGCCACCCCAAGCACAGCCCCGTTGCAGCGAGGAGAGGCGGGGACCTCTATGCCTGTGCGACCAGGGTAATGAAAAGGGCTGGGATTCCTTGGGAACGAGCCAGGGCAGGCTGAGAAATGCTCTCTTCCCAGGAGACCAGCCCAGGGAGTTATTTTTTCCCTAAATGCAGCGTGGAAGGGTGTGTTTTCAGTGAAAAAAACCCCAAAAAACAACCCACCAACCTTTTTTTGGCTTTGCTGAGCTCCGTCTGCCCTGCACCGAGCTCACCCCCTGCAGGGGGGCCCCAGGGCCAGTTCCCATCCGAGACCCCCAGGCTCCAAGTTAACGGGATCAGGGGAGCAGGGTCAGCCCCCCGCGACCCTCTAATCCCCTTTACATGCCCCCTGTCCCATCCAATTACCCGCCTTGGCAGCTTCCCGAGCCATGATCAGGCAACCTCTGTCCTTAGACCTGTCTTCTCCCAGTGCTGAGCTGGGTATTTGATATCATTTAAGATGAGCTGGTTGCAAACAGACCCCTCTCTTGTCCCCCCAGAATCTGAGGCTGTTTATTTTTATTTTTGGTTTTGTTTTGTTGTGGGGTTTTTGTTTGTTTTTGTTCTTGGTTTTTTCCCCCTGCGGTGTCTCTGCTACATTTTGCAAACACCTAATGGCTACAGGGCTGTTGCAAGCCCAGAGTCCGGGAGAAGCCGGATTCCTCCCGTTGTCCTTTATTTTTGTGTTGTATAGATGCCCCCATGAAGGATGGGAGGGATCTGTAATGGGCATTTCAAAGCAGAGGGGACCTGAGATGCAAATAACAGCAACAGCTCCCGTATGCTGAAATGATGGCTGGCACAGAGGAAACCCACAGCAGCCAAAACAGGCTTGTTCCCGCTGGAAAGAGGGGAATTCCTCGGATACAGGAGATGAGCAGACAAAGCCAAAGGAATCGCTGGACACGGCTCCTCGCTGGAAGCAAGGGACTTGCTTTCCATCCATTTCAGCCCCCTCACTGAGAACCCTGATGCAGGAAAGCTCCGAAGGGTGCAGCAGTATGGAATAACACAGGGAGCATCACAGGAAAACAGGGAGGGGTGTCCATAGGGAGAGAGAGGTGACAGCCTGCTCGGACCGGGGAGAGTCCAGGCTGTAGGATGGGGATTATGTGGGTGCCTGGGTGAGCATCACACCAGGGAATTTTGGCTGGGCTTGCACAAACACTCGCGCTGGGAGGGGTGTGGGCTGCTGCTATTATTTTAGCAATTAGCCCCAAGCTGTTAGAAAGGGCTCTGAAGAAGTTCTGTATGGTTTGTGTTGGTTTTTTTTTCCTCCCCCTCGGTGTAAACCTGAGCTGCAAGGGCCAGACCTGAGCAGGTGGAAACCTGCTCTGCTCAGCACACAGCGCCTGCTTCAAAAATCCAAGGTAGCTACGCCCTGCGAGGCCACCGCGCTCATCCCACCATGTTTGCACTGCACAATCCCCTGAGCCTTCCCACGGCTCCGGCAAATCCCAGGGAGGGGGCAGAGGGAGCAACAGGTGATCGTCCCGAAACGTGGCCAGGCTCTTCCCTCTTACACCTCCTCCAATGTAGGAAAATCCTCCTGGAGGGGGTGCGTACCCCCACACCACTCCCAGCTGAGAGCAAAATCCACAAATCTCGTTGGAAAGAAGGACTGAACCCCAGCCTGTCCCAGTCAATGGGGAGCAGCCGTGCTGGCCATCTCCAGTGAATCTCGGCAGGCAGGAGATTGTGGTTGGGGGGGACACACTGCAAGCCCCCAGCCCCACCACATCACTGCTAGCGCTGAACTTCATGGTGGGGTCTCCATCGCCCCCCAGGGACCTGGTCCTTGCTGTTGCCCCTTTCCGTGGCGCTCAAAAAGCCAGGGCATCTCCTCCAGCACCGGGCATCTCTCCCACAGCCCCTGTCCCGAGGGCAGGGGGTGTCCCCAGCCTGGCTGTGTCCCCCCACCACGGCCAAGCCAACACGAGCAACAAACTTACCGGGGCCGGGCTCAGAGGGAGGATCGCAGGGACATCTTGTCTCCCTCCTTCCACCTCGGGGCTCCAACTTGGGGTTTGCAGAGCGGTCTCACCAGTGCCTCCAGGAGTCTGTCTCATCCTCCACTCTGTCTTGCTTCAGAAATCCGTGTGTGCTGTGGTTGGATTTTTTTTTTTTTTCATTTAAGGGACCTTTTTTTTTTTTTTTTTTCTCCAGCGGTTGCGTCAGGCCTGTTGCCTGGAGACAAGCGAGCTATTCCAGTTTGAGCTTTTCAGTCCAGATTTCCTCTCTCTCTCTCTCTCTCTTTCATTCATACCACCGAGCCCTGAACCTACCTCCCACCAAGCAATAACCCTGGAGAGACCTGAAAGGAGGAGCTGCACAGCCTGGGTCCTAAACATCCTCCGGCACCCAGGCGAGGGAGGAGGAGCAGCGATGCCTTGGGCGTGGGTAACGGGGATGAAATGGTCCAGCGGAGAGCAGGGACCCTCAAGGCTTGCAGGAGATGCCCGGAGAGCTGATGTGCTCCCAAAGGAGCCTGTGGCTCTTCCCGACACCAACCGGGCTGGTGTCCCCGTGCTGTTCCTATTTCACACCATGGATATCAGCCCTTCAAGGAGCTTGGGGTCCTCTGGCACTGGGGATAACTTTTTCCAGATGCCACGGCTTGCCCGAAGTCAGTGCGTGTGCGGAGGGGAGTTTTGCAATGATGCATCAGCATCTCTGGGAAGCCCTGGGGTGGTACCTCGGGGCACCGTGGTTAGTAACAACTCACTGGAACCACCCAACCCCGGGCAGAAACTAACTTGGAAACCAGCCTTTGCCTGAATTTTGTACTGGGAAAGCTCCTGTTGCTTCCACGGCTGCCCCAGTGAGACTGGAAACCATTTTAACTGCTTTCAAGGAGGGACTGATAGAGGCAGTGCCCGGGCTGCTGGCTGAGCTGGGGCCAGGAGCAAAGGCAGGAGACAGAGGGGGTTTCCTTCCTTCTCCAGAAGCTGAAGTTTAACCATTCAAAGCCTGGGGACAGCTCTCAAAATCATCCCACACACCCATCCCCACATTCAGCTACTGCACATGTGGTGGCTCAGAGCCACTGGTGGTGTTTACAAACCTGATGGTGTGAAGCATTAATTGTTGGCCATCGACCCCCATCCATCCACGCCCCTTCCCACATTTCCACACTCAGCTTTTGTGAGAGAAACACTTTCACAGCCTTTTTTTTTTGTTGTTTTGTTTTTCCACCCTTCCCTTCTCATGCTTTAACCATCCCTCCTCCCCCTATGGGCAACTGGGAGAGATTTACAGCCCTTTCCTGAGCTCTGCATGGAAAGGCTGGGATTTCCCACCTCCCTTCAAATGCCAGCCATGCTGAGGATACCCCAAACCCCCCAAGTATTTTAGAGGCTGTGCTTTTACAGCACCAAGCACGTGGGGAGCGGGTGCCCTGGGTGCAGCAATGCAGATTCAAAGCATGAAGAGCAGTGCTTTCACATTTCTGATGAAAATGCAATTTTAAAACACTTTTTTTTTTTTTCTTTTGCTTTGCCAGCACCCTTTTTTGTCAGATTTCAGATCTTCATATGCAAACTCAGCCTGGTGATCAGCTCTGGCTGTGCTGCAGGCAGGCACCTGACTGCTGCTGATGATGGAGAGGGACCAGGGAGATGGAAGAGCTGTTCTGTTCATGCTGGAACCACCTGACACAGACTTGCAGCTGTACTGAAGCTCTGAGCAGCAATGAGCATCACAGAATCACAGCATGGGTCAGGTTGGAAGGCACCACAGTGGCTCATCTGGTCCTACCTCCTTGCTCAAGCAGGGCCATCCCAGAGCACATGGCACAGGATTGTGTCCAAATGGTTCTGGAATATCTCCAGAGAGGGAGTCTTCATACCCTCCCCTGGAAATCTTGGTCCAGTGCTCAGTCACTGCACAGTAAAGAAGTTCTTCCTCATGTTCAAGTGGAACTTCCTGGGAACCAGTTTTTGCCTGTGGCCTCTTGTCCCATTGTTGGGCACCCCTGAGCAGAGCCCGGTCCATCAAACAGGTGCTGGTTGAACATTCCCTGGAATATCTCACCCGAACCAAAGCTGGATCTGTGACAATGGCCCAAACAGCACCAAGGAACAGACAGAGGCACAGGAGCCTGGTGAAACACAGCACCTGATCTGGTTCTGAAGCAGAATGAGCAGTTCCAGGACATGGCTCAGGAATGAGCAAGACTGGGGCCCCTTCCTGACAAACAAGTGGGATTCAGCCACCCAGACTTGATAGCCAAGAGTGTTTAATCACACAGACGTGGCCAGACAGGGTCAGTTGGCCTCAGGGCCAGAGACCAGGCCTAGCATGGGTTAGTTTACCAGCAGAGGTGTCACTCCTGAGGCTTGACGTCTGTCTCCTCGCAGGAACAGACCACACACACTGTGATCCCCTCCCTCTTCTGTAAATGTTTATTTTTAATTTAGTTGTGTAATGGATTTCAGACGAGCTGCCATAAGACATCAGTGAAAGGCTGCAGCCAGGTCCCTCTGAAGTCTCTCTGTGGGTTTTGAATGTTTTCTGGCCTGAATTTATCTTGGTTAAGTTGTATTCATCCAAAAAGCCTGGTGTGGTGGGGAGCTGCTGAAGAGCAGTGATGATCCCACTGATGAGGCTTTAACTCCAGCCACCTGCAGTGGGCACCTGAGATTAGGTGTGATGAGTCAAAATGAACCTGTGCAAAACCAGCACTGTGCAGACCTATGGCTCAGGATTGTTTTCTTTTCCTCAGATACTCAGAGCTCCAGAAGCTGCCACTTCCCAGTGTAGTGGTAATTCATAGAATTCTAGAATGGCCTGGGTTGGGAGGGACTGTAAATCTCATCCAGTTCCAACCCTCCTGCCATGGGCAGGGAAACCTTCCACTAGACCAGGTGCTCCAAGCCCTGTCCAACCTGGCCTTGGACACTTCCAGGGATGGGGCATCCAGACTTTCTTGGGAATCCCTGTGTCAGTCTGACCACCACAAAAGCTGCAAGGTGCCCTACAGCTCCCTAAACCCCATGTGCTGGTAGAATCTTGCAGGAGCACTGATAGTTTCTTCTCAGTTGGTCCCCAAATAAAAGCATTTTCCCCAAAGAAAAGTCCTCTGAAGCAAAGTCCCCAAAGCAAAGCCTTCCAGTACCTGAAAGGAGCTCACAGGAAAGATGGGGCAAAACTGTTTAAAAGGGCCTGGAGTGACAGGAGAAGGGGGAGTGGGTTCATATTGAAAGAGAGTAGGCTTAGATTAGATATTAGGAAAAAATTCCTCCCTGTGAGGGCGGTGAGGCCCTGGCACAGGTTGCCTAGAGAAACTGTGGCTGCCCCATCCCTGGAGGTGTTCAAGGCCAGGTTGGACGAGGCTTGGAGCAACCTGGTCTTGTGGAAGGTGTCCCTGCCCATGGCATGGAGTTGGAACAGGATGATCTTCAAGGTCTTCTTCCAACCCAAACTATTCTATGATTCCCTGGGGCTCAGTCTGCCAAGGTTAGGATGGGAAGAAGAGGCTTTGGTGCTCCCAACTATCACCATCCTATCCTGTCCAGGTGCAGCTTCCACTCTCTCCATGGGGTCTTGTACCAGGAAAGTCCTCTGGCATGGTTGGAGGATCACCTGGGAGCCAGAAAACCTGGAAATGTGGCAGAGGCACCTACAGAGGGCAGCAGGTCTACAGGTAATGAATGCTGTGCCCTGATGTCCCCAAGGGAACACCCTGTGCGAGCACAGAAGAGCTGCAGAGGGTTGTGGTCTCCACCTGGCTGCTCATCAACATGGATCACTGAGGGGCCTGGGAAATGAGAGACCTTTTCAGTCTTCATAGAATCATGGAATGGTTTGGGTTGGAAGGGATCTTAAGGATGATCTCTTTCCAAACCCCTGATATGAGTAGGGACACCTTCCACTGGAAGGTTCCTTTCACTAGTCTTGCTCGGTTGTTTAGTCTGGCTCAGCTGGTTTAAAGGATGTCTTTTCACAGCTGGAATGGTGCTGGAATGGAATTCTGAGCAACACATAGGAAATATCCCACTGCAAGGACAAGCCCCTGCACTCGTGCATTTGGTCCTGCTCTGCTTTGGGATGATGCTGAGCATCCACCCCTCACCCTGCTGAAATGATGCTCCTGCTGGCACTGAGGAATTGCCTTTCCCATGGAAAGGGTTGTCCACCCCTACCTTCAGACTCTGCTTGGAGTGTGATGCAGATTAATTGCCAGTTACTGGGATATGATACAAGGAGGAATTGGACACCTGGGAATGAGGAATAACGTGGCAGAGAGTTCTGGAGCTGTTTCAGCACAAAACAGGGAAGCTGAGTTTTGGACCAGATATGCTGCAGGTAGATGGAAGTAGAGCAGGGATGTAAGGATTCAAGGGAAGGACAGTGATATGTCAAATGCTTCAAGAATAAATATTTCACTGCTACTGAAATAGTTCTTAAACTTGACCGTCCCTGTGAGCCATTAGGTCTCTGTCCCAGTTTTTTTTAGAGGTTGCCATTTTGTTTTCCTGTGAATTTCCAAACCAATTGTGTTGTTGGTTTATCCACCAACCCCTCCCACCAAGTAACTTGTAAACTGTCCGAAATTTTAGCTGAGTTTGGTAAAGGAGGAGATGTTTCAAAGATGCAAAGAGGTGGCTGAGCAGTGAGGTGGCTGAGTCCTCCTAAACACCAAAACATCAACAGGAAATCAGGTTTCATAAGTTTCACCACCATGGAACATCGTGATGTTTGTTGCATTGTGTGTTGCTTGGGGGAGTTTGTGATATTTTCTTTATGTGTTTCTCCCAGGTGAGTCAACATCAAAGACAAAAAGCAAAGGACAACTGAACCTGAAATCCTGCTGAAGTCACAGCGGGAATTTTCAGCCCATTTGTTTTGTTTTGGTTTGGTTTGGTTTTTTTTAATAGGTAAAATAAATCAATTTGGCGACTCCAGACCTAACTTAGTGTGTATATTGAGTTAGTGAGTTATTCCTCCCTCAACTCAAAAGAATTCCCCAGACCCTGAAGAACTATAAATAATTCTCAAAAAAAATCACAACCTTTTCCAAAGGTTTTTAGTAGTTTATTTGTAATGACTTTCCTTTGATAAACCTGCTAATCCAATTTTTTGCAGCAATCCATTGAAGTAAAAAGCATTTAAAATCTTAGAACCGATAAGCATTTTTTTCCACCTCTCTACTTTGCTGGAAAAAAACCCCAAAAACGGACTTCAGTTCCCCTTTCACCCAAAATATTTGTTGTAAATTATTTTCCAGAAGTGCTAGGGAATTAAAAATTCCCCCTCCAGTCTTACTGGATACTCAGTAAGGCTTGACACCAAAACCCACAAGGTTGGAATAGACTTGAGTGAAAACCATCTCCTCAAAATTCAGTTTGAAAATTCTGTGATTTCCTGTGAGGAAGGGAAAGGTATGAAAATCCCATCATTGATACCTGCTTTAAGTTGGGGTGAATGAATGAAGAGTCAGCTCAGCTTCCCTCTCCTTGTCACCCTGCTCAGTGCCAGAGTCACTTCCTGCTCACTCCCATGACAAGATCTGGGTAACATTTTTTGGATTTGTAACTGACTGTCAGAAAAAACAGTTTCACTTCAACAGTTGGTGGCTTGACAAAGTGAATATGGCAAAAAAACCACAACCCAGGACAAAAAAAGAAAAGAGAAAAAAAAGGACAAATAACTTTTTTTTTACTTTTGTTTTTTACTTTTGTTTTCATCCCAACTATTGAATTTCTTTATGTTTATGAATCAAACTGACCCTTTTGGGGACATTAAAATGAGCATAACGATTGAAATGTTGCTTGTTAGGTCCCTCTGCTTTGCTGTTTGTTCAGCCCTGTGAATGAGCCATGAAATATTTGCAACACTCCTGATGTTCACTATTCCAGAGAGATCCATACTTTGGAAATTGTCTCTGGACAACTTCCCTCCTTGCAGAGATCTGTCAGCTGGAGGTTGTTATGTCAGCCAATGATGCTACTTGAAGCTGCAGGACCTAGACTGAAGAGTCAACCTTCCCTTACACAAAGTTTTCATCCCTCAGCTCAAAAAAGAGTTGATAAACATCCCATTGCTCAGCCAGTCCCAGGCAGGATCTGTTGTCCTGCTTGATGGAGCTTGGGCTGGTTTTGGTCTTTCTTCTTGTCTCAGTGTGGCAGAGGGTCTATCCAGAATCCAGCAGCATCAGTAGGTGACACACATCAGCTTCCTGGCCTTCAGATGAGCTGGTGGGTCTGAAACCCTGCTGATGAGGGTGGAAATAAGAGCAAGGGAGCTTCACAGTGTTGCACGGTAAAAATAAGAAGGATGAGGAGCTGCTGGAGCAATTCCAGAGGAGGCCATGGAGTGTTTCAAGGGCTGGAGCCCCTTGGCTCTAGAGACAGTCTGGTAGAGCTGGGGGTGTTCACCTGGAGAAGAGAGGGATCCAGGCAGACCTGAGAGCCCCTTCCAGTGCCTAAAGGGGTTCCAGGAGAGATGGAGAAAGACGTTGGACAAGGGATGGAGGGACAGGACAAGGGGGAATGTCTTCCCACTGCCACAGGGAAGGGATAGATGGGATATTGGGAAGGAATTGTTTGCTGTGAGGGTGGTGAGGCCCTGGCACAGGTTGCCCAGAGAATCTGTGGCTGCCCCATCCCTGGAAGTGTTCAAGGTCAGATTGGACGGGGCTTGGAGCAACCGGTTTAGTGGAAGTTGTCCCTGCCCACGATAGGAAGTTGGAGCAAGATAAGCTTTACTTTTGCTTTTAACCCAAGCCATAATATGCTGCCCAAAGGCCCTTGGGAATAGAAGACACTGAAACACCCCCGTGCAGTGAGATCTGGGCTGGTCCCTGCCCACAACAGCTCCAGGTGGGCACTTGGTGCTCAGCACAGGCAAACTTTGTGCAGTGCAGCAAGTGGTTAATTGAACAAAACAGAGGGAATGCAGATCTCACAAAATCTTACACACAAGTGATAAGGAGATACCAGGATGTGCTGGCAGCTGTCTCCTGTACTCTCTTCTCCCCATGCCCTAAATGGCATCAGCTGTCTTGTACTTGTTGCAGAAAAGAGGAAGAACATGACCAATCTCTTTAGGTGAGGTTTTAAGCAGAAACGGAACCTCAAATGGAAAGTGAGTGAGGTTACAGCACCATAACCCTGATGATTACAAAAGGGGAAACTCTTCAGACTAGAGCCTGACTGGAGATAAGCTCTCTGAAAGGTTATGTGCACGCAATAAATATCCCCACCCCTTCTATTGGCCCAGACTGCCCTGAGCTGTGAATGGGCCAGTTTAGACAACTCTAGACCCACATTTCTCCTCCCATTTTTAGACCAGCTTTGCACCCTGTGGCTCCAGGGGATGACTTGCAGCTCAGGGCAGCCCTGAATGAGGGCGATTCGGGGCATCATTTGTAGCAGGATGTTATTTTTTATAGCCTGAGGAGCCTTTGTGGGTAACAGCTTGTCTAAGGTAGACACTGTTCTAACATTAGCACCGTGTGAGCAGTGGGGTTGTAGCACCAGCCCTTCATTGCTATAAGTGTAACAAACCAGTTCAATTTGTCATTCAGCTGCTGTTGACAGGAAACCACCAACAGCAGTCAACGGACGACGCCAAGAAGAATTAGGGTTTCTCTTTCTACGTGCTCTGAGGATTAAAACTCGCCAAGAAGAGCTGATGCTCTTAAGCACGTGGCCTGGAAGGGATTTTTTAACTCTGATGGACAGCTAAGATTGATCAGGATATGATTTAATCCCAACATAGGGCTCGCCAGGTAAGTGCAAGTGATTTTCCAGCAGTCTTGCTTCCTTCCTGCCGCCTGTTTATTGCCCGGCACTCCATGGGTGCATCCCCCTGGAGCACTCAGTGATTTGGTCCATCTCTGGTTATTAAGGCCTTAAGAGTTGGGGTGGGATGTCCAATAGGCCAAACTGCTGCTGCAGACTGGGGTAGGGTGTTTGTCTGTCTTCCCTTCTGGCAGTGTTGATATCCCCCCGTCTGAGGTGGGACTGATGCTCCAAGTCAGACACTGACCCATCGGGTTTTCTCTTGGGTGTAGGTCAAGCTCTTTCTCTTATAAAAACCACAGGAGTAGATGAAAGCCCTTTAAATAGCAAGATTCTTCCAGCTAAATTCCTTGTAGAGAGAGGGGAGGAAGTGAAATCAGGGTCCAGATTCTGAATTTAGGGGAAGTGGAGGTTTGGGTGCTCAGGCTCCAACTCACCAACCTTTTCTGAGTTGAAGTCCTAGCTGCTGCAGACGGTGCAGAAAAGGATTGAGGTTTTAATTCCTGGTACATTTGGGATCTTTGAGGAATCTTTGTTTTCTTTTGCCTCACGGATGGTTTGAATGGTGTCATTGGAAGTAATATTTTGTTTTCCTCAGCTGCTCTATCAGCTACACAAGCTGATAAAACTAGTGCAAAGTTAACACTGGTTGTAGAGAAAGATTCTGGCCAGTTGAACATCTCCAATGGAGCTATAGGAAGGGTGGAATTACTGCTTGTCCCCCAGTCACTTCCCATCCCCACACATGCACAGTCTATGCTAAGTCCATAACTTTGGTTACTGATAAAAATTTAGGCCAGGCTCAAAACTTGACAGAGCTCTATGTTGTAGCCTGGATATTTCAGAAATTTCCTTGCTTGCTGTGGGAGGGAAGAGCAGTTGCCATGTTGTGGGATATTTGCATCTCAGACCTCCTCAGGTGTTTTACTCAGGGCTTTGTGGCCAGTGATGCCTGGCAAGGCAACGCTCTTCAAGCTGCTTTAGTCACCCCACTCATGATTTGAGGGCTTTTTTTGCCTTTCTTGCAGGGCTGCTGTGATGTTTAATTGATTATGGATTTTTAAACAGTGCAAAATCAGGCCATGGTGTGTGCACTGTTAGCAGTGAGGGTTCCTGCTGCATGCAGAGCACACACAGACATGGTCCCTGCTCTGCTACGTGATGGAGATGGAGAGGCCAGATGGAAATGAGGAATAAAAACAGGACAGCTGCAGGGCAGCCAAGGCACCCTCATTAATATGCTCAGTCAGTCATTCTGTCAAGGTTTAAGTCATTTTTAGCAGAAGATTTGAGGGCTGCAGAGCTTGTGATTTCTTGTCCACATTTTGGGTTTTTTCTTCCAGCCCCCCTGCAGCATTGTCATCATAGTGGTACCCAAAAATCAGTGCAAAAAAACCTTGTAGCCCTTTCTTGCTTTGTTCTGCCAAAATAGGGCTATTGTTGCAGATGGAGTGTTGCAAAGTCAAAGGCTGAATTTTCTGATGAAGGGAGAAAGAGCCAAGGCATATATTTAAGTGAAAATTTTGCAAAGGTGCTGCTGATTTTTATTCATCTTTATTTCTAATGACTTTCCATGTGTAACTTAATCAGTGTGGGGTGTCCTGGGATGCTGTTATACCCTGAGATGGTATGCTCCCCATCCCCTCTTGAATCAGCCCACAATATCCCAGGATAAGTATCCCACATCCACAGAATTCGGGCCGTGGGTCCCTTTCAAACAAGGCTATCAGCTCCTTTATTTCTGCTTTATGGCTTTCTTCCTGATGGACCTTTCAACCTTTAATTCTCCGTGGCACTTTTATAGGCACATCAGAAGCAAAAAGAAATCTTGAGGCCATTTTAAGGACCAGCCAAGGCTTTTTGTCATCTCAGACTGGTGTGGAAACAGCCACCATGGATTTCACAGGGGTCACAGAGCTGTGTTGAGCAGAGTAGGAGCTCTTGGGCACACTGTTACTTCATCATTATTTGGCTTCTTCTCTTTCTGCTCATTCTTTCCATTCTCTCTATTTTAAAAAGAGAGTTTCCTCCTTGCCCTTCCACGGCTGACGAGACTCTGGAGGCAACCAAGCGTTGACTCCATGTGGGTGAGTTCCCTTGTAGTCACTCGTTTCCTGCAGGGGTTCCATCACAGGCAAGAATCTTTCAAGACCCCTGGGGCTAAATCCTGCTGGAACCTTTTCCAGCCCCAAAGTTTCCATCCATATCTTCATTTCATGTGGTACAAGTCAGATTTCTCATTAGGTCGACACCACATTGCAAGATTTGAAGTAGCTGGTGGGGATATAAAAAAAGGAGGCAATTCCCTCTTGGCAGAGGTCTTGGCAAAGAATTACAGCCTCGGGGCCCTGAGGCTCCCTGTGAAACTTGTTGCACCACTGGACATCACTGTGGAGCTCTAAAGAAAGGACATCATTGTATGAAACAGGCTACACAGGGTCATGGTTATTGCTTAAAAATAAATGCCAAGGACCAATGTACCCAATAGGAATGTAAACCAGGACTCCAGGATTTCACGCTGGACAAGCCATTTGCTTCTCACGGGTCACCCTGTTTTCCAGATCAGGGCTAAATCCATCTCACTGGACAGCCAAAAAAACCCTCTCCTGCCCTGAAAAACCAAACTCAAACCGCAGCAGCTCCTTGTGTTGAAATAAAAACCAGGTTTTCAATTATGATTTTTTCCAAGAAAGCGTTGCAGCTGAGTGGGAGAACAATGTTTCTGTGGTTTTATGGAGCAATTTTGTCTTTGTTAATGTTGGTCAGTTTTAATTCAAAAAGCATTGTGGACTCGCCTATTCAAACTTCCAAACCCAGCTGTAAGTGCCTGAAGGAGAGGGTCAAGGTTGAGTAAAGGTGTGGGAAGTGTGAACTGCAAGGAATTATTGCAAGACGTAATGTTGTTTCGTTTGCTGGAGCCACAGCAAAGAGGGAGAGAATAAGCTTGTTGTCCACCATGGAATCATGGAATGGTTTGGCTTGGAAGGGACCTTAAAGATCATCACCTTCCAACCCCCACGCCATGGGCAGGGACACCTTCCACTAGATCAGGTTGTTCCAAGCCATATCCTGCTTGGCCTTGGACACTTCCCAGGGACGGGGCAGCCACATGGGCAGCAGTCATAGGTCTTTCAGGGAAGGAAATTAGTGCTGATCATCAGGAAGTCATTTTAAGGCTATGGGAATTGGAGGGCTGGGATAGACTGGTGGGGAGTAGTGGGAATTTCCATCCCTGAAAGCCTTGAAGTACAAGTTAGGAGATGTCTCAGAAGCAATGTAGATCCACCAGACTAGTGACTGTCTTGGGGCCAGTCCGACATTTCTGCCTCCCTGTGAAATACACGTGGCTTCTTTTCAAAATGATTCTCCTGCATTTCCCCCCTAATTATTTATTTATTTATTTCCATATTTATGAAATAATTTTCCAAATTTAACCAAATCTCCCTGATCCTTTCTGCTCCTCTGGAAACTGTGATACGTGTTACTGATCACAGAGCGGCGAGCAGGACCCCTGTGGTGTCAGGAGGCAAAGCAGAAATAATAAACACATGGGTTACAAATGAATATTTTGCTACCTAATGAGGGGAGAAGAGTGAAAAATTGCTCAGGTGTCCAGGTTGTCTGGTCTGCCTTAGTGATGGTGGAATAGGCAACAACTTTGGTGGATGAAGGTTGGTTAAAAAACTCTTTGTCCCTTGATAAAGGGACTTTATGGCCAAGAGGCAAAAGAGATGATTGACCCCCATGCCCAGGTCTCTAGAGTCTAAGTTTAGTACATGATGGTGTTTTATTTTACCTGGAAGGTCCCTCTTTTCCGTGAAACCTGGGGCAGGAAGGAAAAAACCTCGACAAAATATTGTGGGCAGAGAATCTGCAGGATTTCTTTCAGCCCGGAGAGTTGTTTGGCCGACACCTGAGCCATGATGGCACCCAGGGTCATCTGAATGACTTGGACACATGAAATTTTAGGCAGAACATCTCAAAATATGTCAATGGGAGGACAATGTTTGAGAAGTGGGCTCTGAGTAGAGGTTAAATTTGATCTATGGAAAAATCAAAACATCGTCCGCAATACGTGATGGAAAGAGAGGGTACTAAGTAGGTAGAGACATAGATATAAAAGCTTTAAATTGACTTCTATCTCAAGATTTTTTCCTGGCTGCCTCTCACATATTTGGCCTTGACCATTTTAGAAGCAGAGGGAGAAGACCACAGCTGCTTGAGACATTAATGCCGCAAACTTGCACGATTATTATTCTGTTTTTCCAGTGAAAGGTGCCAATATTCGGGGTGTTTTTGGGACAGAACCTTTTCAAAGGTGATGATTTCCCATGGAATGCTTTTTTCCCCTGGAAATTTTGGTGGAAAAGTGGGAAAAAACCACTCTCTGTAAAAGTCACTGGGTGGGCTGCCAAGGAATAATAACTGTGCATGGAAGGGGATTGTGAATGTGGGACTCTGTACAGGAGAGGTCTCAGCCACGTGGGAAGAAATCCTGGTTGTTTAAGTGCAGGCGACACTGGAAAAGGGAGAAACTTTAGGAAATAAGATTTCATCTGTCTCTGCTGCAATAAATTTAGACCATATCAAATGTCAGGTAACCTAAGAGTGGATCAGCCCCATTAGAACAACTTCTGCAACAGACCTGGCTGCAGAGTTTGACCTTTTTCTGCCACGTTTCTGTCTCCTTTGAGCACTGTAGGGATGTTTGAATATTATTTTAATTCTGAAAACTGAGCTAATCTTCCAATTCTGGATAAGGGATTAAAAAATAACGGGTATTTCCTTTCTTTACTAACATCAAAAAGGAAATAATATTGAGATAAGGTCTTGGCTGCTGCAAGTAGCCAAGAATAGGCATCTTGTGAGCACTGCAGAAGAAGCCTGGAAGGGAGGGCTGGTGTGGGTAGGAGACAAGAATCAGCACCATCGTGTCCAGCATGGGCAGAGTTCTGGGGGCAAGGACCACGTGCTCCTCCAACAAGGGTTTTGAGAGGGCTGATCACGCCTTGGGGCAGAGGGATTTGTGAGAAGCTTCTCCACCGGTTATTTTCTGAGAGTGGTTGTACTGATACTGAGCAGTGGGAATTCACCCTTCCATGAGGTCACCAGAAAGGAGCCTGCTTTAAAATGTTAGCATTTCTCCTCATTAGTTCTCCTGTTCAGACAGAAGAAAAATGAAGTCGCTTTCTCCATCCAAAAAGGCTTTTCCTAACTGGGTCCACAAAAAACCTCTTTGTGGTCCCTACTAGCAGAATATCTCCCAGTTGCCAACAGCCCAAACCACTGCTGCATTTTCATCCCAGTTGCTTGAGATATCCCTGCAGTACCCACAGGATTTAACAATAAATAACAATTGTGAAACAACAAGGAGCTCACCACCACCCTGCACTCGGGGTGGTCTGATGCCTGGGGCTACACATGGTGCCTGTGCCTGAGTGCCATCCTAAACACGGGGATGGGATCAGGGGAAATCCCCTGTTTTCCCCTAAATCAGGGGAAAAGGGACAGCCTGTCTCTTGGAAAGCAGAGACCCAACAGGCAGGCAGTGAAATCAGGCTACACTTTCCTAAACATAATCCAGGAGCTGGCACAGGGGTCTGGAGAACCCAAATTTTTAAGGGTGGGAGAACAAGCCCCATTATTGCCTATTTTAGTAGAGTTCAGAAAGTCCTCGGAGAGTCTCAAAATGGAGGCTGTGGGTTGGCTGTAGCACATCAGCATCTTCCAGGAGCAACAGCACATTGCATTAAATAAGCTTTTATTCTGCTAAAGGAAAGGGAACAGGGAGGTTGTGATGGTAAATGAGACTACTCATTCCTAAAGGGGAAGAGAAAAGCATGGCCAGACCATGAAAACAATATCTGGAGGAAATGAGCTGCCCAGCTTTCACAGCAGCAGGACAGGGAAGCAGCTCTGGGGAACAGTTGAAAGAGGAGAGGTGCCTTCACTCCTGTTGGTGTTTCAAATCAAGTGGGCCACAGGTGTAGACTGGCTATGGATTTATCCCAATGGGCTGTGGGTCATCTGGAGGGAGGCTGCCACATTTCCTTGTCCCCCTGTGGAGCGGTGGATCCTAGAGATCTTCCAGGCAAGACTAAGAGCCCATAGGCATTTCCCACATGGGCTGGAACTCTGGTCTTCATGAGTGTCCTAGAGGGAGTTGTAACAGGTAGTGAAGACAACTCAACCTTGGGATTGACCTTGACAAGTTTGAGCCCATGGGAATTTCATGAGGTTCAACAAGAACAAGTGCTGGTGCTGCACATGGGTTGGAGCATCCTCCAGGATCAATCCAGGCTGGGGATGAACAGATGGAGCAGCCCTGGGGAGAAGAACTTTGGGTGCTGGTGGATGAGAGGCTGGACATGGCCCGGCCATGGGCACTCCCAGCCCAGAAATCCCCCCGTGTCCTGGGCTTATCCCATAGTGTGGGCAGCAGGAGAGGGGGGGATTCTGCCCCTCTGCCCCCTCAGGTGAGACCCCACCTGCAGAGCTGCCTCCAGCTCTGGGGAACAACA
>JAWWLV010000121.1:112183799-112203351 GCA_035041135.1 Platyrinchus mystaceus | reverse complement strand
ATGCTCCCAGGTCTGGAGTCCCTCTGCTCTGGAGCCAGGCTGGGAGAATCTCTTCAGCCTGAAAAAGAGAAGGCTGTGGGGTGATGTAATTGCAGTGTTCCAGTACCTGAAAGGAACCCACTAGAAAGATGGAAAGAGACTATTTATAAGGGCCTGAGTGACAGGACAAGGGGGAATGGCTTCACACTGAAAGAGGTTAGGTTTAGATTAGATATTAGAAAGAAATTCTTCCCTGTGAGGGTGGTGAAGCCCTGGCACAGGTTGCCCAGAGAAGCTGTAGCTGCCCCATAACTGGAAGTGTCCAAGGCCAGGTTGGACAGGGCTTGGAGCAACCTGGGATAGTGGAAGGTGTTCTTGCCCAGGCAAGGAGTTGGAACGAGATGATCTTTAACATCCCTTCCAACCCAAACCATTGATTCCATGATTGGACACTTGTGTAGAGGCCTGCAAAGTTACTGGAGAACATCTGGGGACTGACATATGGAAACAGGGTGGAAACCACCTCCAGACAGACCCCACTGGGCTGGGTGAGATCATAGCCTGTGCTTTCAGGTCGGGCAAGCTGGGGCAGGTGGAGCCCATCTGCAGTGACTGAGAGCTGCATGTGAGAGACTTTCTCCCTTTTTAGAGCCCTTTTTCACGTGCTTTCTCAGTGTTCTCCCTCCAGCTGCTTTCAAAGGACATCCCTGGGCTGAGGAAGCAAATTGCCTGGGCTTCTTGACTCTGTGTCTCATCTCGTGGCCACGAGATGCCCAGCCTGGATGAAGCAGAGGAGGCCCAAAGATGAAGGGATTTGCCCCAGGTGACATGCAGGATATCTTAGCTATGACAGGGGATGCAAGAGGCAGAACACACCATATGTAATCCTTTATATTTTTATTAATTGTCTTTGAGCTGCTTGAGCCGCCATTACTGGAGGAGTCTTTGCAGCAGCTACAGCCGTTGGGTTTTTCCTCTGTCAGCATTGGGAACGTGCCTCAAATCAGAAGCAAGTTTTTGTCTGGAGCTGCCATGCTATGGCCCTGTCTCCCAAGATGACTTGGCAGCCACCAGCTCACTGCTAAGCCTTTGTTTAGCAGTGGTGGCTCCTCCTTCCCACCTCAGTGGTGGATGAGAGCAGCTTTCTAAAAGGACAACTTCCCTTTTCATAGGGATAGGAAGTGAAGTTCATGTAGCAAAGAGAGGTCAGGTGCCTCAGAGCACTCTTCACCAAATGATGAGCCCCTGCCCTAAAGCTCGAAGCACCCCATTTAACCTGAGACTGTCCTCTTCTTTTGACCACCTTCCATCTCTCTTCCTTGCCCTTAGCTGGAGGAGAACTGGGGAGCAAAAATGCAAGCTGGCAAGGGATAAGTTTTCTGAAGCTGCAAGGGCTTCCTCATTTCTGCCTCTCCTTGGTAAGCAAACAGCAGGCACACCTGGCTGAGGGGTGAGGGGCTGTGTGTCTGTCCTGGTTGCCTTCAGAGTCACCCTGAGTTGGCAGGTGCCAAGAGGATGGTGCCAGACTCTTGTCAGTGGTGCCCAGGGGCAGGACAAGGAGCAACGGCCATAAACTAAAACACAAGAAGCATCATCTCAATATGAGGAAGAACTTGTTTATGTCGAGGTTGCACAGCACTGGAACAGGCTGCACAGGGAGATTGTGGAGCCTCCCTCTCTGGAGACATTCCAAACCCACCTGGATGTGTTCCTGTGCCACCTGGTCTGGGTGATCCTGCCTTGGCAGAGGGTCTGGACTAGATGATCTCCAGAGGTCCCTTACAACCCCAACCATTCTGTGACTCTGTGACTCTGTGACTCTGTGACTCTGTGACTCTGTGATGACCCTTTTGGGTAAGGGGCTCAGTGTGACCCCTGAGGACTTGGAGACCTCTCTGTATGGCTCAGACAGCCTTGCAACCCTCCGTGGGGTTTTCTTCCTTTATCAGAAGCAGAGTTCCAGAGCCAAGGCTGATTCCCATCCTGTGTGAGCATCAGGCACATGCGTCCTGGAGCAGCTGCTCCCATCTCACTCAGCATCGTGTCCTCAGCCAGCCTCACATTGTCCTTGTGTCTCATGGCTGCTAAAGGTCCTCTGCCATGACCTCAGCTTAGATCTGCTCCTTGAAGCTTTTCCTCCTGTAAACAACATCACCAGCATGTGAGTGACCTTTAGGTTGTGCATCACACTGGGCAAATGTCGGCTCATGTTTGTCCTGCTCAGTGGGGGCAGCTGAAGTGTAAACTACGTGAGGTCACTCCAGCCCTGAGCTGGCCGAGACCAAGAGTCCCTTCCCTCCTGCTGCCACACAGAACACAAAAGTGACGTCGTGCAGTCACCCCCAGAGGTTCACACAGTGGTTTTTGGGGGCCTCATCTCTGCGACAGCTTAAGAAAATACGGTAAAAACAGCCCAGAGAAGCCAGCTTGTTGTACAACCCTCCATGGGAAGCCTTGTGAGTCTGTAAAAACAAATCCTGCTTCTTATATAACATTTGTCTCCCAAGATAGAGGGGTTTCAGTCTCCTCCTTGAACATGCTGAGGCAGAATGAGAAAGTCACTTCCTCAGAGTCACCCACAGGTCCCTGGCCAGGTCTCCATTCGTTAGGCCACGCTGCTATGGTTGAGTAGGTTCATAGAGGGTCGGGGCTCTCTGGAACAAGATGTGTTTTATCAGAAAAAAAAGGTCTTTTTTTAATCACAGAAAGGAAAGATCATTGCCAGGTTTTTTAGGTTGTTTCCTAAAATTTGGTGGTTTGCATAGTGGAGGCACAATCCATTCACAGTTATTGTCACTGTTTTTAATGACAGCTGTTAATGGCCTGTGGGTTTTGCTGGGTTTTGTGTCTGGATTCTCTTTGGGTTTCTCACCTTCCTCATTGCTATTTTCATTGGCCAGGTTGTCTGGGAAGTGCAACTCCCACCCCCCTCCCAGATGATCATTTTTATGTTCAAAATAGAGCAAGGAATCCTTAGGGGGGGAGAAAAGAGTCAGTTCTGACACAGAGACCTGATTAAAAAAAGAAAGCCCATTAAAAGCATTTCCAAAACCAGGCTGCTCCTGCAATCCAGGGGGTGTAACATTCCAAGGGGTTGGTCCCATGGATGGTGTGGACGTGCTGGGAGCCTGAGGCCTCTAACAGAGAAATTTGGCCGGGGCCTTCAGCCCCATGGAGCATCTGACATGGGTCCGACCTGTGGCTCGTACGTCCTCGGATCGTGTCCCCAGGAGCAGCAGCGTGGGAAGCAGGCAAGTAGGGAACATTCCACCTCCATCCACATTTCCCCGAGGATGGGGAGAAGCCCAGCAGGTTTTTCTCTATCCTCATCCTCTCTCCCATCCCTCCATCACGTGATTCCACCCCTGCCCTGTTTCCCTTCCCTGAGATCTGTGGGTTAAAGAGATGATGGGGGCACCACCCAGATCCGGCGTCAGCGGTGGTTTGCAGGGATGCTGTTCCCTTGGATTACTGCAAAAGGAGAGGAGCACAAATAAGTGCCAAGTGTGCACACCCTGGTACTGCCATCCTCCCCTGCCCCCAGGACCCGGAGGGGAAGAGAGGATATATGTGGGGAAGGCTGGCAGGAGCTGAATGAATAGTGAAGTGTTCTGCCATTCCATAGCTAATCCTGAAATGCAGTTGGATCTGTTCAGGTAGGGAATTGGAGATGTACGTCTTTCCCTACAGCCCTTCACCTCATCTGAGGGTGGTGGGAGGGAGCAATGTTCCCCCTGAGACACGATCCAAGGAATTGAACTCCTGAGCACCAGCTTCATTGCTCCTTGTGGGACACGGCTAACAGGTCCTACAAAATGCTGTCCTCTTGCTAGGAAACTTCTGGGATGCAGGGCCTTCAGTTAAGGGCCCTTCCCAGGGCAGAAATTTGGGTGGCAGAACATAGAGGTGTGGAGGAAAGCTCCATCCATCTCCTTGTGCTCCCAAGTCTGGGAGGGCCAGGACCTCCCCACATCCCTGCAGATCACCATGGTGTGCCCTCCAAGTGCTGGGAAACAGAGCATCGGGGATTCTGGGCAAGAGATCATGGCCTGTGCCCACTTCCATAGGATTTGGATGTTAGATAGGGGTGGCCTGCAGAGAGGATTTCTCCCTGCTGTGTCCAACTCCCCCACGACCCATCCACAAGTCTGGCCCACACCTGTGTTGGGCAGAAGACAAATCTGAGTTGATATTTGGGTGGCAATTCTGGCCACAGCAGAAATTGCTGTCAAGCAATGCAGAGTTTTCATAAAACCTTTCACAACTGAGGAACCCCAGAGTAGCTGCAGGTACCCAAAAGATGTACCTTGTCTCCTCCTCCTTGCCTGCTCCAGTTCATCCCACCACCCTCAAGTCCTGCAGAGACATCCTCAACAGAAATGCCACCTGGCTGATGCAATGCCAGGGGTGAGCTCATGAGGGAAGCACGTTGAAGGGAGGTGGGATTAACAGTCTGGCCTCCTGTTTTTCCCTGCTCCAAGATCCTTATCCCTGGCTCTGCTTCCTGGCCCAAAGCCTCCTGCAGCTCAGCCGAGCATCTGCCGGGTTCCAGTGGAGTGCAGTGCTCAATGTAAGCAGCCATTTCTCCTCCAGACAGATGTTTTGATTAGCAAATGACCACTCTGGCAGCAGGCAGCTCTTTTCAACTTCTGAAGAGAGAAAGAAGTTTATTATCTTATTATTTTTTTTTCCCCTGCCCTGTCAAAGAAACTTTTTGTATCTGCTCAAACTCAAGGGCCTGGAAACCTGTGTGCTCCCACACAGCCTGCTCCCATGGAGAGTCCCAGCTTTTCAGGAAGGCCTGAAACAGATGGATTTCCTGCTTGGTTCATTTGCTTGGACCAGGCTCACCTGCCCAAAGAAAATAGCCTAAGAAAAATGGTAGATTTAGGGCAGATGTAAGTTTTAATTGAAATGAAGAGCTGGCTTGGATTGCAGGAAAAGATGCTAAAATAAGAAAATGGGCTTCAATCTTATTCCTGAAATGTGTCCACCTCACCCAGGGGTAGATCACAGGACTCCTGGATTTGTCATCCCTCTGCCCTGGGATGTCAGGAAACAGGTATTTCCAAGACCAGTTTGGCCACACTGCTCGAGATTGGGACTGGGACAGGGTCCAAGATGAGGTGGAATGGGGAAGGAGAAGGATGTGGCCAGGAGAAGGAGGCACCTGCTGCTGCTACACTGGGGTTCTTCAGGTGTGAGGGGTTTTATGAAAGAACAGCACCAACATCAGCACCTCACCAGCATTAGCTGGAGAGCCTGGGGGTTGTCCTTCATGTTCCCTCCAGGACCTTTTATATGGACCAGAGCGTTTGAGAGAGTCCTCAATGCACAAATAAAACTTGGTATGTTTATCCATCAAAGACCAGGACTGGAGGGGATCTGAACATGGCCAGTAGGATGTTCCCAGTTTCCCAGCAAGGATGCAACAGGGAAATTTGACTTCTGTTTCACTTCTCAGAAAGAACCACGATGCTTCTTGGTGTGGGCTCTCCAGCTCTTCACAGGGACTTTCTGCATTGTTGTAATCACAGAATCACAGAATGTGTGCGTTGGAAGGGACATTAAAGACCATCTCATTCCTGCCATGGGCAAGGACACCTTTCACTATCCCAGGTTGCTCCAAGCCCTGTCCAACATGGCCTTGAACACCTCCAGGTATGGGGCAGCCACAGCTTCTCTGTGCCAGGCTTCTCTGTGCCAGGGCCTCACCACCTCCACAGGGAGAAATTTCTTCCTAATAACTAAATCTATTCCTTACATCTGGGTCCTACTGGTCAGCAGCCTTTGGATATGAAATTCCCCCTGATTTTAGCTGGAGACCCAGCACTGCATCACCACAGGAGCTCTTGTTGCCCTCCCCACTGCAGGGACAGGGCTTCAGCAAGACTTTGGCCACTGTGCCACAGAGGATGGTGGCCGGAGCCTCCACCTTCTGCCTCTGTACAAGACCTTGTGAATGGTCAGTCTATTCACCACCCAGTGCATTGGTTTGTTGTTGTCTTCAAACCTTTGCAACAAAGCTGCAAATCTTTTTAAACTAAAAGCGAAAAAGAGCAGCTTGACTGAAACCCAGTAAAAACAGAAAACAGTCACAGCAAAAAAAAACCACTTCAGCAGCAAATCTTCATTCTTATTTAAGCAGCTGATCCACCAAGATCTTCAGTAATTCTCCAATTTTGTGTCTTGCAAAGCAATCCAAGCGTGTCAGGTCAGGAAATGTATTGAAGAGCTATTTTATTAAGGAAAATTATTGAAGAATTTATGCATCTGTGATGTGCCTAGAACTGGAGGAAATTTTTTTTTTTTTACTGAACTTTTTCACTTCTCATTGATGCAAAAATGCAAATCTGCAACACTTAAATTATTGCATCTGAAGTGAGTTGATTTCAGCAATTCTTTCTGGACGGGGGAGGACTTGCAAAGAGAAATTCAGCATTTTAAGCCCTTCATAATTGGCTAGATCTTCATGTTCAAAGTAAATTTTTGGGGGTTTTTAATGCCGTATCTTTTTAAAATGTACTTTCTTAAAAGTAATAATAATAATTAAAAAATGCATTCTTAAGTTTTAAAATTAAGTAAAATATAATCTGGGTGAAATATGAAAAGTTTGCTATATGTACCCTAGAATCTGGATGGAAAGGGGGCTCATTTTGTGATTTCTGTGGGGTTGGGGATTTTTTTGGAGCTGCCTTCACAACGAAACTCTGTTGCCTTGCTTGGGTCTTAACTTATTTTTCCAGGGCAGTTTCAGGGGGATGAGGCAAACGGGGAGCCAAGACTTCTGCTTTTCTGCCAGATTCGGTCTTGTTTTTTTTCCCCATACCCACCCATGTAATCCCAAGGCTGTTTTTCGGTGTCATCCACATCCTTGGGGCAGAAAGTGCTGCATTCAAAGCAGAAACTTTTGAGATCTCTTGCCCTGGTAGCGGAAACCATTCGACCACAGAGATGGTGCAGGGCTGCTCCCCGTAAAGATGAGATGGGTAGATGTTTCCAGGGCTTGGCTTAGCCCAGGTACCCCCATCTTACCCTCTGTGCACCCAGCAGGTCCAACTCAGCGCTGTCCTGTTTCTTTTAGCCCACCCCTGGCACTCAAAACACTTCAAATGTGGGGGTCTCCAAACCCTGTGATCAAAAAATTCCTCCTGGAATCCCAAGTGCAGCTCGATGGGGTTACTCCTGTAGGGTATGTTCTCCAACACTGCTTGAAGGTGGGTGAGTGATAGGATGTTTAGTCATATCCTGTCATCTTCACCAGGAAGGTGTGGTTCAAATGCCAGTGGAAGCCTTGGTGGAGCAAGGCCCTGTGGTGTGGTCTTAGGGCTCATTAGGGTCTACAGCTTCCTGGGGAGGGGAAGAGCAAGGGCAGGCACTGATCTCTTCTCTGTGAGGACCAGTGACAGGACCTGAGGGAGTGGCCTGAAGTTGTGTCAGTGGAGGGTTAGGTTGGATATCAGGAAAAGGTTCTTCCCCCAGAGGGTGGTCGGGCACTGAACAGGCTCCCCAGGGCAGTGGTCACGGCCCCAAGGCTGCCAGAGCTCAAGGAGGGGTTGAACAATTCTCTCAGGGACATGTTGGGATTGTTGGAGTTGTCCTGTGCAGGGCCAGGAGCTGAACTTATGATCCTTGTGGGTCTTTTCCAACTGGGGGTATTCTGTGATTCTGTGGTTCTATCTTTAGAAGTCCTCCCTTGGCACATTTCTGTGGGAACACTTGTACCTGCATCCATCTCCCTGTAGCAAAAATGTCACCTCAGTTGCCCCTCTGAAGGTTACTAAAGTCACCTTCCGTAATCCCACAGTGTGGGCACACAGCAGGTTTTGGAGGTCCTACCCAAGCATCCAGTGTTCCTGTGACCTGCATGTCTATTCCACACACATCCAGAGCTGGGTGTGCCACAGAGCTCTTTGGCCTCGTGTCCATTGAGTTCCTCAGCTTGACTCTTCCAGGAACAGGTCTGCATCAAGTATTTTTACTCAAAATTTGTCAGCAGCTAAGCTGGACTCATACAACCATAGAATGTTCTGAGTTGGAAGGGATCCATAAGGATCATTGGGTCCAGCTCCTGGCCCTGCACAGGAAAACTCTAAGAATCCTACAATTTTTTTTCTAAAACGGTTTTTTGCTAAGTTTTTTCATGCATATTGAATCATAGAATCACAGAATGGTTTGGGATGGAAGGGACCTTAAAGATCATCTTGTTCCAACCCCCTGCCATGGGCAGGGACACCTTCCACTATCCCAGGTTGCTCCAAACCCCGTCCAGCCTGGCCTTGGACACTTCCAGGGATGGGGCAGCCACAGCTTCTCTGGGCAACCTGTGCCAGGACCTCACAATCCTCACAGGGAACAGTTTCTTCATAATATATAACCTAAATTTCTCCTCTTTTAGTTTAAACCCATTATTCCTCATTCTATCACTACAGTTCCTGATGGAAAAAATATGAAAAAATTTGTTGCCTTAAAACTTTTTTGTTCTGCTCTGTTTTCCGATTGTTTTACAAAGAACCAGTTTTTTGAACTTGAGTAAAGTTGAGGAAACAAGTTTCCCCACTCTCTGTTATTAAATATAAACCTGTATTTTTAGATGCGAAAAACTATAAATTCACAAAAGGAAATTTTCACGCTTTTCTGAGTTACTGATTTCTCCCCAGCTCTCTTTTCCATTGGAAAACAAGAATAAAAAAAAAAAAAGGCTGGAAAAACTACTATCAGTTACTTTTCTCATAATTTTTTCTTGTGAAGCTAGTTTTAAAATCATTAATCAGAAGCCGAAAACACCGCAGTACATTCAACTCAGCTGCGGGTTTTCTTTGGAAAAAAAATTAATGTTTAAAAAAATGAAGAGTCCCCCATCTGCAGTGGACTGGGAGCTCACCAGCAGCTTTTTGTGTCCAACCACATTTGTCTGCAGGTCTGCTTTGGGATTTTGAAGGATGGGTCGTGTTGGCTGCCGAAGGTTGTGGAGGCGACTTGGAGAGTGTGACCGGTGGATTTTGTGGGGGCTGTGAACACCCAGAGCTGTGCTAACGCCTTCTGTGTGTGTGTGGGACCGAGTGACCTTTGTGGGAGCCCTTTCTGGTTCCATTTCCCACCCGAGGTGGGTCGTGCTGTTCCCTTCTCGGCGAGTCTTTGACACGTGTGCGTGGGGACAAAGCTGAGTTTGTGCAAGGGCACAGAGAGGTGTTTCCAGGCTGCGCAGGGGGCAGGAAGGGTTGCAGTGTCCCCCCGGACACAGGAGCACTGTGGAGTGTTACACAGGTCAGGTCACACTCCCGACTCCTCTCAAACCCTGTCAGAGGAGTTGGGATGGCCCCACAACCGTGATGGGACTTGCTGAGGTTGATGTTCCCACTCTGCTCCACCAGGGCCATCACTGCGTAGCAAAGCAGCTGAAAAAAGATTCTTGGCCTGGTCTGAAGACAGAGATGATGTGGATGATTATGATTAGATTTATTGCTAATACAGTGCCTAACTATCAACAGTTCAGTATCTAAAGAACAGCTCCATCATCTCTTACAGTGGTTCATCAGGTCGTGGTCCCTCCTGTCGAGCCATGAGCTTCAGTGAGACCCTCTGGCTTTCTAAACTGCTCACAGAAGTCCGAGTGTGGCTTGGTCCACTTAGTCTTAAATTTGGCCAACAGTTTATGACTAAAGGATTATGATATATGCACAGCCAGATAGAAATTTACAGGTTTACAGCCTTTGGCCTTGCAGAATTCACAATTACAGAGCACCTACGGAGCTACTTTAGGATTTAGCTCTGTATTTGATGGGATCTTTACTCGCCCATCCAAGAGCTAGTGTTCCCATTTTTGGTTGGATGTACCCTGCAGGCTTTCCTGCCAGGGTGAAGATCCATCCAGAAGCTGCCTCCCACCTTTGGAGACCAGTTGGTCCAGTTGGTGCAATCTCCAACAGCATTTTATTTCCTTTTGCAGGCACCAAAATCAATTGCAAACATCTCATTATTGCTATTAATTATGTATTCCGTTAATTTTGTGAGGACCTGGTGTCCTCATGTGAGGACAAACTATATTTCCCACCAGAGACAGCGGAAAGGGAGAGGGAGGATGTGTGTGGGAGGAGAACACCCTTGAAGATCTTCCGTTGCCATCACGCGCTGAGAGCAACTCAAAACCCCCCAAAGATGCCTCCATCATCCTGCAGACGGTCCATCAATCCTCTCATAAGATCATCTTAGTGACATGGCTGGCAGTCAAAGCATACTGCTGACTTGTGGAATATCTCACATCCCCTAAATCTGCTGAAAAAAACGGCAGCTGCCACATCTGTATCTCCCATTTGGGAGCAGATATCAAAGACCCCGAGATGCTCCAGTGAGCCAGCAGCAAGGACTGTAGATTGGTGTCTCACATGTAGGTGGATTTTTCTGTCTTTCATGGTTGGTAACAAGTGATATCTAAAACTTGTCTATCATCCAGCCTTGACTTAAAATGATACCTTGCTGTTCCCTCCATAAAAAAAAGGGAATTCCAGCTACTCTCATGGCAAATAACACCATTCTGAATCGGGAATCCTGTCACAAATCCTTCCACAAGTGGAAGAGCGGGAAAAGTTCACCTAATAAATCATGTGCCATTGCATGACAACCAGATCTTCTAAGCAAAGCAAACCCTGGTTGCAACCTGGAAGGGAGGCTGCCAAATTAAAAAGAAATTGCTGCAGGAAATGCTGTGGTTGATTTAGTAGGTGAAACTTCCCCTCTGACTGTGTTGGCAGTGCCCGGAGCAGTGCTGAGACCTGGGGACAGATGGATGGGCCATCTGTAAACTCAGGTCAGAGAAAACCTCAGAGAAGTTGGGATGCTGAAAAAGTTTTGATGGGGAGTGATGGTGAAAAATATGTGTTAGACAATCCTGAAATATTCCACCAGTTCCTTCCATTTTGCTCAGTTTATCAGTGATAATAAAAATAAGGCAGAAGAGACAAGACATTTTAAAAAATAACACCTTAAAATATTGAGATGGCTCCGTTAGAAGCCTCATTTCAGAGCTCCAGTTTCTGAAATATTAGATGCAAAAAAAGAAAAAAAATTCTTTTGCTGGAATACTTCTTCCCTGCAAGTCTGGTTTGCTGGGAGTTTTTTGGACATCTCTGTTGGAGTCTGACTGTCATGACACAGTGCCAGGCTGACATTTGGAGGGGTCTCTGGTCCTGCAGTCCCTGATCCTCTCATGGCAGACTCTGAGGTAATTTGGCAAGAAAAGGAGTCAATATGTCTTTGCTCAGCTATGAGTATTTGGGGTTTGGGGTTTTTTTGAGCATTTAGTCCACACCTTCCTATGCCTTTGGTTCGAAGCAGAGGTTGGGGCAGATTTTGGCACTGGATGTTGTAGATACCTTGTGTATTTGTGGCAACAGCACTTCAGAAATGCTGGCTTCATCTGCCCTTCAATTTTTGCGGGCTCTGAGAAACTGAGTTTGCCATAATTTGGCCATGTTGGCTACCCAGACCCACTATTATCCTTAAATTATTGACTGGAGCTGAAACTACATTTATAGGATCACAGTTTAACAGCCCTCAAGCCCAAGTTTGGAAACTCTAATGTAGACAAGAGGATGATCCATGGAAAGTGTTTGATTCATTTGTGTCTAGTGATCCTTGAGGTGTCCAGGATTTCTGAGGTATGCATGTGATATTGGGAAACATAATCCATGACTTATGGGAGACCCACACCTTGTGAGGACCAGTACCTTGTCATCTGGGATCTCTGTATTGGAGAGGGGATGTATTCAAAGCCTGTTTTGTTGGGTTTGGGTTTTTTTTCTGGTGACTTACAGTGTCTGTCTGAGCCTCATTTTCAAAGTGAGAAACACCAGAGTCATGTGGGAAGAGAAACCATGGGGTTCACAAGGTAGCAGGAGGCTGGAGACAGAATGGTTTTAGACTCCTCTCTCCACTGTCCCATCATCCTGCATTCTCATCTTCTCCAGCTTATTATTCAGGATTGTTTTGTTCCTCAGTGCCTGCACCTTTGTCCAGGAGCAGTGTCACTAAAAAGGGATTTCTGCTCTTCCTTCCAGGATGGGGTTGCTCGGGAGCAAAAATCAGCTGATGCCCAATGAGAAACACACTTCTGGAGGCAACCCAAAAACCAGGAATAAGCCTCCTCCTGCTCCCCCCAAGGTAAGCCTGCAGGTTTTTGTCCTTTTGGGCTCCTCCACAGCTCAGTTAGTGTCTGGAGTAATGAAGGCAGTACTTGGAATCATAGAATCATAGAAGGGTTTGGGTTGGAAAGGCATTTAGTCCAACCCCTTGCCATTGGCAGGGAAATCTTCCGCTAGACCAGGGGTCTCCAAGCCCCATCCAACCTGGCCTTGAACAATTCCAGGGATGGGGCAGCCACAGCCTCTCAGGGCAACCTGTGCCCGGCATTGCCTGGACACAATTCCCCTGAGCTGGTCCTCCCAGATGATCCCTGTATCTTTTAGACAGGGATGGGAAGGGTTCTGTATATTAAAAAAGAAAATAAATTAAAATCCAGTGTATGGGGACTTTGAAATATCTCCTGATCAGTCCTTTGCAACCCAAGCTGACGTTGCTGACTTGCAAACGGCACAAAGATGGGTCAGATTCAGAGCTGCAAAACCGCAGTGGAAACTTCACCATCCTGAGGGCAGCGGGTTCACCAGGGAGGGTCCACAGCCAATGTGGGTTGGGGTGAGCTGAGAATCAGAAATGCTGAGCAGGTGCTGCTCCCTTTGAATTCACACAGCCTCTACTTGAATGGACACACATCAGCAAGGCACTGGGTCAGGATTTAGGGGACCTCAAACGGCAAACTCCTTATTTGAACATTGCCCATCGCTTTGTCTGTCTGGTGCTGTACAGAGGGTGTGAGGTTGTTTTCCCTTTCCTTGCCCCTGTCAGCCCTGCATCCAGCAGCCAGAACAAGAGAAACTCCGGTGCAACTGTCCTATGAAAACCACCTCGGGTCTTGAGCCCTGTGAGAGGGGAGGAGTTGCCTGTCGTTGCTTTTTATGACAGGTGGAGATGTTTTTCACTCCTTTAGCTTCATTTCTGAGTTCTCCCATGGTTATACAGCCCAAATTTCATGACAGCAGATGTCAGATTGACCAATAAGGTGCTATTTTCCTAAATTTCCTTCTCTCCAGCTCACTGGAGAGGAGCTGCTATCAGTATAAATATAGAATCATCAATAACCTTCTGCCACTCGTTATTTTTTGCCACAGGCACTCAGCTCTCACATGCCAGGGGAAGTCCATCGTTCTTTCAGTTAAATTGGAAGTGGCAGTGGATGAGTAGCTCTCCCACCCCTCACTGCTCCTAAGTATGGGTCGAAGGGTGGCATGGACAGAAAACACTGGATGTTTTTAATTCAGTGTCTGCATTTCACTCCTTTTGCACATGTATAAAAATACCTGGTAGTGGTTGGACACCCACTACAGTCACTGGGTCCAGTACCTTGGGCTGATCACAGGACCGATGTTTGAAGCTGGGTGGAGGCCAATTTCAAACTCTTAGCCCTGAAAACAAGGTGGTTCCATCCCAGCTGATCTGGAATGATCTATGGCCAGTTTGCCACTTTCAGCAGCTGGGCCAGACCAGGGACTGTGTCAACATTTCGAAAGTGTGCCCAGAGGAGTTGCAGGACTTTGTTGCCCTTTAATGGCACAGTCTGCAACTTCCCCACGAGGGAAAGTGGAGTCACAGGCCACTGATCTCTTCTCTCTGGTGACCAGTGATAGACTCAAAGGAAAGGCATGAAGCTGTATCAGGGGAGGTTTAGGTCGGATGTTGGGAAAAGTATTTTCAAGGGAGGGTGATTGGTCACTTAACAGGCTCCCCAGGACAGTGGTCACAGCCCCAAGGCAGTCAGAGCTCAAGAAATGTTTGGACAACGCTCTCAGGGACAGGGTGGGATTGTTGGGGTGTCCTGTACAGGGCCAGGAGTTGGACTCTGTGATCCCTGTAAGTCCTTTCCAACTTAGGAATCATAGAATCAAAGAATAACCTGAGTTGGAAGGGACTCACAAGAATCATCAAATATTCTGTGATTTCTATGTTTTCTATGATTCTATGATTAATTTGCTAATATAGTCACTGCCTTTGCTTTTTGAACATATCCCTCCCTGAACACAATATACCCCAATGAGCCTTGGGACAGTTATGGCAAAGAGCATCTCCAGTTTTCTGCTTCAAATAACATTGCAATTGCCATTTCTCAATGGGGCCTTTTATGTCTCATCCCCCACAGATCTGAAATCTGGCACCAGTGAGCAAGGGTTAGATAGCCCAGGGTCCAAATGAGTGGGTGGCAGATTTGTGCTTAAATTCAGAGGGGAGCCAAGGGTTATTCAAGCTGACTGTTAAGACAGCCATGAACAACACATCATGGCAAAATGTGCTAAAGCCATCAGGACACGTCCAGAGCCAGACACAGGGGCTGTTTGACTGACTCCCACTTGTCTGTGAAGCTGAGAGCAGGTCTTCCTGAAAACACAGCAAAGTAATAAATATCTTTTTTTTTTTCCCCCTATTTCTACCCAAGGGCAGACAATTTATCAAAACCCCTCATCTAAACCAAGACTCTGCAAAAGGTAAGATTCTGTTTTCTCTGCCTTCCCGTGGGGTTTCGCAAGGTGGTGGTCCCCAAATGGCAGGTTTTGAGAACAGGCAGTCACGTCACAGGCGTGTGGTTTCTGCATCTTCAGCACTGCCAAGCAGGGAGTTGATCAGTGTGTTTCGGAAAATTCACTTTACATCACCGAGTGTCTGTAGCTGCCGATTTTTCCCTGCTCATCAAAGAAATTAAGAGGGCAAAGCACCAATTCTTTGTTGGAGTGAGCTGATCCCTGTAAGGCCCCTTCCAACCCAAACCATTCTGTGATTCTGTGATTGGTGGGGAAAAGGGAGATCTGAGACTTCAGCTGTGTGAGATTTCCCTGTCTGCTGCCCTGTCTGCACCGTGACAACTCATGGATGCTGTATCCAGCCAGCTGAAAATTCCAGAGGAAATAGCAGGCATCAGAGAGCCCAGGGAGACTACAAAGAGGAGGAGAAGAAAGGAAAGAGTTTAAAATAAGGATACACAGAGCCCCTGCTCGGGGACTGTCTGTTGGCTTCATCCACCTGCAGGTCACAGATAGTGTTTGGAGATTATTGTCTTTCAGCAGGGAGCCCTCTGCTACCTCTGCCCAGCCCCCCAAAAGCAGCTTGTGTGTATTACTGTCAAAGAAGTTTTGCAGATTAAGGACACAGAGAGAGAGAGATAATTAGAAGAGAAAAAAATAGAGGAAGCTTGGAAGAAAGCTGTTAGCAACACCTAAAAGTTCTTCACGTGGATGGAAGTGTAGGATTAGGGCAGACGGGGCATGAGGGTAAGAAAAAGGAGGGTCATGAATAAATGGGATGGGTGGAATGACAGTGGTGGGTCTTCTTAGGTCTTGTGGATGATGATGGAGAGTCCCTGCCATGGGCCAAATGCAGGGACTCCTACAACACCAAAATCTTCAAATTTGGCATTTGTTATGGAGGTAAAAGTTGTGAGAGGTGAAGCTCCTACACCATGTTAATAAGCCACGTTTTCTTTTGCAAAATCATTTTCATGTCACATTTCCAAGTGTCCATGGTCTCCTACCTCCCAGACTGAGCAGACTTTGACAGTTTTTCACAGTTTTTATCAACCTCCTCACGCTGGTCAGAAGCACAACACGAGTTATTTTCAGGGAGGCGGCTTTTACTTCTGCTTCACGCCAGAAGGCAGAAGTGGAAAGATGCTAAAAAAATGGATTAAGTACCAGGTTAGCCATTTTCAGCTCTCAAAAATATTTTGGTTCATTAGACTCAGTTCCAGTTCTGGAGGAATATTCACACTGACAGTCTGGGAAACTTCCTATTTTTCTCTACTGGTGTCTGAGTTTCCCAAAATGATGCTACAACTGACGCTGTCCTGTGGGGCAAAATGGGTTGATAGGAACCATGAAAGATATTTGAGACATCAGAGGCAGCCCCCTGAAAGAAAGGGATTCCAGTGAATTGATAGGGAAAGCACAAAATCCAGGCAATCACACTACATATATATTAAATAAAAAAATAAAAAATCAAAGACCTGAATTATATCCTGTGGGATCACTTAAAATTCAATCAGGCAAAATTATTGACTATGGAAGCATGGCATGAAATGTAAAATCAAACCCATATTTTTCCTTGGTTTGTTTTTTTTTTTATTTCTTTTTCTTGGCTTTCTTTGCATTTTGATTGTTTTGGGGATGAGTTTTTCGGTGGGGTTTTTTTTGTTTGTTTGTTTTTTTCTGATCTTGGAGTTGAATTTGTTTCACACTTTCCAACTGTCACACCACCATCTCAGAGACAATATGTTTTTTTCTTCTTAACAAAAACCTAATTCTTCCTGACTTTATTTATCCTAATGGAAACAACACAAAGGCAGGCAAGGGATGCACAACTTTGGATTTAATATGGGGTGTGTGGCATCACCAATCCACTTTTCACCTCGGAAGGTTCTTCCATCGTGTGAGTCTCTCATTCATTTTAACATGGTTCCCTAAGCAATCCCAATGTTTACAAGGCTGGTTCTAGGTCCCCATGAATTCAAAACTTTAATTCTGCACCTCTAAAGCCCCCAGTCCAGCAAAGTCCTGGCCTATGATGGTGGACCTCAAACACCACAGTGCCATGGCTACAGCTGCTGCTTGGATAGATAAGACATAGAAAATAGGTAGAATAACCCCTGCCCTTGTCCTGCCAGCTGCTCACAGCTGGATTTAAGTCCTACTGATGGAGAGAGCTGGTCATTTTGGGTGCTTGTCCTCAGACATTTTAATAACCTGTGACTGCACAAAGACTTGGTTTCTGCGAGGTCGTTTCTTCTGATGAGGAACTGCAACTTCTTCCACCTCTTCACTTGCTTCTTGCAAACCATAATATGAACCGGACTGGTTTTCAGGGGGTGGGAGTTTGGCATGCTCTGGAACTTGAGGTCTTTTGAGGCATCTCAAGATTAACATCTAAATTCTTAGTTGTTCCTATTGTTGTTCCTTGAATATGGTTCTGAGTTTGAAAGGAATGTTGTCAGAACCGTGAGTTTGAGTTTAATTGGGAAAAGGAACGGTTGTTTCTACTGAAAAGGCTGATTTTTCAAAGAGAAGTTAAAACTTATCATAAAAAATGGGCATTGCCAATCATAAGCAAGAGGAGGAATGAACATGAGAGGGAATTGCCCCAAATGTTCAGATTTCATAATTAATAAAACCCACGACTTAAGGTCTGATATGATTTTATGAGGAAAGCAGGAATTATTTGCAGAAACATCCACTGTGACAAAACACAAGGCAGGAAGGTTTTTGACAGAGAGGACTCTGGCAGTGCAGGCCTGGATATCCCAGGAAACACCTCCCATGCTGTCACACCTGGGCTTGCTGATCATTTGGGAGATGCAACAGTCCCAGCCCATAGTTTTCGGCATCTCCACCAAAGGGATCTGATGGTGTTTCTCTCAGTGACAGCAGCAGGTGTATGTTCTGAAGGCATCATTTTCTAGCACAACGTCACCGTGGTCTGCAGCACAAGTCTGATAAGGAGCAGCTGAGGGATGCTCAGCCTGGAGAAAAGGAGGATCAGGAGGGACCTTCTTGCTCTGTAACTCCCTGACAGGAGGGTGGAGCCAGGTGGGGGTCGGGCTCTGCTCCCAGGGAACAAGGGACAGGACAAGAGGAAATGGCCTCAAGTTGCACCAGGGGAAGTTTAAATTGATATCAGGGAAAATTTCTTCACAAGAATGGGTCATTAATCATTGGAGTCCCCATCCCTGGGGGGATATAAAAGCCATGTAGATGTGGCACTTGGAGACATGGTTTAGTGGTGGGCTTGGCAGTGCTGCGAGAAGGGTTGGACTTGATGATCTCAGAGGTCTTTTCCAACATTAATGACACCACAATTCCAACCAGCCCACGAAGCAGAAAGCTGGACCCATTTTCAGCAGCAGTAACTCACAGCTCAGTGCACCCAGCTGGCCAACACATGTGCTGTGACTTGTCACTTATGCCATGATCATCCTGTAAGGACTCTAAACCAATGGATGATCCTCTGGGAGACCCTGGATCTCAGCCTGGCTCCATGGCCGTGATACGGTTGCAAAGACCTTCCATTCGTGACAGGGCAGCAGTGGGAAGACTGGTTGAATTATTCCTGTTAAGCCACCAAACAGGCCCTTAGCCTGTGCAAACTGAGCTGGTATCAAACTCTCCTGACAGCAGCTCTGAGCCAGGATGGATTTGGCTCCCAATCAAAGTCTGGGGGCTGAGAGCATTATCTGCAAAGCAGTCTCTCCTCGCAGCCCCGACGGCTTCTCTGCCGTGGAGTCACTCAGGGCCTGACTTGATCAAATAGGCCAAGAAAGTGTTATCAACCCTATTTCTCAGTGGGGTGACGACTCAGAGGCAGGAAGAGTCGCTTTCATCGTGAGATGTCAAGTCTCACCAGCTCAGGCAGAGAGACCTTTTCTTCTGGCTCACTGTCAGTGTTTCTCAAATCCTATTTTGAGAAGGAGATAAGAGGTGATTACAGTGTTTTTTCAGCATATTAAACCTTTTTGTCCTTGCTGTATTTGCTTTTTTCTTTCCTCCCTCTCTCTCTTTTCTCTTTTTCTTTTTTATTTTTTTTTATTATTTTTTTTAAATTTCATTTATTTGCACTTAACGTCAGCTGCTTCAAGATCACGGCCACGTTTTCACTTTCTGGAACACACAGCCACTCTGTCCTTGAAGATATTTACACACTTGCTTCTATTTTTCAAAGCACAAGTGTGACCCACTGCGTTATTTTCCTTTCAAGAGGATCAGGACGGTGTTTGTGGATCACCAGACCTGCTGTGGGCACCTCACAGTAGGCACACGCCCCAAAACCTTTCATGTCAGAGAAGCTGTGCGATAACAACTTTCTCAAGGAGGCAGCAGGAGTTTGGGTGCTTTGCTAATTCGAGATCCCTCAAGGGGAAGCCCCCAACTGTGTGAGTTATTTTAAGACTTCAAAGCATTCTCCCTCATGACTGATCATCCTTTTCCTGTACTAGGAGTGAGGGAGGCTCTGCTGAAACCCCTCATGGATCTCCGAGTTACTTCGGGAAAGCCTGAAGGGAAGAGTTCAGGGCTTCGGTTTTACAAAGCTGCATTTCCCCTCACACTGACCCTTTCTCCTCCCTAACAAATCTCCAGCAGAGCAGCAGCCAACCTTGCACAGGCACAAACCCCAAGTTGCCCCAGAGACACGTTATCTTGTGATGACAAAGGGCCAGTCTGGCTCTCTTGCTGGTGGCATTATTTGAAAAGGTCACACAGAGACTGTGCCTTGACAGGCTGTTTTGAAAAATGCTAATAATAGGCTGGCCATGGCTCTGGGTGCATTAATTAGGCTGAGTACAAGCTAAAGCCTTCCTGCAGCAAAAAATCTCCATTTTTTCCTTTTCTTTTTTTTTTTTCTTTTCCTCTTTTCCTCTTTTCCTCTTTTCCTCTTTTCCTCTTTTCCTCTTTTCCTCTTTTCCTCTTTTCCTCTTTTCCTCTTT